>CM076583.1:67381346-67563241 GCA_034641835.2 Pinus albicaulis | reverse complement strand
CAAACAAACAGTTCCTACACAGAAAGGTACTCTGGTTTCTTCAAGGGATATTGTTTTTCATGTAACAAGTATGGACACAAAGCAGCTGATTGTAAAAGGAGGAAGAATAGAAATACTCATTATGATTCTTATGCTTATTTTTCTGGACACATGAGATGTTATGCTTGTAACAAGTATGGACATGAAGAAAAAGAATGCAGGATGAACAGATCTGGGAAAGTGGACAATTTCCAGCACACTGTTGGAAAGCTCAAGCAAATTTGGAAAAAGAAGGAGGACCGATCAGAAACGTAGGGAATTCTGACCCTACTGCAGTCATCCGCTTCTGAAGCTTACTTCTCTGATTGAGTGCAGGAATGATGTGAGATACATTATGAGATCTAGTAATGTATCGTCACAAGGGGAGAAATGTATGATGTCTCTCATGGTTGAATAGATTATTCTGGTTATATGTATTTCTAACAGAGCATCTGGTGTGAAGAAAAGACAGGAACAGAAGGTAAATTCTCAGGGGGAGATGAAGGTGTGAAATTTTCTATATTTCACTTTCTATACGCGGTTTCTATGAAACAAAGTCGCGTATACACGCGAGTTCCAGCTGACACAGTCGCGTATGCATTGATGATAAGAGAATTTATCTGATAGATGAAGATCTAGAGAAGAGGTCCAGGGGGAGCATCAGTCTGACTGCTGATGATTGCACTGTTAGCATCATTCTATTTATACTCATGATAATGAAATGATGCATGGGTTCTTGTGTTGAAGATTATGGATGAAGCCTGGTTGCTTTATGATGAAGAGCATTCGTTGCTGAGATGAAATTCTTAGTATTCATAGATAAGGACAGATCATGCAGAGATGGTTGCTGATGACTTACTGATAAAGGTATTCAGGATTGCACAAGTTAAGCAAGAGCACTGGTTTAGAGGGAGTACTAATGATTGCATTGTTGGCAATATGACTGCCTATTCTTTGGTTATTGTGATACTCATGCTCAAAATGATGTTGACTTGGTACATGGTTTATTATGATGAATTTTTGAGCCTGGGTTGTTGATAAGTATCTTTTGTGCTCACACATGGGTGAGTTGGATGTCGGTTGATTCAGAAATAAGAAGAGATCATGCAGAGTATGTTACTATGGTTGAGAGATCCTTTGTCTACATATGGTACTTCATGTTAGATCTTGAAGATCTTGATGATGTTGGACCACATGGATGATTACTTGTGAAGATGTTGGAAAGATTGTATTGAAGCTGCAAAGAATCTGAAGACTTGGTCGCTATTATGCTACCACCATTGGATGGTGCTTGAAGACACAACTACATTGTTCTATCCATCTGTAGTCCAGGGAACCAGTCTAATATCTCAGAATGAAGCTGAACACTGTCTTTTCCTCACAGAGGATCAGATCAGGTCAAAATATAGAAGATGGCATTGGATACGCAGGTTTCATGAAACACAGTCGCGTATCTACGCGAGTTCCTGCACATAAAACCGCGTAGGCATAGAAGGCTGGGGCATCTGAGTTTCTCTCAAATCAACAAAGCAAGCAGATTTCAAGCTGTTCGTGATCTTCCCAAGATCAATCTTCCAGAAAGTACCATATTCAAATATCTTCAAGGAACTCAAGACTTTGGTCTATGGTATCCAAGGAATGCTGATCTTACTCTTCATGCTTACACTAATGCAGATTGGGCTGGAAGTGTTGATGATCGGAAAAGCACTAGTGGTGGTGCATTTTACATGGGGCCCCGGTTAGTATCTTGGTTCAGCAAGAAGCAAAATTCTATTGCCTTATCAATATCTGAAGCAGAGTATGTAGCTGTCGCATCTTGTTGCACTCAACTCCTATGGATGATGCAAACCTTGCAAGATTTTCAAATCAAATGTGCAACTCCTATCTCCATTATGTGTGATAATACAAGTGCCATCAGTATCTCAAAGAATCCTGTTATGCATTCAAAGACCAAGCACATTCCCATCAAGTATCATTTCTTACGTGAAAAAGTGCTTGAACAAAAGGTAAAGTTGGAGTATGTTACCTCCAAAGAACAAGCTGCTGATATCTTTACCAAACCTCTGCCCAAGGAAGCGTTCGAGCATCTAAGACAGAAGCTGGGAGTGTTCTCTGCCAGTCAAAAGAAAAAATCTGCATAAATTTTAGAAGATGGCTTGGGATACGCGGGTTTCCTGAAACACAGTCGCGTATGTACGCGAGTTCCTGCACAGAAAACCGCGTATGTCTGATTGCTGACAATTTTTGCTTGGAGTCAGCTCTTTTCAGCACAGCTGCAGTGCTGTTTGGTATCTTTGATACTGTTTGGTATCTCTGGTGGTGTTCCAGTTCTCATAATTCTTTTCTAATGATTTAATGAAGATGCCTTGATGATTTGTTGATAAAAGTGTTCAGGATGCACAAACTAAGGGGGAACCTTAGTCATATGAAACGGATTCTTGGATGCACAGATTCAGGGGGAGCATTAGCGTTGCTGAGTATAATGCATTGTTGGCATTATGATGGTTCTAAAATATGTTCTCTTTCTTGAGGACTTTCTGGTGTTGGTATTGAATGGTCATTTTTGTAACTTTTTGAAAAGGTCTTGTTGAGACCCATGATGTAAAATTGTAATATTCAGCCATGTAAGGACTTGTAAATTTTGCTCAAATCCACTTGGTTGGAGTGGTAAGGCAAATTTTGGCAAACCCACTTGGTTGGGTAGTTAATTGAAATGTAGAGCACTTGGTTAGATGCAGGTCTATGTAGCCAATCCCCTGACGTTGGATATTTGATGTAAAATGGAGTCATTGGTGATAGGAAAGTCACTTAAGTCATGCTTCATTGAAATTTGTTTGAAGATCGGCATGAACTCGGGGAGCTTGGTCTGCTTGATATATACCAGTCTATAGGAAACCGTTTTCTTCCACCTTTGGGGGGAGAGAGAAAAGGGAGAAGTGTGTTGGCTGTTGCAATCCTTGCTACCCTCTATGTGGGAGAGTGACACATGGTGTTTGAAGAGAAGAAGAATGGTGTCAAAAATAGGAGAGAGTGTAATGGTGTCATGGTGTTCTTAATGTACCTATCTGTGCCAAGTGATCAAGCACATCGTGGTTGCCATCAAGTCCAAAGGAGGAGATTGTTGGAAATATGATGCAGAGTGTTGTCCTTGATGGCAACCCACTGAATGAAGATGAAGACATGTGACTGTTGACATGTGTTGTCCTTGATGGCAATCCACCTGATGAAGTTATTCTTGACTTGATGGACTTGGTAAATGATGTAAATCTGATGTGATATGATGTTTGTTGACAATATGATGCTAAGTGTTGTCCTTGAAAGGAAACCCTCTTAATGAAGATGATGACAACTTACTTGGTGAAGTTGTGCTTGCTAGAATATGTTGTTGATAAGCTAAATATGATGTATCTACAGTGTGTACAGAAGGCAGTGAAGAAAAGAAGTCAGCATGTGCTCAATCTTGATGAAAAAGTATGTCTCTATGAATACGCGGATATGTCTAGGGGAAGTCGCGTATGCACGCGGGAAAGAACGTGATAAGTCGCGTATGTGAAAAAGCACTCAAAAAGTGCAAAAACAGGGGCCCGTGGTATTGAAGACTCATGGTATTGATTTGGCTCGTGGTATTGAAGGCTCATGGTATTGCTTTGGCTCGTGGTATTGAAGGCTCATGGTATTGCTTTGACCCGTGGTATTGAAAAAGGATAAACCTATATAAGGAGAAGAAATTCATTGTGCAAATCATGTGTGTGGGTGCAAGATGTCTGAGCTTGAATGAATACTTCTCTTTGAAGTAGATCTGAATGGAAAGGGTTACACTTGAAGATAAATATGAATGTATGATGCACCAATGATGAAGAAGGGGATCTAGATCTGAAATGCCTTTGTATTTGCTAGATCTGATTATGGAAGGCTTAGATCTGTGATGAGGCGAACATCTAGGCGAACATCTGTCTGAAGTGAAAGGGTAAATCTGAACTGAATATCTGATCTGAAGAAGTATGTTGCTCTATAATGATTGAAGATCTATACACTACTTCGCCCTTGAGGAAAGCCTTGTCTCTCATTTGATGATGGAAGCGTGTCATAATAAATATCTGAAGGTATCGCTTATTCGTGTAGACGAGCCTTGTGCTATATCGCGACTTATCGATGAAATATGGCAATATACAAACTAGGAGTTCACTTTGAGAAACCAAAGTATAATCTCGATCTGTGCCTTTCTCTGTTTACTGTCTAAGTCTTTGTTGATAAGTATCTGTTGGTGATGTATGTTTGTGCTTAAAAGTATGGAAAGGGTCCAGTTTGAAAATATGATGAAATGTGGCCTGCAAGTGGTGTTCTATTGAAGTTGTTGGATCCGGTGTGAAAATTGATGAAACGTGGTCCAAGGTGGTGCTGAGGGTTGTAGCCTTCAGTCAGGGATATAAACTCCCTTCCGGTAATCATGATCAGTCGTAGCTCCCTTCAGTAGTAAAAGCGAAATCCAGTTGGAGCTCCTTCGGAAAGTGATATGACGCCGGTGGAATTACACAACGTCTTAGATGTCTATGACATATGTTGTAAGATGTTTTCTCTATAATGAAATATTGAAGGTTGAGCAACTGCAGCGGTGGTTTTCTCCCGATTTGGGTTTCCACCTAAAAATCCTGGTGTTCATGTGTGATGCTTTGTGTGATGGTTTATTCTGTTCTTACTGCACTTGTTTACTGTTTATTGAACATCTGATGAATGAATGATGGAATAATATAAGTAAAGATTTAATGACAGATCTAGATCTCTGTGTATATGCTAGTTTCATAAAGGGGATCCGCGTATATACGCTAGTTTACTGAAGGAAAGTAGCGTATGGGTTTTAAGGAATGAAAAAGTAAAAAGTTTTGATTATGCAGTAAATACTGATTCACCCCCCCCTCTCAGTATTTTTCCCAACACGGTTATGAAGAACGTTTTTCTTAAATGTAGTGGATATACTCACATTAAATCTTGATATCAATATCAAAATATTTGGGATACTAATTATTGTCATAACTTGTTATTTCAACAAAACTATAGAAATTTAGGCAAACAATAACCATCACCATCATCATCATCATCATATTGATTGAATAACATTTTTTAATATTTTTTAAATTTCAAAAATTATATTTTAAACATGAATTATATATTAGAAAATAATTTAAACATATTTTTAAAAATTTTATATTAAAATTATTAAAAAGTTTATATATAAAATTTAGGATAAAAAATAAGGTCGATCTACATAATTTTTTCCTTAATAAATATAATTATTTATTTCAAATATTTGTTGATATTGAAATTTTATCAACCCCTTGCTATCGCAATCAACAATGTTTTGCGCTCCACGGGAAAACTTTGGAAAACCTCCAAAGTAGACATGGAACATGGTACTTGGGATACATCCTTGATAATATTGTAGTTTTGGGTATCCCATGCATTAGGAAATTGTGTTGAACAATGGATAATACCTTTAGGTGGGTTTGTCATATTCTCGAAAGGCTAACCTATTAGAAGAGGTCCATAAAAGGGAGTTCGGATCACTGAGTCCTTAGAAAAAAAAATAATTTTAGGAGTCTCGTAACATTTCACTCCCATTCTCAAACTCACTACCTCATTGCATATAATAACATGTGATGTGCCTCATTTTTTAGTTTTCCTTGTCATGAACCCAGACAAAGGAGTAGGGTAATTTGGAACCAACATTTTTTGTTGTTTGGTGGGAAATGGATTTGTCAATATAACAGGTTGTTGACCAGTTGGATATTATGAAAAGAATATATGAGTCTCATTCATGAGTGGAGACTTGTGGGTATATGGTATTCCTCATAGATATCTTGGGGAAATTTGACCTTCCATTTATTTTCAGTTTTTCCTCCACCCTTGTTGATTTGGGGTTATGAAGTTCCTTGAGAACTTTTTAGAAGTGTTTTTTTCTTATTTTTCTTCTTTGTTTTTTCCAATTTCTTGAGGATTATTTTGTTGCATGGAATATACCAGATACACCTCAATAGTATGCTCGAGAATTAAGCTTGTTGAACTATTGTAGGTTTTAACCCTGAACAGAAATTATCTACACACGAATCTTATAACAGAAGATAAACAATAGCGAGAGCATAAAACATAAAACAGATAAACACAGAGATTTTCCCCTGGATCCCAAATCGGGACGACCAGCTTGATTTTTTCATTATATTCCTTTTAGTGTTACAACACATATATATACATGCCGAAGCATACATAAACCCCAATCCATAAACCCTGGATTAGAACATAACCGTAGTTCCCTTGACCAGATCTACAAAAATACCAGGGGCCGAAAACCATCGTACCCAAAAACCATGTGCAAAACCATGCAAAAAACCATGGACGCAGACTACCCACTAGAAATTAAGGACCAAAAATTTTCGTGGAAAGAATATAACACATACCCAACATTCTCCCACTTGTTGTTTTCTTTCCACAAGGGGTCACAAGAGAGCTTAGTCATTGGCCCAATTCTTCAACACCCATTGTTTCTCTACACCAAGAGAACTTCGGTGTGATCACAATTGTCAATGCATCTGCAACATTCTTCAAGTGTCCACCTTTACTAGCAACACCCTTTTAGCCTCAACCATATCTCTAACAAAGTGATATTGAACATCAATGTGCTTTGTCTTTGAATGATAAGCAGGGTTCTTAGCCAAGAAAATTTCACTTTGGCTATCACGGTCTATCCTTATAGCTTGCTGTACCAACCCCATACTTGAACACAATCTCTGCAACCAAACTGCTTCCTTGCTTGCATGAGTGGCTGCTATGTATTCTGCCCCTGTAGTTGAAAGAGCCACTACAGACTGTCTTTTACTCATCCAACTGACTGCGCCTCGAAATAGGCTAAACACATACCCACTTGTAGATCTTCTTTGGTCCAGATCTCCAGCCCAGTTTGCATCAACAAAACCACGAATGTCCAACATTCTTTCCAATCTTGGTCTTCCCTGGTAGCACAAGCCATAATCACTAGTGCCACGTAAATATCTGAAAACCCGCTTCACTACTGTCCAATGCTCCTTCCCTGGGTTTGACATAAACCTGCTCAATACTCCCACTGCATGTGCAATGTTTGGTCTAGTACAGACCATTGCATACATCAGGCTACCCACTGCACTTGCATATGGAACACGGGACATATACTCCTCTTCTTCTTGTGTCTTGGGACACTGTTCAGCAGACAGCTTTACACCTACAGGAATAGGAACCTTCACCGGTTTACTATCCTGCATATTGAACCTATGCAATATAGTCTCGACATACTTCCTCTGGTTTAACCAGAGCTTCCTCTTTGCCCGATCTCTCTTAATTTCCATGCCCAAAATATAATTTGCAGCACCCAAATCCTTCATGTCGAATTTGGAGAACAGTTGGGTCTTCAAATCTTGGATAATTTCTTTGTCATTTCCAATCAACAACATATCATCCACATACAAGACCAAATAAATAACACGGTCACCAATTAATTTAAAATAAACACAGTGATCCTCCTTGCTTCTGGTGAAGCCAAGTCCCCGTATATAGGTATCAAATTTCTGATACCACATCCTTGGTGACTGTTTTAACCCATACAGAGACTTCTTCAACCTGCATACAAGTTCTTTCTTACCCTTCACCATAAAACCTTCAGGTTGCTTCATGTAGATCTCCTCTTCTATATCCCCGTGAAGAAATGTTGTCTTCACATCCATCTATTCTATCTCAAAATCAAATGCAGCAGCAACGGATAAAAGTAATCTAATAGAAGTGACTTTGGCAACATGAGAAAAAATATCACCAAAATCAATTCCCGGCACCTGGGAATAACCTTTCGCTACCAACCGAGCTTTGTATTTCTCCACCTTGCCTTCTACATTCATCTTCTTCTTAAACACCCATTTGCTCCCAATGGGCTTCCTTCCAGCCGGCAACTCCACCGGATCCCATGCATCGTTTTTGTGCAAGGATGCCATTTCATCAACCATGGCCTCCTTCCAGAGTTTTCCATCCTCTGAATCTACTGCCTCCCTCACAGTTCTGGGTTCATCATTAGTTATAGTTAAGGCAAAACCTGAACAGAAAGCAGATGGACTATACCTTTCTGGTTGCCTTCTTTCCCGAACTGATCTTCTCAAAGCTGGGGTTTGTGGCTCTTCCTCTTCTGAATCTTCTTCTATTGTAGAGTTTGATTCATCCTCCTTTAGCTCAAACTCTATCTTCTCAGGTTCCTTTGGTAGGACTTCATGTGTAACAACATCTTTCACCTCTCTAAACACCACATCTCGGCTGTACACAACCTTCCTTGTTTATGGGTTCCAAAGCTTATAACCCTTTAAACCATCCTTATACCCAATAAAGATGCACCTTTCAGATTTATTATCCAACTTGGTCCTTTTCTCCTTTGGAACATGTACATATGCATCACATCCAAATACCCTTAGATGTGAAAGAGAAGGTTTCTTACCAGTCCATACCTCATGTGGGGTCTTGTCCTCCAACACTGATGAAGGTGATCTGTTAACCAGATAGCATGCAGTCTCCACTGCCTCTGCCCAGAATTCTTGTCCTAAACCGGTACCACTGAGCATGCTTCTTGCCTTTTCCATCAGTGTTCTGTTCATTCTTTCTGCAACTCCATTTTTCTGCGGTGTGTATGGAGTAGTCTTCTATCGTGCTATACCACACTTCTTACAGAACTCTTCAAATTCCTTCTTGCAGAACTCCCCACCATTATCTGTCCTCGATGCCTTTATCTTCTTCTCTGTCTGGTTTTCCACCAGAGCCTTAAATTCTTTAAACTTGTCAAAGAATTTAGATTTCCTCCTTAAGAAATATATCCATGTATTCCTTGAGAAGTCATCTATGAATGAAACATAGTACACAAACTTTCCTAGTGATGGAACTGACACAGGCCCAAACACATCACTGTGCGCAAGTTCTAATATCTTGTTTGCCCTCTTAGCACTAGAAGGAAAACTCACCTGATTCTGCTTCCCATATACACAATGTTCACAAAAATCGAAATCCAAAGAAAAATTAGACATACCTTCTACCATACCATCTCTATGCAGTATCCGAAGGCCCTTCTCTCAAATATGTCCAAGCCTTTGATGCCATAGCATGGTCTTTTCTCCAGAGACAGCTAGGCTTTCCATCCCACTTTCAGGAACCACAGAACTGTTACACCCATCAATAATAGTGCTACCTTGTAGCTTGTACAGAGTTCCAGTCCGAACTCCCCGCATTAATACCAGTGCTCCCCGAACCATATTGCAGGCATCTTTCTCGAACACCGTTTTTACACCTGCATCATCCATCTTGCTTACATAAATCAGATTTTTGGCCAATGCAGGAATATGTAGAACACCAGGAAGTGTTATAATCCTTCCACCTTGTAGCTTCAGCTTTACCTTTCCACGTCCAACGATTTTGGCCTCCCTATCATCCCCTAGGAAGACATCACCATCATATTTCTCATACTCGCAGAACCACTCTCTATGGGGAGTGAAGTGAAAGGATGCACCTAAGTCAATCAACCATGACTCATGATCTACATGTGTATTTGAAGAAGAAGCCAAATACACATCGCCACCTTCATCCGAGGTGGTTTTTTCCTCTGTAGAAGGAGCGTCGTCAGATCCCTTTCCTTTCTCAAGAGCTTTAGATCTGCAGTCCTTTTTGTAGTGCCCTTCCTTTCCGCATTTCCAGCACACCTTTACAAACTTTCCAGGAGATTTAGATCTCCCTATAGATTTGGATCTCCCACTCGAAACCTTATTCTTGTTTCTGTTCTGGGACCTTCCTTGTACAAATAAGGCATCTCCATTCTAACCCTCCATATTTCTCTGTCTCATTTCCTCCGACAGCAAGGCTGAGACAATGTCATCAAAATTCAAGGTAGTTTTATTGCTACCTATTGAAATAACCAGACTGTCCCACGAGTCTGGTAGAGAACACAACAAACTGATGCACTTATCTTCATCTGAGATTTTAATATCAACAAATGACAGCTGACTTACCACAGTATTGAAGGCGTTTAGATGCTCTCTCACCGAGTCTCCATCCTTCATCCTCAGGTTATACAGCTTTTTCCGCAGAAACAACTTATTCACCAAAGACTTAGATTGGTACAATTTTTCGCACAAATTCTTCGCCGTAGCTTCCCCAGATACATTCGACAATACTGAATCTGAGACACACAACCGTATTGTGCTCTTAGCCTTGCGATCTAGTTTCTTCCAGTTTTCATCTGACATTCCCGTTGGTTTAGTACCTGGATCTACTGCGATCCACTGATCTTTATCCACCAGCAGATCCTCCATCTTGAGCTTCCACAACTCAAAACTCAGACCATTAAATTTCTCGATCTCTATCTTTCCGTCGCTCGCCATCTTCTTTCACCGCAAGAATCGATCCCGCAGATCCCCCACTGAACAGGGTCTACCTCAGGCCCGAACTAAAAAACCCTCGGCAGCAAAGGCGTCCCCTTTAAGCCGAAACAACTCCGATACCAAATGTAGGTTTTAACTCTGAGCAGAAATTATCTACACACGAATCTTATAACAGAAGATAAACAATAGCGAGAGCATAAAACATAAAATAGATAAAACACAGATATTTTCCCCTGGATCCCAAATCGGGACGACCAGCTTGATTTTTCATTATATTCCTTTTAGTGTTACAACACATATATATACATGCCGAAGCATACATAAACCCCAATCCATAAACCCTGGATTATAACATAACCGTATTTCCCTTGATCGGATCTACAAACATACCAGGGGCCAAAAACCATGTGCAAAACCATGCACAAAACCATGGACGTGAACTACCCACCGGAATTTAAGGACCAAAAATTTTCGTGGAAATAATATAACACATACCCAACAACTATAGTAACAATAAATAGGGCTTTTGATGAAATAATCATTTGTACCAGTTGAGTAGCTAACTAGCTTGTGGAATCTATGGATACAGAATCAACCACACAATCAACATATTGTCCTAATTTAGGAATACCTAGATTTGTCAATAGACAAGGAGCATTAAAAATAAGATCATAGAGTGCGCCCAACTATGAATTCATCAAGCCGAGATGTTGGGCACATAAAATTTCTTTCTCCTCAGTAAAGCTCCAACCATTGCAACATCCTTGGAAATTTGGGGTAGTTAGGATCATTTGAACCCATATTTCAAAAGTTGATTAGGAATATTATTCCTAATCAAATATTTACATTTCCTCTACTCATGAATGTGGTCAGAAATGTGGGTGGGGGGTATCTTTCGTAAAGGTAAAAAAGATATCACTTTTGATATTTTGTGATGATGTTATTTGGAAATTATTTAGGAACATTTGCATCATGGTGGCATGATAAATATATGCTCAATCAAGTTCAATATACCATTTTGTAGCATTAGCAATTATGGTACATTGAAGATATGCAGGTGAGTATTGTTTTTCACCAATGAGTTTGATGAAAACCACAAATGATAAGTCGTTATGTGAATTATTGGGTTCTCTCTTGGCTTTCTATTTAATTTGGGAATTTCTAAAGGTAACTTAACAAGCATAGGTTCCAATCCAGGTTGTTATGCGGAATTATGAATTACGAATAAAAACACTCTTCCCTAAATGTTGTGCTATGCATTTAGAACAATAGATTAAAGACTTTGTAGATACTTTTCCTAACAATAAATAGACACACAGAATAGATCAAGAAACCTACTTGGGGTCCAAGCGCTTCCTATTCTCCTTATGTCGCTCTTACTGTATCTTCAAATCCAAGCTAGAGCACCAAAATATTTCCTACAAGAATGAACACTAAACGAAAAAGAGATTGAAATATACAGATGGCTATTCAAGTTATTCAGTTAAATAAATGAAACATGAACCATATACATCTGATAAGAATTCATAATATGGAAGACAAAAGCTTATAAAGATGCATATGTGGGAAATTAAGCAACAATATTTATTAATGGATAGAAAGGGAGGTTACAACCATCGATTGATTTGATGTCACCATCTCCAGCATCATCCTAGCCTGATCACAATGAACATCTCTCAAGCAGCATATCACTCAAATCAAATCCTTAATTGAAATTCCACCAGCATTCCTCTACTCAATTTCTTCCTTTTCAAGCACTAGGATCTGTGCTCAATTTATAGATGAGCTGAAGGTAGTTTCACAATCAATGACTTTATAATAATAGGAAAGACATATTCTTAAGCTCAGAGATGTCAAATGGACACATGGATTCAAAGTTTGACAAATATACACTCTTCTAGAAGGCACTGGCCATGTGGAGATTCCGGAACAATGAGAATTTCGCTCTCAATTGACCAACACACCCTTGAGTATCGGGAATTTCTTTGCAGAGCACCCTTGAAGGGAGGTAATTGTATATGCATCGCACTTAGCCCCATGAGAGATTGCATTGGTGAGCTAATAGGTGATATACCATATACTTCAAATCTTGGAAATCTTGCAATGGAAGTCATGGATGATTGTCTTTGTTCTTTGTCTTAGGGCATATAGCAATTGAAATGATAGGGGATGATAGACCCTACTCATCGGTTCTAGGGATGATGTCCAGTTTAACCAGGTCATTGGGAATGGTGCCCAAATTGACTTATAACAGATTTTCCCCTAAAGCATGTAGTCAGAATAATAATCACAATATTTTTTGAATGAGATGCTTTACACTGTGATGGGCTGGAGCTGAAGCAGAGTGGCAACCTGCATCAATATTATAATACATTACATTATGATATATCCTCTTGATCATGAATTTTTGAGGGAAGACATTCCCATGCTCAGCACATAAAGTATCTAATAACATGTACATAGTGCAGAAAGTCGTCTACATTGGAATGTTGCCCAATACAGACATGCCTATAGATATAGGCCCATGTTCGGATGACAATCTATATGTAAGGTCATCATACAGATGATGTGTACAACAATCCTGAAATCGCAGCCCGGATGGCTGAAACTAGATCCGAGGTCTTCTTTCTCGTTCACTTAATCGTTCGAGTACAAGTTGTTGTGAAACCAGCTCCAAAGATAGAAGAAAAGAGATATAAAAGCCTTAGAAATAAGCCACTTCGAGGGGCCAACCTCCAATACATTATATGAATGAAAAATTCTTGGATGATACAAATTAAAAAAACTCCTTTCTATATATAGGAGTCCATGGGGCCACAATGTAATCCTAGCCAACCTAACAATAATAATTTAAGGTCACAATAATAACAATATGGGGGTTACAGGGGTACAATAATAACAATAATGGGGTTACACTAACAACAATATTGGACTATACTAGTAATATAGGGACCTAACATGCCCCTCTCCTTCAAAAAAGTGTTGTCCTCAACGCTTGAGTAGCTCTGGGTGCTTCTGTATAAAATTCTCATCCTTCCATGTAGAATCTTCAGTGGGTAAGTTCTTCCACTTGATGAGATACTCTAAAATTGATCGATTTCGTAGCTGTCGATTTCTTGTTTTCGTGACTGCTTCAGGTTCCAATATGATTTTTCCTTCCTCATCAAGTTCAAGAAATATTGTTTGAACTGGAATATTTCAACTATAACCTTCTTTAAGCATGAAACATGGAAAATTGGATGCACTCGTGAAGAAGCAGGAAGCTCCAATTTGTATTCCATAGTATCAATCTTTTGCAACACCTTGTAAGGACCATAGTACTTTGGCGACAATTTATTATCCTTCTTAGCTTGCTTGAGGGACATTTGTTTGTATGGTTGTAGCCGTAAAAATACCCAGTCTCTTACATAAAAACATCTCTCATTGCGATGTTGATCTACTTGTTGTTTCATTTGATTTTGTGCCAAATTCAGGTTATCCTTTAAGAGTTGGAGAACTTCTTGTTGATGCTCGATGTGATCTTCCATTGCTTGAACCATTGAATTTTCCCTTAAAGATGATGTGATGGACGGTGGATGATATCCATAAAGTGCCATAAATGGGGTCATTTTTGCTGCAGTATGGAAGGAAGTGTTATACCACCATTCAGTTAGAGGTAACCACTTGACCCATTGTTTTTGTTTATCAGATACAAAACAATGAAGACATCCTTCCAAACATTTATTTACTATCTTAGTTTGACCATCGGATTGAGGATGATAAGATGAACTATGAGCTAATTGAGTACCCAAACAAGAAAATAACTCTGTCCAAAAATTTCCAGTAAAAATGGGATCTCTGTCGCTCACAATAACCTTTGGGTTTCCATGTAGCTTTTGAATTGTGTCCATAAATGTAGTAGCAAGTGTACTTGCTTTAAATGGATGAGATAATGCACAAAAGTGTGCATACTTGGTAAGTCTATCAACTACCACCATGATGACACTCTTTCCTTCGGACTTAGGTAAACTTGTGATAAAATCCATTGAAATCTTTTCCCAACGTTGGCTTGGAATGGATAAAGGTTGTAGAAGACCTGGGATCTTAATTGTCTCAACTTTATTCTGCTGACAAACCGAACATTCCGCCACAAACTTTTGAATATCAGATTTAAGGCCATCCCAAAAAAATTATTTCTTCACCCTGTGGTAAGCTTTTAAAAATCTTGAGTGTCCTCCTAAAGGAGAAGTGTGCAATTCCAAAAGAATCTTTTGTTTTAGTTGGGAATTCTTACAAAGATATAAGCGATCTTTGTACCATAAGGAATCATTTTTCCAACTAAATGTATCAGATGTACTAGGATCTTACTGCAACTTTTGAATGAGTGTCCATACATCTTTGTCCTTCTTCCATTCATCTCTTGCTTCGGTTATCCAATCTGGTTGGATAATAGAAATGGCATAAAAGCAATGCTTCCACCTCTTCATTCTTTCTTGAGAGTGCATCTGCAACAACATTAAGCTTTCCTTTTTTGTATATTATTTCAAAGTCATAACCCAACATCTTTGTGACCTATTTTTGCTGCTCTTCTGAAGATAGTCTTTGTTCCAAAAAGTGTTTAAGACTATCATGATCAGTTTTTACCTTGAAGTGTCTTCCCATTAGGTAAGTTATCCATTTCTTTAGTGCATGCAGTATTGCTAACATTTTCTTCTCATAAATAGGTTTCTGTAAATACTTTCCTTTGATTGGATGACTTTCAAAAGCAATGGGTCTTCCTTCTTGCATTAAAACAACACCAATTCCATTTCCTAAGGCATCACATTCCACAATAAAGGTTTTTGTGAAGTCTGGCATAGCTAAGACCGGTGCTAGGCACATTTCCTCTTTAAGATGTTCAAAGGACTTAGTTGCTTCAAGAGTCCATGAAAATGCATCTTTCTTCAATAATGTTTTTAGAGGTGCAAATCTTCTTGCATAATTTTTAACAAACTTGCAATAATACCCTGTTAACCTGATAAATCCTTGCAACTGATTAATGGTTGTGGGGACTTTCCATTCCTTAATTGCTTTAATTTTTTTAGGGTCTACCTTAACACCCTCGTGAGATACAATATGACCCAGATATTCCACCTCTTGTACTCCAAAGAAAAATTTGGATTTTTTTGCATACAATTGTTTCTCCTGCAATATTTTGAGCACCCTGTCAACATGTTGAACATGATCCTTCCAAGACCTATTGTAGATTAGTATATCATCAAAAAATACTAGCACAAATTTTCTAAGGAAGGGTTTGAAAATGGAATTCATCAATCCTTGAAATGTAGAAGTTCCATTGGTAAGGCCAAAAGGCATGATCAAAAATTCATAATGACCCTCATGAGTTTGAAATGATGTTTTCGCAATATCTTCAGTCTTCATTCTAATTTGATGATATCCTGAATGAATATCCAACTTGGTAAAATAAATTGCTCCATGTAATTCATCAATCACAGGAATGGAAAATTTATCTTTAATGGTGAGCTTATTGAGCTCCCTATAGTCTGGACACATGCACCATGATCCATCCTTCTTGTGTAACAATACTACAGGAGCAGAGAAAGAACTTTGACTAGGTTGAATTATACCAGCCTCTAACATTTATGCAATCATACATTCAATTTCTCTCTTTTGAATATAAGGATATCTATAAGGCCTGATGTTTGGAGGAACACTTCTGGGAATCAAATGAATAGCATGATCATGATCACGAATAGGTGGGAGTCCTTTGGGAGTTTCAAACACCTTGGAATGATTGTCTAAGACTTTTTGGAGATCTGCAGAAATAGATGATTTTGATGTTGGAACTTCTAGTGAACATAATTGTGCAATTACATCTCGTTGTTCTTTCTTTAGAAGCTTTCTCATGACATTAGAGCTTATTATCTTTCCCGGCTTCCCTACAATACCTCGTAATTCAACTTCCTTACCTTCTGAAAAAAAATTCAAGAAAAGTTCTTGAAAATTAAAAGCTACCATCCCCAAAGATTGTAACCATTATACTCCTAGTACAACATCAACACCTCCCATAGGAATGGAAAGCATTGGACTATTCAATACATATTCCCCCATGTTTAGCTTGATATTATTGCATTTTCCAGAGAAATTTATAGTTCCTCCATTTGCAACCATCACTTGACATTCTGGTGCTGGGTATAGGAAACAATTCAATTCCTTGGCTACCTTACAATGAATAAAATTATAGGTACTACCTGAATCAATCAACACTATTACCTTTTTCTTCTTGATATGTCCTTCTATCTTGAGAGTTTGAGGAGTGGTAATTCCTGCCAATGCATTACACGATATGGTCGGACTCATTTATTCCTCTTCTAGGGCTGGTTCCTGGTGTATATCCTCTTCTTGTTCATTTTCTTCTTCCTCTTCACAATCTATGTAAAATAATTTCTTCTTAGCACACTTATGACCTTTAGTGTATTTGCTATCACAACTATAGAAAATCCCTTTTGCTCTTTTTTCTTCCAATTGTTGTGGTGTCAACCTTGTAGGTTGTGGAAATCTAGAAGTAGCAACACTTCCCTCTTTATAGAAGTGAGTGGTAGGCTTCCTTGTTGCCATAATTTTACATTCTATTTTTCTTGCCAACTTGAATGCCTTATCCAATGAATCGGGTTCCAAAATACAAATTTCTTGTGTTCCTCTAAAATATCTGTTAAACCATTTTTTGGTCATCTAACCTATTATCATTAGATGGACCCAAGTACACCATGTAAGACCAATTTTACCCTAAGTAAAATTGCTTTCACTATGTAAATAACTTAATAAAACACATTTATTAGGTTGTTTATGGTCTAAACAGGAAACCCCAAAAGGAAATATTAAACAAACCTATATTTTTTTGATTTTCCTCAAGGAATAATTAATTAAATAATAATTTAATTATTATTTCCGCTCATGTTTAACCCAAAACAAAGAAATTAATAAGATAAATAATCCTTATTTATCTTATTATTTTCTAGGAATAATTGTTTAAATCTTATTTAAATAATATTCCTTGTTAAATATGACTAAATCACCCATAAATAATTAAATAAATCATTATTTATTTGATTATCTTTCAACCACTTCCTTAAAATGATAAATAAATCATTTATTTATTTATTATTCACAAATAAAGGGATTTGACCCAAGTCAAATACTTTTCCCTCCAACAAATATAATAAAATATTCCATAAAAGGTGGATCTAGATTTGGTTAATCATGCACCAAGATCTAGAATGACCCAATATTTTGTTATAAATAGGAGGGTTTTTCCTACCATTCTTCACCTTTTGTTGCCTATTAGATCACTCTGGATCTAAACTCTTGGTCTGACTTTGAGCCATTATCATTCTCATATTTTCCATCATTTGTTGTGTGAGCTCCCTTTGAGTTCTATCTTTGTCTGGGTTTTCTTCACCAACAGGAGAGAGAAATGCTAGATCTGAAGTGCTGAGGACTTCCAAGAACCCATCCCATTGAGGAGAATTGGAAACACCTTCTTTTTTTCCTCCCAGGTGCCCTTAATACAAAAAATTCTTTCAAAAATTGTTCTTGTCTTGTCTATTGGATGTACGGAGCAAAACCTCATTTTTACTGCTTAATGTCTCTATATGCATAGATCTGGTTTTTTGCAACACTTGTCTTGATCAACTAACTACAGATCTGAAGATATTGGCAGCCATATTTGATGTTAGGGATATAAGTTATGCGTAGCTAAAGTGGTCTTTTTTCGTACACTTCGACAAAAGATTCGTACTAACAACTGGCGACTCCACACGGGTTTTTAATTACGACCGCTGTCATTTTTCATATTCCTGCATATCCAGCTACTTCAGACCCTAGGGTTTCTTTTCAGCTTTTTGTTTTTCCTAGTTTTATGTTTTTTTTCACCTATAAAACCCTAAAACATTAAAATTTCTAACTTCCACGTGTTTCTGGCCCTATTGCACAGGTGACAGACATCAGCTGCAACTGAGACGACAACTTTTCTGGAAATTTGCTGCCGGGACACCCGGAGCTTCAGGTCACGCTTTTCAGCCCAGAAACTGAAACCTGGACCTCCAGGTCGCACTTTCAGCCCATTATCTGTGACCTGCACAGAAAACAAGTTAGAACCTGCGACCTGCCAATTTTTCTGCTATTTTTCTGCAATTTTTCTGGGTTTTTCTGAAGCTTCTGTCAGGGTTTTCCAGCCTCTGTCTCAGCCCGTTTCGCCCTGTTTCTGATCTGTTTTGCTCAGCTAAGTGGCAACATAGCCCCCTAGGGCTTCAGTACCCTCCACTTTTGGTGGAAGAGATTTTATTTGTTTCAGGTGTCTGTTTTTTCAGAGTTTCAGCCCCCCCTTTTCCAGATCTGATACCTCCTTTTCAGACCCCTTTTAATCAGCTCTTCTCCCTTTCAAATCACCTCCTGAGGATTTGTTTGGATCTACCTTTAGGGCCTCCTCCTTGCCCCTTCTGCTTTTTGCTGATTTCCCCCTTATTTCCAGCCACCTTGCCTCTGCCTCTTGGCTGTGATCTGCCCCTCTTTTCAGCAGATTTCTCCTTTAGATCCCTGTCCCTTCCAACCCTAGATCTATTGGCCTCTTTTTAGTGTGTTGTGACTAGATTTTTCCCTCTGATAGACTAGTTTTGAGAGCCTCGCCTTTTTGGGTTAGATCGATGCATTGATTAGCTGTTAATTTTCTGTTATTTCAGCATTATATACTGTTCTCTGCAGCATTATTTTCAGTTACGCAGCACACTTTTCCTCTTTCTCTCAAAACGAAAAGGGTTTAAAAATTAAAATTAACGCACGCCACACACTCACCCTAAGCGAAGAAGAGCCTGGTTTGCACCGTCAGGAAAAGACTTTAAAATAAATTGACACTGCACCTTTCTGCCCTTGTTTCGACATTGTAATCACTTTATTCTGCACCTCCCTGCCTTTGTCAGTTGTTCTTCTTCCCCTCATGCCATGTTTGTGTTGTCACCATTGTGCCCCCAAAGCGCACATCCCAGAGACTTCTTAGCCTTCACCCTCAGTTTCTGGTAGGTCGACCTACTCCTTCCCGTCGTCGTCGAGTTAGTCCTCCTCCAAGTCCACACTCTGAATCCTCTTTTGATTCATTGGGTTCTCCTTTTACTTCTGGTTCTCCCCCTATCACCTTCAATATGTCTGGTCTAGGGCCTAACGCTAGCGGTAATCCCAGCCCTAATGCCGGGACTACTACTAGCGGAACCACCACAGGAACTACCTCGGTTGCACCTTTGCTCCCTTACATGGCAGGCCTCAGCCTCCCCGATTTCAATCAGTTGATCAATGACCCTATTCGCCACGATGTTGGTTGGCCTGCTATGCCAACCAAGCTCCCCTCTGACATCCCTAAGTTTGAAGGCCTTGCTGGAGAAGATCCAACCAACCATGTCCGATCTTTCCACATGTGGTGTTCCTCCAATTCCATTACCGATGATTCCATCCATCTTCGGTTGTTCCAATGCACGCTTACCGGCGAAGCTTCTAAATGGTATGTTGACCAAGCCACCTCTTCCCATACCACCTTTGCGACCATTGCCCAAGCCTTTTTATCTTATTTCCAACTCCCTCTCCGATACGACACTGGTACAGAGCTTTTGACTTCTTTCCGTCAAACCTCTTCAACCCGCCTTTCCACTCATGTCCAGGAATGGCGGAGAAGAAGGAGCTTATGTCGAGCTCCCACCTTTGAAGATCGGGTTTATATGGACTAGTTCCTTCGCACTCTCTTACCTCCCATTGGCAAAGATGTCGCCTCCCATTTCCCTCAAACCGAAGAAGCCGCCCTCCAAATAGCCTTGAAATATGACCTGATCTACGCTCAGTCTGGTTATGTTTATACCATCCTTCCTGACCTCCCCAGGCCTGGAGGCACTAACGCCCTGGGGGCATCTCATTCCACCGACAGTATCGTTGGAGCCCTTTCTCATCCATATGCTCAACCTCCTATGGGCTATGGTCTCCCTCAGGGAGGGGCCAGCACCTCTAGCACTTTTCCCCCTCCAGGTAGCATGTATCTAGGATACGGCATGCCTCATTCTTTTGCCCAACCTCCTGCTTACCTCAATGTTTCCCAACCTAACCATTACCCTTATCCACAGCCTGGTGCGCCAGCTCCTCCAGCATATGCGCTTCCACCTCCCTTGCCTCCTCCAACCCCGCAACAACACCTACAGCCCCCTCCAGGGCAAGTATTTGCACAGCAGGGCGCGACTAATCCCCCTTCTCAAAGAAGGCGGAGAGGCAATCCAAATCAATCCGCCCCTAGTATGCGTGGACCCAATCCTCAAGGTACTGACCCTAACACTGCTAATTAGCAACAGGGCACTCAGCCCAAGCAGCACAGGCCTCTCCGCACCAATAAGCCTTGTTCATGTTGCGGTGTTTATGGTCATTACACCCATGATTGTCCCCTCTTACCACAGATGCGGCAGATGTGGGAGTCTCAAGCCACATTGCGAGGACAACATGCCTCCCCTCATGCTCCCCCTAATGTGACCACTACTCAACCAGCTGTGTTTATTGATCCTTTCCCTCAGCAAGGATTCGTGGCTGCCCAACCCCCTGATGGACAGGTCGCCACTCAACCTTCCCCTTCTGGTTCCTCTGATTACTAGATCCTCATGATGAACTCTGATCCATCCCCAACCGTCGACCTTCACCTTCAAACTCAGTCTCGCCATTACCCCAAGCCTTCCGCTCATGCTGCCCCCGAGTCCCCTTCTTCAGGTTCTACAGATCCTCTTTCAACATCCAATGGTCCCTTACATATCCCTCCACCCAAATTCGAGGTTCATACAAATATTCCTAAGGGACCATTACGTCGAAATGCTGCTTCTGGTCGAGCTGCTCATTCGTATAGCATAGTAGATGATTTGGTGCAATCTCCTGCTGCCATTTCCACATTGGAACTCCTCCAGTAGTGCCCTTCCCAAAAGAAGGCTCTGCTATCTTCCGTGGGCACTGTAGATCCTACCGATGACCAAATGATTGTTTTCGACGCCCATCAATCAGAACATCCTCCTCTTCCTGCTTCTGTCGCCTTCCAAATCCCAGTCAAAATCTGGAATACCATCGTTTCTCGGTGTATAATTGATGAGGGGGCATCCACCTGTGTGATGTCCGCTTCGGTTTGGAAACAACTCGGATCTCCTGAGTTGGCCCCTTCCACGATCACCCTTCGACCGTGGGACGGCCACACCTCCTAGCCCATTAGCCTTTTCCGTAATTGTCCTATCACCCTTGTAGGAAAGACTGTTTGCGTTGACGTTGAAGTCATTGACGCCCCTCTAGACTACAACATTCTATTGGGGCAAAGCTACACCTATGCCATGTCTGCTGTCCCATCCACAATTTTTCGCAAGATGTCTTTTCCTCACAATGGAAAGATAGTCACCATCGACCAGTTGACTTATCATGAGCCACCGTCTCAGACCTCCCCGGAGACGACCATCTCTTCTGTAGACAATAAGAAAACTGCTGATTCCTTGACCAGTGTCTCTCCCGGCATCTACAAAGACTTCTCCCTACTTGGAACTTTCCCTGGTCTCCCTCCTCCTCATATCTCTGATCCTAGCTTATCGAATGTTTGCATGATGCAATCGTCTCGGGCTACCCTTAAGCGACCCGCTTTGACTAGTCAGCAACCTCAGACTCAACCTCGCCCTTCCACAACCCGCTCCTAGCCATTCATCTCAGCCAGCCGGACCTCCTCCTTCTAGCCCTTCTCCTACCGCTGGTGTCCCTGAACCCCTCTATCCTCCCGGGTTGGTTCCCCCAGGCCTCAATCAGCTCGGAGCCGTCCCTCCTGGTCATTATCCCGCTGGTCAGATACCTTTCCTGGCTCCCCCTCCCGGAGTCTATACGGTCCCTATCATGGCCACCCTCTCTCTACCTAACCTGACCCTGGGCATACCCGTCTAGTGCCTTGACCCTCCAGCCGCTACCCCACCTGGTCACCCCAAACCCTATCTTGCTTTAACACTGGTTTAACCGGTCCCCCTCACTTCCTCCATTGCCACCATGCCCCCCGCACCTCCCCAGGACCCTACCCCTGTGGTGACAGCTCCAGGAAAGAAAGGCAAAGCTCAAAAGGGGGGATCCAAAGACAAAGTCACCCCGACTGACCCAACTCCTCCTCCGCCCGCAAAGCCTTGTGCCTTATGTGATGTCGTCGGTCACACCACCCATACTTGTCCTGAATTTCCCCACATTCAACCCATGATTAAAGTCACGTTCCCTAAGTCTACGGCCCCTGACCCCTCTCTCCCGTCCTCGTCCGTAACCAAGAACCCAAAAACTATTCGCATCAGCAAACCTTGTGCTTTGTGCGGTATCCATGGACATTATTCCCACCATTGTCCTCACCTGACGCATTACCGTGCCTCTTTAGAAGTAGTCCGTGAGTATGAGGTTGAAAAAAATCAGTCCGCCTCTCCCATACTTGCACAATATGCTTCGGGTCAGCTTGAGGATCCCCCCGCTCCCATTGACATCCCCCCCCCCCTGATGTCCAGATGACGGAGTCTACTCCCACCATTCTTTACCTATCATCCTCTGTGAGACCCTTGGAGCACATTCCCCTTGAATCCTCCCCTGTTTTTTCGCTTGACCCCCCTTCAGCGACCACCCTAGGCTCAACATCATTTAACCATTTGTTTCCCTGTTCTTTTTTCATTCCCCGTGAAGATCCGTATGCGAGCCTGTCTTCCTCTACGGATGATTTAGGTAACTTTGCCACATCATGTGGTTTCCCTTCCACTATTCATCCCCTGTTTTCCCGTCCGGATGCCTCCTTGGGAACCTTTTCCACCCTTGACCTCCTCCTTTCCGCCCATACACGAGATAACACCACCCATATCTCTGTTGACCTCTGCAGCCCGAGTCCCAGCCACCCCTCCTATAGCCCTCATATACCACCATCCAATTTGTATATGCATCATAGCCATCTTGCCCATCACACTCCCTCCCGCAGTTGCCGCTTGATGTCTACTATACACTCACGCTGCCGTCATTGTACCTCCTCCCCCCATTTGTTGTCTTGTAACACCATTCCGCAGGACCTCCCGTCCCCACCCTATATCGGTTACGCCGATGATGCAAGTCGTTACTCCCGGAATCTAGCCTTGGCAGGTTGGGCCATTTTCACCCCCTTGCATGCCCTTGTTCTCTCAAACGGGGTCTGCATTGGCACTGCCACCAACAATCAGGCCGAATATGATGCAGTGCGTGGTCTCTTAGCCGATGCCCTCTTTCATCGCATCCTCCATCTGCATGTTCGTTTAGATTCCCTACTTCTTGTCATGCAACTAAATGGTGTCTATCGTGTGCATAATCCTGTGCTGTTTAGACGATATTTATGAGTGAAACTCTTGATACGTGAATTTGAAACCATAACTTTCAACCATGTACCTCGAGAACATAATCACTATGTAGATAGCATTGCAAACCATGTTCTAGATTGGCATTTATCACACGCATTTCATACAAGACAATAACATTCATAATCATTAAAAAATATGCATATCCATAATATGTGTCACAAAACATGTGTTTAGAGTCCATCTACTCTGATACATATGACATGCCCATAGCATGTTACAAAAAACTCAAAACTGGGGACACCATCTGTCCCTACATACACACTAGGGGGCACCACCTGCCCCACACCTAATCACTATCTGGCGGATCCCAAGCCAATGGCTCTGCTCCTGCAGCCTGTAGATCACGTATCCCCTGATCGGCCATCGCCATGCGCCGCATGACACCTCGCCATTCTGAGGGTAGACCAATACATGGCTCTATGTACTGGTCGTCTAAGTTTTGCCACCCGCGCTCTGACACTTCGGTCAGAAACCTCTCGCATCTATGGAAGATGTCCTCCAGAAGGGTGGCTGCATCCTCATTATGTGCTGCTCTCGACCCACTCGGACCTGCAGCTCCAGATGCTGTCGGTCGTCCCATATATCCGACTGGTTTTACTGGAGCTATATTTGCATACCAAAAGTACATGAATCAGTACCCTATCTACTATTCACTAACTTTAACATGCCCAAGAAAGAATAAGTTACGTGTCACTTACCATCGGGTCCCCATACTCGACCAGGCAGAAGTGGTAGGTCCAGATCCCCACAATAACTCATCCCACTATAGGGATAGTCATCTATGTATAACGACATATGATCCCAATGGGCAAAGAACTCAGGTCGAAACACTCGTCCTACCACCCCTCCTCCTCCTCTGCACAGTAGCCGCCCCCACCGGCGCATCCTAGGCTCTCTCAGGCCCCCATCTGGGAGCTGTATATGAGGTCGTAAGGTCGGTATCTTCTCAAAGAAGAAAGCGCACAGTAAAGTCCCATACGAGCAATCGTGGTTCACTTGCTGCTTGCAGAGCGACAACTGTTGTTTTAACAACACCAATATCATTTGGGCCCACCCATAGTAGGTCCCAGTCAACACACTCTCCACAATCATCATCTGACCCCCTGTGATGTGATGGAGCGCCTGGATGCCCAAGATCCGCATCACCGTTGCGGCCACCGCACGGGTCTCTAACCTCTCTAGGTCCCCGATTGGTATCCGAGTCCCTTTGATTTGGAGACCCGGTCGGCAATGTTGCTCCACAAACTCCATGATATGCCACCCCTGCGGTAACACTGGCTGTGTGTTTCCCACCATCCCAAGTGGCGGGAGACCCATCAGAAAATACAGATCCTGGACTATCAATTCGATCCTGTGCCCCTGCACTATAAAGACCTCATGATCCGGATCCCAATAATTGAAAATCCGGGCCAACAAGGGCTCCCCAGCCCTCATCAGAGGGTTCTCCAAAAACTTCAGAACCCCAAACCTGGCCAGTACACGACGGACACCCTAATATCCCTGGATCTCTGACCGCAATGTACCCAGGTCTCTCTCTCTCCAGTTGACCTGTATATCTGCCATATCTGCACAAAAACATCATCTTTGTCAGCATACAGATAAGAAACATGGAAACCATCCACAAAAACAAAAATCTCAGCCCTCACACAACACTAAAAACCCCTCCATCTTTAGGTCGCACTTTTCTGCCAAATCCTAGGACAAGTCACACTTTTTTGCTCAAAACCTACTTCCTAGGTCATAGATTTTGGCCCAAAAAGTGCGACTTGGCCGTAGAGAACAAAGAGGGTCTGTTCCTGAGATTTTGGGCCCTAAACTGAACTTTCAATCCATCAAAATGAAAGATTAAGGTTAGGCCTCTTACCTGCAACTGACGGATCTCGATTCCAACGGTCGGTTTGTCCGCTACGCTCGCCGCAAGATTTAGGGCCTTCTCTCCTCTCTACATTCACCACAGCAACACTAGAAAATGAGTGGATTTGGAGGGAAAACTGCCTTATTAAAAGAGAACCCTTGTTTCTTCTTTCGCCTGCTGCGACCATACCGTAGCTCCGTTTGACAAACCATCTACACCGTTGGAAAGCTCTCACCGAGCCCTCAAATGGGTATCTGTTAGTTTTTTGTGATTTGATACTTCACCAGGACACATTTTGTCCAAGATGGGTCACTTCACCTCCCCCCAAAATCGAATTTCCTCACTTACAACACTTGTACTTGGGGCACCACTTTGCCTCCATACTTGTCTTTGTTTGTGTCGATTTTCGTCATGAGATACCATCTTGTACTCATGTTTTTAGGGTCCCCCGTGGGCTCTTTTCTGTGTGGCAGCACCATCGAGTCGCCCTTGTTTAGAGAATCCAAGTTGAGTCATCATCGCATTCATGGAGTCTATCCCGAGTCCCTTTGTACCCCGCTATAGTCCTCCATCCTTCATTGCTTGGTCCCTCTCTTGCGTCGCACATTATGGCCTTCAGTCCCACTGTCCCCTATCCCTCATGATATTGTGTCAGTCGCTGCCATGTCATTCATGCCCTTTATGCTCTAACAAGGGAAGTCGTCCATTCGCTACTCAATCCCCTCCATTGCATCATCATCATTGGTATTAGTCTGTCAATCACTCTACTATTTTCTCTCGTGCCTTAGTTGAGGATCTCTCATTGCCTCACCTATGGCGGACCTCCTTCTATCGACATCAGCTCCTTCACTCCAAAAGACAGGTCTAGAGGGCGGTGTACCTTGGTTCCAGCTTCCACTCTTGTTCGGTGCCTCGGATCAGGCAAAGGGCTCTCTCCTTCCCCTTTGACTTGATTGTTTCTCCAGCTCCTTTCAGCATGATCTAGATCCGTATACTTGATGGTTCAGTGATGTAGCAGCAACTCTTGGTGATTCTCGGGTTTGTGTGAGATGTCTCAACCCTCATGAGGGAGTGGCTCTGCAGGTAGCCCCCGACATGCCCGGATGACCTCTTCCTTCCAGCCTTCGATGCAACTCCATATATTTGATGATGTTGGCCTTAGCCACTTGCAGCGCTTTTTTGATTTACATATATCATCAGATTTTGTGAGCCCTTCCCCATGTATAGGGGGCATTTGGGTTGTATTTGTATCTCATATATTCAGGTATTATTGTATAAGTCCTGGTTGTTATCCCAGGCACAGCATGTATGTGGGATTCCTCATTGTATTTTTATCTAGCTCATGTTTATGCCGGCTGTACTTTATGGTTCAATCCCTTGTTTACTAGACACACTATTCTTTTTTACTTTGTCTCGGCGGGCATAGGTATGCCTCCCCCGCCGCCTTTAGCACAAGTACCCTCTCATAAAAAGAGACTTGTTGCACCTGTAAGTCTCATCTCCTCAGGGTCTAGTTCTTCAGCACATTTGTATCCCTCACATTTCTCTCTCTGACTTCCCTTGTGATGTCTGGTGATTGAGTTCTTACAACGTACTTCGGTCATACGATTTGCTCCTAACACTTGCACGCTGGGGGGCAATCTGTTACACCATTTTTTGGTCATCTAACCTATTATCATTAGATGGACCCAAGTACACCATGTAAGACCAATTTTACCCAAAGTAAAATTGCTTTCACTATGTAAAATAACTTAATAAAACACATTTATTAGGTTGTTTATGGTCTAAACAGGAAACCCCAAAAGGAAATATTAAACAAACCTATATTTGTTTGATTTTCCTCAAGGAATAATTAATTAAATAATAATTTAATTATTATTCCTGGTCATGTTTAACCCAAAACAAAGAAATTAATTAGATAAATCTTTATTTATCTTATTATTTTCTAGGAATAATTATTTAAATCTTATTTAAATAATATTCCTTGTTAAATATGACTAAATCACCCATAAATAATTATTTATTTGATTATCTTTCAACCACTTCCTTAAAATGATAAATAAATCATTTATTTATTTATTATTTACAAATAAAGGGATTTGAACCAAGTCAAATACTTTTTCCCTCCAACAAATATAATAAAATATTCCATAAAAGGTGGATCTAGATTTGGTTAACATTATTTTAATCATGCACCAAGATCTAGAATGACCCAATATTTTGTTATAAATAGGAGGGTTTTTCCTACCATTCTTCACCTTTTTTTGCCTATTAGATCACTCTAGATCTAAACTCTTGGTCTAACTTTGAGCCATTATCATTGTCATATTTTTCATTATTTGCTGTGTGAGCTCCCTTTGAGTTCTATTTTTGTCTAGGTTTTCTACACCAACAGGAGAGAGAAATGCTAGATATAAAGTGCTGAGGACTTCCAAGAACCCATCCCATTGAGGAGAATTGGAAACACCTTCTTGTTTTCCTCCCAGGTGCCCTTAATACAAAAAATTCTTTCAAAAATTGTTCTTGTCTTGTCTATTGGATGTATGGAGCAAAACCTCATTTTTACTGCTTAATGTCTCTATATGCATAAATCTGGTTTTTTGCAGCACTTGTCTTGATCAAATAACTACAGATATGAAGATATTGGAAGCCATATTTGATGTTAGGGCTATAAGTTATGCGTAGCTAAAGTGGTCTTTTTTCGTACACTTCGATAAAAGATTCATACTAACAATATCAGTTACCCTTATATTCAATTTTTGGAAGTCCTCAATGTGCTCCCCCACTGGACACTTTTGTTTGAGATTTATCAATTGGCTAAAGATGGTGTTTCTCTTTGTATCCTCATAATGTGCTATCATTTCCTCCATAAAAATTGACCTAGTGACAATTTGTTTACGGGAGCAAAGCCATCGATACCATACAACTATATTTTGTTCTAAATGTAAAGTTGTGATGCGTACCTTTTGTGTGTTTTTCACATTATTGAGATCAAAATATTGCTCCATCTGTAGTATCCATGTTACAGGATCCTTTCCATCAAATTTCCTCATATCCATTTTTGGAATATGGTGGTTCTTCCTTCCAACATTAGAGTTTATGAAATCATGATTAACATTTATTTTCTTCTCCTCATGAGTTTCATCTACTATATTTTCACCATTAGGAAACATTTCTTGTATCAACTTTGTCAAACCTTCCATGTCTGCTTTTGGATCCTTCTTCATGTTTTCCATTTTTTCATCGATCTTAGCTTCCATTTCATCAATCTTAGATTTCATGCTAGCTTCCATGCCATCCATCTTAGCTTCCATGCCATCCATGCCATTCTTTAAACCATCCATCTTATATTCAACGCCTTTCTTCAAACCATCCATCTTAGTTTCCATGCCTTTCTTCAAGACTTCCATGTCATTTTTTGTTGCTCTTTGCGAGAGTGAAATTTGTTGCACTTGCTCTTGTAATTTTGATATGTCATGTTGCCATTCTTCATCTTCATGAGTCATAGTAGAGCCTTCTAAAGGCTTAATGGGTGTTGAATTATTTTTAGGGGTCATTTTAGAATCCAATACTGATATCTATTCTACAATATGCCCTTGGAACCAATTCAACTTGATTCTTAAAACAAGACTTATGCAATTCGGAAAAAAAAAATACACCTTTTACTTGCTTTTGAGGAGCTCGATATTGAAATTGAATTATCTCTATAATTGTGGATCCTCAATATCTAAAATTCGGCCTTGTAGTAGCCCTTTGAAACTTCTTTCAAATGCCATAGGTATGATCTGATTTGGATTCTTCAAGGAAAATTTGTGTCCAATCTCCCACAATGACCCAATTATGGAATAGTTTAGTAGAGAAAACTTGTACGACTTGCCACGTGCCACTGTTTACTCCTTTGGCTATGAAATTGATTAAAAAAAACTACATTCCGTGTACTTGCGGTCACTTTTTACAGCATTCCAATCTGATCCTCAGAGAGAGAGTTATGAATATTTTCCCATGATCACCTCTTTGAGATGAAATTCAGAAGCCTGAAAAAGCCCTAACTTCCACAGATCATATCTCCGCCAATATTGCGAACCAAGATCTGAAATTTTGTGACAATGTTCCTCAGGATTTCGGCTTCGCACTCTAACAATTTCAGCTTTTGAACCTTTGTAGAAACAAATATATAGTGAAAATTCCATGATGACCTGTTTAGGTTAAATTCAGGAACCTGCAAAATGACCTATCTTCCACAGATCATATCTCCAAAAATATTGTGAACCAAGCTCTGAAATTTTGCGATGATGTTCCTCAAGATTTTGGCTTCGCACTCTAAAAATTTTAGCTTCTGAACCTTCGTATAAAAAATTTTATAGAGAAAATTCCACGATGACCTGCTTGGAGCATCAAAACCCTAGAATCCCAAAGCTCTGATACCAAATGTTGTGAAACTAGCTCCAAAGATAGAATAAAAGAGATATAAACGCCTTAGAAATAAGCCACTTTGAGCGGGGAAACCTCCAATACATTACATGAATGAAAAATTCTTCGATGATACAAATTACAAAACCTTCTTTCTATATATAGGAGTCCATGGGGCCACAATGTAATCCTAGTGGGCCACAATGTAATCCTAGCCAACCTAAAAATAATAATTTAAGGGCACAATAATAACAATATGGGGGTTACAAGTGTACAATAATAACAATAATGGGGTTACACTTACAACAATATTGGACTATACTAGTAATATAGGGACCTAACACAAGTCTATCCATGCAAATATATGATTTGTAGTCGAACATGGTAATACATCATTTGATTACCAACAAATGATGTGAGTTGTTAACAAACGCGAGAGAACCACTATTAATGTCAATGGCCCTCAAGGTAATGTAGTAAATTTCATAAGGCATGAATAGATGATTTGATGTCGAACGCCAAACAAAATATTTCAGGCAAAAGTCCGGAAGCGAGGATCTTGTTGATGCTGTAAAAAGCCTCATGGTACTAGAATATGATATTTCTAACTGAACTTCCTAGATGATGATTTGACATCGACAGGAAGCCAATTTATTGTGAAACAGGAGTTACTGATTTCAATGACAAAGTATTACTTGATATAGAAAAGTTCAGGGATGAATTTCATGAGAATGAAGGTTTATGAGTATTGCAGAAGAATGAGTATTTATTGGATGAATTCTCTTGAACATATCGGCGACACTGAGATGAGTTGGCAGCATTGACCCAAAACCAAGGTGAAGGTATGATGAACCATAGGTATGAATGAACCGTCAAGAAGATTACCCAACCCAAATAGTCATGGGGATGGAGTGAAGTGTCATGTTCAAGAGAGACATGCTACCGTAAAAAGTTCTGTTCACTTTCCCAAAATTTTCCCAGTCATTTGTCGACCAGTACCTCTTTATTTTTTAAACAATCTTGAGGAGCACAACATATTATTGATCTATAATTCAACCCTTTGGGCGAATAATGTATGAATATTTAATAATTTAATGAGTCTAGCGATGAATGAAGCTCGATTCTTGCCATGATCGACAAGCCCGTCACTATTTTATGTTTTAACGAGCCTAACAATAGTGCTAGCCCGGTCCTTTTTCATATTTAGAGAGTTTGAAAAGGAGGACGAAAGAAAACTCCATAAGTACTTTTTCATAAATTTGTCGCTCACATCCGAAAAAGTGTAAAATAATATCTGAGGTAACCTCTTTAGTCATGTTTGACTAAGGTATTCCTTTTCCATAAATAATCTATCTCAGTCCAGAAAAGGGTTAAACTTATACTGAGTAGATGTCAATTCATTTACTTTTACGAGCTTGAAAAGACAAGTGCTTGGTAATATTTTCACATTATCGGAGTCTGAAAAGAGCTAAAAGAAGACTCCAAGGGTTCCTTTTTCGTTGTTATCGAAGCTCGAAAAAGAGATAAAAGTGCGCTTCAAATCATTTTTCATTTTTAACAAAGCTCGAAAAATAAGGATAAAATTATGCTTTATGGTCAAATCATTCTTTGAAATAAATCTGCACGACTAATTTGTTCATCAATTGTAAAACCTGTTCAGAACAACATCAAATGGATTAAAAATACATGCTTCATGATAAAAATATAGTAAAACCATAGTCACAACAATAAATATTCATTGCAAATAATCAAATGACTAATAAAAAGAGTTTTACTATTCATTTTTACCATTCAATAGTTACCATTTTCATTTTGGAGCTCTAAACCTTTTTTTTCCCTCGAACTTCAGTTGTTGATTGCGTGCAATTAGTAATAATGTTTTGAATGCCCCTTGCAAGGCAAGATTCCGCCCAAGCTTCATTTCATTCACCTAAGTAAACTACTAGTTACTAATAGTTTGATGTAATGAAGATTCATTTACGAGATCCGATGGAAGACTCGTCGTAATTAGGAGAGGATTTGTTTCATTTTTTAACGAGATTGACACAGGAAAAGAACTATTCTCATGACCTGTTTCATTTTTTTAATGAGGTTGACAAGGTAAAAGAACTTTCCTCAAAGGAATTTGTTTCATTTTTTAACGAGGTTGACACAAGAAAAAAAACTATCCTCAAAGGCACTTGTTTCATTTTTTAACGAGGTTGACACAAGAGAAAAGAACTGTCCTCAAAGGCACTTGTTTCATTTTTTAACGAGGTTGACACAAGAAAAAAGAACTATCCTCAAAGGCACTTGTTTCATTTTTTAACGAGGTTGACACAAGAAAAAATAACTATCCTTAAAGAAACTTGTTTCATTTTTTAACGAGGTTGACACAAGAAAAAAGAATTATCCTCAAAGGAAGTTGTTTCATTTTTTAACGAGGTTGACACAAGAAAAAATAACTTTCCTCAAAGGAACTTGTTTCATTTTTTAACGAGGTTGACACAAGAAAAAAGAACTATCCTCAAAGGCACTTGTTTCATTTTTTAATGAGGTTGACACAAGAAAAAAGAACTATCCTCAAAGGCACTTGTTTCATTTTTTAACAAGGTTGACACAAGAAAAAAGAATTGTCCTCAAAACTTGATTCATTTTTTAACGAGGTTGACATAGTAAAAGAACTATCCTCATTATGCAGTTGGACTAGTGAGTGTTTGTTGGAAAAGAACTAGTCTAACGAAGTCATCATTTAAGGAGCTTGATGAGGACCACAAAGGATAAGTTATAACATGCATTGACGGGTCTTCTCCAGGGTTTTCATTGAATTTTAGAATTTCATAGGGTAATTTCTGTGAAATCATTGGCCACCAAGGGGAATAACTGATGGGACCAGCTTGATATTTCACTGAAGATGTGAATAAAGAATCAAGGTGTTCAATACTCATAAGGGAGGAACCAGATAGGATTCCAGATGATGACATGGGTGAAGTCAATGGAAAAAACACCGAAGATGAAGCAACAATAGATGTTGTCACAGCTGAAATAAATGGTTCAGTCTGGGATGTTATCTCAGCCATGGTCAAATGAACCAATTTATACCCTATATAATCTATGGGAAATCAAATTGAAACAGGATAAACAAGAGCATAGGAAGGTGATTGAGGAAAATAATCGTATAGGTAAAGCTCCTACCAAAAATGAGTTGGAGTTAAAGGTGTCTCATCTTGTGGTATTTCTTCAATCGAAATCAAACCAGGTGGAAGAACTTCAACGTCAGGCCTGAAGTATATTCTAGGTGGTTGACTGCATGATATAGGAGACTAAATGGCTACAATAGATTGTGGAGTGACGAATACAGGAACAACTTCTGGTTGTTCGACTTTGGGATCGAGATTTTCTCCACTTAAGGAATATAACAACTGAAATATAAGGGGATGATAGACCCTATTTAATTGGTCTTGGGGATGATGTTCAGTTTGACCAGTAAAAATTGCCCCCTAAATCACGATGGGATCTGGATCAACATCCAGTTGAACAACGTCGGGTTCGGGAGCTATGGTCTCACTGATGGGATGGATCATGACCACAGGTAGCTGTGAGGAATCCATCTCGACAACAGTAGACAAACCAGGATTTGTAGAAACAACTTGTGCCAACTATAGTATATGGGAAGATGATGCTTCACCAAAGTTACTAATAGTATTGGTTTCGGTAGAGTGATGTCACCATCGCCGACCAAGAGTAACTTCCATTGGTAAAGGTGGTTTCAATGCTAATCTACGCGAACAATGGGGAAAAGGATTTTTTTCTTCCACGATGACTGATTTATTTTAACCAAAAAAAAAAAAACAAAAAAAAGGGTAATGCTAGGCAAAAGGTTTACCAAGAAACTGTGAACTACATAATACCTCCTGACGAACCAAGAAGTACGTGCAGGCAATCTCCCCGAATGTTGTGTTCGGTGTATCACAATTTACAAGGTGGCCGACTCGATTCACTATGGATGGATAGCAACCTAAATTTATCCTCCCAAATATACCTAAATGTATGTGGAGGACCAAGTCTGTATTAGCATTGTCTGATGTGAAACCACATAGTGAGAGCACCCCTTTATACGTTTCGTACTATAACACTGCCCGATATACCCGAAGGTACATGGACGAGCTACGATATACTTACGTACATGGAGTGAGGTATCACAAGCAAAATTTATCATAGACAATTAATGACAACTGCTATGTTTTATGACACCGGAACATGTCTCTAGCCTAGACCTTCTAAATTTTATCGTTATGGTTCCAATGTTTTGTTAGGTAAATTGATGTAAATTTTAATTTGATCTTGTTTATCAATTTTCCTTTCAAGGTTCACCATGATGATGTGATGGAAATTCCTAAAATGAAAACTAAAATGATAAGCAAACTTTCAATTTTAGTTTCTTCAATGAAAATCCTAGCTACTAGAGGGAAAGAGCAATCAATTTAAGAGCAAAAAATAAAGAGCACAAAATAATATGCATCTTTCCTAATTTGTTCCTATGCAAAACACACAATTCACTACATGCAAATGCAGGTTTTTATTTTCAGTCCCTTTAATGTGAATGCAGAAAAGGAAACTAAGTGCATCAAATCAACAAATCAAATGCTTTTATTTGAGAAATGAGGAATTGAACAACAATTTCTCTTTTAGGAAAAACGAAGAATTTAACTACAATTTCTCCTATAGGAAACGAAGAATTTAACGAAAATTTCCTTTTCAAAAGAAAATGGATCTAATGCAGTAATGAAAATACTTTGAAATTAATTTTTCAATGATAAAGAAAAACACTTTAAATAAACATTGAACAAACTTTTCTTTCAAAGGAGGAAGATGCAGGTAAAGTCACTGGTCTCTATGAGGCATCAGGCTCTTGAATATACAACAATTAAAAGGCTGAAAACAAATGCAATGAAAAATTCAATGGGAATTTGGTTGGCTCTAAGGGGAAACACAGTATCTAAGGGGAGACAGTGCATTGCAAAGCACCCCTGAATGGGAGACAGTGCTCTGCAAAGCATCGTGTTTTGTTCAACAGTGCATTGGGCGCAGCAGAGAAAAAAAAAAAAGTTGTTTAACACACTTCTAATGCAAATTTTGATTTAAAAAAGCCTAATCATTAAGAGTAAATGCTACTGGGTATATAAAAAGAGGCAAACACACCAAGGATGAAGGGTTTGATCCCCAGTAGATTCACCAATTTGTTATGCAGAATTATGAATTAAGGATAAAACATTCTTCCCTAAATGTGGTGTATGCATTTAGAACAATAGATTAAAGACTTTGCAAACACTTTTCCTACTAGTAAATAGACACACATAATAGATCAAGAAACCTACTTGGGGTCCAAGCGCTTCCTATTCTCCTTCTGTCACTCTTGTTGTAGCTTCAAATCCAAGCTAGATCGCCAAAATATTTCCTGCAAGAATGAACACAAAACATCAAAGAGATTTCAATACACAGATGGCTATTCAAGTTATTCAATTAAATAAATGAAACATGAACCATATACATCAAATAAGAATTCATAATATGAAAGACAGAAGCTTATACAGATAAATATGTGGGAAAGTAAGCAACAATATTTATTAATTGATAGAAGGGGAGGTTACAAATAGCGATTGATTTGATGTCACCATCTCCAGAATCATCCCAGCCTCATCACAATGAACATTTATCCAACATGATATCACTCAAATCAAATCCTCAATTGAAATTCCACCAGAATTTCTCTACTCAATTTCTTCCTTTTCAAGTACTAGGATCTGTGCTCAATTTATAGATGAGCTCAAGGTAGTTTCACAATCAATTAATTTATAATAATAGGAAAGACATGTTCCCAAGCTCAGATATGTCAAATGGACACATGGATTCGAAGTTTGACACATATGAACTCTTCTAGAAGGAACTGGCCATGTGGAGATTCCGGAACAATGAGAATTTCGCTCTCAATTGACCAACGCACCCTTGAGAGTCAGAAAGTTCTTTACAGAGCACCCTTGAATAGAGGTAACTGTATATGAAACACACTTAGCCCCTTGAGAGATTGCATTGGTGAGCTCATAGGTGATATAATATATACTTCAAATCTTGGAAACCTTGCAATGGAAGTCATGGATGATTTGTCTTTGTTCTTTGTCTTAGGGCATATAGCAACTGAAATGATAGGGTATGATAGACCCTATTCATCAGTTCTGGGGATGATTTCCAATTTAAATAGGCCACTGGGAATGGTGCCCAAATTGACCTATAACACGGGTCATGGCATGTGAGATCGTTCATTCATAAGTTTATCTAGGTTCAAAGGTTTGAGAGATGCAAGAAATGGAAGATGGATTCGTCCAAATAGGTCTAGAGGAAGAGATGACACTCTTTACAAACCTTGAGGTCCTACAATAACATAATTTATAGAGGTAGATGGGTTTCCAAAGGTATCCATAGGGAATTATTCCTCCTAGAAGTATATTAGTTCCTGAATTATCCCCTTCACTATCTCAGGTGTAACTTTCTCATATTGACTTTATTTTTCATTCATTATATGTAATTAGAAACTTCTCTCCAATCTCTTTCATTTAAGTTTTATATACTTTGTGCACAATAGTACACATAGTTTCATTGCATTTCTCCACCTAAAAATGTTTTTTAGGGCCTCAAATATGCCTCAAAATTCAAACACTTACAAATCATAGGAAATTCATAGAAAAATAATGAGTTTAGTTATTCCAGTGACATAAGGGGTTTGCTATATTTTTTAAACCTTTAGAAATATGATATGTTGACCTAATCAACCCAAGTATGCATTTGTAACCATGTTTTACTTATCTAATAAACTAGACAAAGAAATTGACTAAACCAACAATTGACCAATATAATATGGTAGTTGAATATAAAAACCTATTAGCTAAAAAATTTATTTTTTCAAGGTATGAGTCGAATTGACCAAGGTAAAAAATACTTTGTTGTTAACATGATTCAACCAAATGGATAAATTTATTTGACCATCAGGTTAACTCAACCAACATTCTAGTTGATTATCAGTTAGGTCGATAGATCAATAAATCATCGATCAAGTTGGCTAATCATTTGATCTTCATTCAATTTTATTAACTAAATGACCATTAGTGAAGACCATTAACTAGTCAACCATCAATTGGTGCTGACTAAATTCTTAACCATCGGTCAAGTAAAAAATTGGTTGAGTTAACTACTAAGTTGAACAAAAAATTGACTATTAATTCATTTTGATTAACCATTTGACCATCAGTTGAACCAAATACCCATTCAATTGTTATTTGATGTTGACTAACCAATAAAATATCAATTGATATTCACTAACTACTTCAATTGCAAAATCTAGTCAAATAAGACAAAAAATTGGCTAAGTAATTGACACGGTTGACCATTAGGTTGAATTTACTTATGAAATGTAATGGAAAAATACATATTTAAGTCAATCGACCATAAAATTATGTTAACTAAATATTCAACTTAATTGGCCATATAGTAGAATGAAAAAGTAGAAAATGATGACCTACTACATAGATGATTCAACTTGGTAATCAAATCAACCAAACATCTTAATATGTAAAATTGACTAAGTATTCAATTTTTTTCAATTGGGAAATCAATTCCGTCAACCATATGTTTTTTTTTTGGTAGTTTAGACTAATCCTAATCTTTCCATTTTTTCTCCTCCCATCCCACCCCCAAGTTTCGAACCGGTGACATTGCAGACATAGTGCCTTAACAGTGCACCCCATCATCGACTACTCTACACCACGTGGGCTAATTCGATCAACCATATGTTATTCAAAGTTTACTTATAATTTCTTTCTTCAACATAATGTAGGTCCAATGTTTGAACTAATGATATTTGATATCATCTTGCAATGCACCTAACACGCTCTATCCTTAGGTGATAACACATGGAAATTTTGAGCAATATTTTAAAACCCGTTCTTTTCCATCCTTAACCTATTCCTATTACCACCTTTATTTACAATTTTATTTCATCCTTGAGTCAAATAAATCAACTTTTCATTGAGTATCCTTTGACCATATCCATGGACATGATTAGCAGGTTGTTGGAAATACTAAGAGGGGGGGGGGGGGTGAATCAGTATTCCTTTCAATTAGAGCATTAGTTAATCTTCAATTATTATCAGTATTTGTACAATGATAGCAGAAAAAAAGAGGAACACAAATACGCACAATTTTTAAGGTGGAAATCCACTCTGGGACAAAAACCACCTAATGCTTTTCTAATAATTCTTTAATATTCAACTCCAATTGAAAATAAAGCTCCAACTTCCTAGAATCTAGAAAAACATTCTTCTCCAGTTCCCACTGGATGGACGCTCCAATGCCCGAGATTCTTCAGTAGTCAACTGAACGGATGCCCCAACACCCAATGAGCTACAACTCACCGTAGCACCACCCTACCACCCTATAGAAGAATAAAAGAAGAATGGACTCCCGTACCAGGGAAAATGGTCCACTTTACAATGATATAGAATGATGTAGAAGAAGAAGATATACTAGACCATAACCCCAACTTTGACACAACCACCTAATGATGATCCTAGACCTCCCAACACTACCTCTTCAACCCTTGGTAGATAGACACTAGTACAATTTTTACAATAATGGATTTACAATGACTTAGTACAAAGATACCTTTACAATGATTGTATGCAGTGCTACCCACTTGAAGAATTCATATGATGAAATTCTTGCTGCTGTTATGCACCTTGGTTTCTTCTCTTGTCATACTACCCTCTACTACACCTTGCTTTGTTTTTTTTCTGTAGAAACTCTGGTCCTTTGCAACCCTTGACAACACATGATCTAGCTTTTTCTTGCCTTCTAGGAGCGCGATATTGAATTTGGTGTATCTCTGTTATTTCAGATCCTCAATATTTGATTTTAGGTCCTACAGTAGTCCTCTAAGTCTTATTTCCAATGCTACAGGTCTAACCCAATTTGGATTCTTCAAGAGAGAGTTATATCCAATTTCTCATAATGCCCTAATTATGGACTGTTTCAGCAGAGCGCACTTGTACAGCATGCCACGTGTCACTGTTTCTTCATTTGGCTCTGAAATTGATAGAGCGAAAAATGCATACTGTGCAATATCTGCTAATTTTTACGAAATTCAAATCTGATACTCAGAGAGAGGGTTATGACGATTTTACCAAGGTCACTTCTTTGAGATGAATTTCAGGAGCCTGCAAAAACTCTGAATTGCACAGATCATATCTCTAAAAATGTTGTGCACCTTGATCTAAAATTTTTACAGCAGCTTCCTTAGGATTTCAGCTTTGCCTCATCACAATTTCAGCTTCTGAAACTCTGTAGAAACAAATTTAGAGAGAAAATTACATGATGACTTGTTTCAGATGGCCGAATCCCTTGCATAAGGAGGAAATGAGGATCACAATTTATATAAATGCTTAAGTTGAGAGGGGCTTCAACAAGTGAATGTGGGAGGGATTTTAGGAGCTTAAAAAATATTAATGATGACTTTTCAATGACCTATGCCCCAACCCCATGGGGTTTTAGCCCACAAACTGGGGGTACAAAATTCAAACATGAATATCTCTCAAACCATGAAGAATTACATGGCGTGCCATATATCAACAGAAACATCTCAACAAGTAGAAACCATCAAAAGCATTATTGACCCAGAATATATTAATTTGGTAGGTCAAAATTCCCATTCAATATTGGGTTAGCCCCTAGTGCTGCTTGGGTTGAAATCAATAACAACCGCTGATCAACAATCTCCCCCTTTGGCATTGATGGAAACACAAGTACTCCCCCTGCAATCATGACACCTCTTCCTACAACATTCTCTCCCCCTTTGACATCAATGGAAAAGGGTAACTCCCCCTGAAACACAACCATCCTGCGAACTTGTACACACTTCCACTCCCCCTGATACACAACCATCCTGTATACCTGTAATCTAGTTCCTTTCCCCCTTTATATTCTGAAAAAGGAAAATCTAATGAGAACTTGGGAGAATCCCAAGCTTCTGGCGAAGATATTCCAGTGCTGGTGAATATTTAATATGTGATTATTTTGGTGCTGCTTGGAATCTTGCTAGTTTTCCAATTGCTTGCATAACATCTAGTCAGGAGGCTGTTACATATAGAAGACTACTAATCATAGATCTGTACAACCTTTGATCCACATCCTTAGATGAGTCATCTATGCTCAATTTGCAACCTATTACCATTGGAGTAAGGATGGATTTGCAATATTCCATTTTAAATTTCTTGAGAATTTCCTTGATATACTTGGCTTGACATATAAATATTCCTTTCTCTTGCTGAGATATTTGAAGCCCTAAGAAGTATGTTAGCTCACCAAGTAAAGACATCTCGAAATCACTTTGCACCTTTGTAGCAAACTTCTTACTTAGTCGATCGTCATTGCTACCAATTATTGTATCATCCTCTTTAGCTATTAGACATGCTTTAGTTGCTTCATCCAGAACATATATGTCGTTTGGAGCTCGACTTGTTGTAGCCACAATTTCACCATAAACGCCTTTGCTGATTTCACATTTCGTGGAGTTGAATAGTATTGTGTGTCCTTGATCACACATTTGTCCAACATTGAGAAGATTGTGATTCATGTTTTCAACCAATAGAACATTCTTGGCTAGAGCATCTTTGCTTCCGAGAGTGATAGTACCTGATCCTATAACATTTGAAGATCCATCATTTCCAAAGGACACAGTTATGTCCTTCTTCTCTTTCAGAGATACAAAGTTATTTCTATCTCCAGTCATATGCGTTGAGCAACTGCTATCAACATACCACACATATTTGTTCTTTTGAGCATTGAAAGCAAGAGAATGATTATCATTCTTCTTCTTATTCTATGTTCGTTCATTCTGTGGCTTCGAAGATTCTTCTAGAGGCTTTTCAAGTCTGTAGTATTTGGCTACGTGTCCAAAGTTTTGACATTTGTAACATTCAATATTATTTCTTAAATGTTCAAATATATTGATGTTTCGCTGAGCCCTGGGAGGTTCATATTTGACAGAACGCTTGGAATTGTATTCATTCCTAGGGTACGTGCGACATTCTACAGCTTTATGACCAAATTTTCCACATGAATAATAGTAGCCATAAAAAATATGTTGGTACCTGGATGGAAATTTTCATCAAGGAATTGTCTTCCAAGGCTGTTCTTGCGAATCTTGTCCAATGAAGTCTACATGCATGTCAGATCTCATAGGTTCATTGTATTTTGTTGTAGAAGGTCCTGCTTCTTCTTCTTTGTAATCGATGCCAGTTTTGTCATTGTAAGATCATTGATTGTTGATGAGTTCTTCCAATGCCCTTGAGCTGTTGGCATAGTTTTGGATAGTTTTTCCTTTCTTCACTTCCTCACGCAGCGAGACTACTTTGGCTTCTAATTCTTCCCTTTCTTGGTTGCTTTCTTCCAACTTCTTTTGAAGTGAATCTTCAATGCATTTGTGTTCTTCAACTTCAATTTTGAGACCTTGAACTTGTTCTTCAAGAGTATTGGAACGTATCTTCTCCGCCTTGAGATCTTTTATAAGCTTGATTGCTTCCTCACAAAATTCTTCTATGGTCCATCCTTCTTCTTCGTTGTTTGATACCTCTTGTTTATTGTGCTTAGCTATAAACAATACTATCTCATTGGCTTCTTCTTCACTGTCATTGTCTTCATTGGATGATGAGCTATCTTCTTTAGAGAGAAAGTTCCTTTTGGATCCTTCCTTGTTGAATTTCTTAAAGCCTTTCTTTTCTTTTGAGTTGACATTACTTCTGTTTGGAAATTTTGCTGCAAAATGCCCAACCTCATTACAGCTGAAACATATCAATGGAAGTTTACCTTTGAATTGTCCCTTACCAATTTTTAGTTTTCTTGTGAAGTAAGCATATTCTTCATCTGAAAGACCTTCTTCATCATCTCTCTTTTCTTCACACTTGCAGGTGCATGTCTTTTCAATTGAAGGTTGTTTATCCTTATTGGTTTTCTTAGATGCAACGAATGCAGTTTCTAGATGCGAAGTACCCTCTTCTTCATCAAGTCTCATTTCACATGCTATGAGAACTCCATGTAATTCCTCTTTGCTGAGTTTGTCCAGATTTGCACTGTATTCTAAGACCGATACCTTTGGGTTGAATCTCCCTGGTAACATTCTAAGAATATTCCGTATAATAGTCTTCTCGTCAACTGGCTCTCCCAATCCTTCCAGAGTATTGGTTATTTCATCAACGTATTGGAAGTATGTAGCAATGTTGCAATCTTCTTTCATTCTGAGTTGCTCAAATTTTTCTCTATAGATTTGAAGCTTTGCTTCTTTGACATTTGAGTCACCTGCATATATATTCTCAAGCTTTTCCCATACATTTTTGGCGGTTTTACAACCCAACACCTTATGATAAGCAGATTCAATAAGTCCACTGATAATAATATTCTTTTTTTTTGCATCATTTACCAAATTATTCTTACCTTGTTCATCCGCAGTTGATGTAAATCCATTTTGAACAGTGTCCCATACTTCGTAACCTTGCGCCAAGAGATAGACCTCCATTCTTCCTTTCCAGAGTGCATAATTATTTTCATTGAATAGAGGTACACCATTCTTGGTATGCTCCATGACCTCCTTCAAGCTGTTAAACTACTATTGAAGGAACCAAGCTCTGAAACCAATTGTTGGAAATACTGAGAGGGGGGGTGAATCAGTATTTCTTTCAATTAGAGCATTAGTTAATCTTCAATTATTATCAGTGTTTGTACAATGATAGCAGCAAACAAGAGGAACACAACTGCACACAGTTTTTAAGGTGGAAACCCACTCCGGGAAAAAAACCACCTAATGCTTTTCTAATAATTATTTTCAACTCCTATTGAAAATAAAGCTCCAACTTCCTAGAATATAGAAAAGAATTCTTCTCCAGCTCGCACTGGATGGACGCTCCAACGCCGAGATTCTTCAGTAGTCACTGAACGGATGCCCCAACACCTAATGAGCTACAACTCACCCTAGCACCACCCTACCACCCTATAGAAGAATAAAAGAAGAATGGACTCCCATACCAGGGAAAATGGTTCACTTTACAATGATATAGAATGATGTAGAAGAAGAAGATATACTAGACCATAACCCCAACTTTGACACAACCACCTAATGATGATCCTAGACCTCCCAACACTGCCTCTTCAACCCTTGGCAGATAGACACTAGTACAATTTTTATAATAATGTATTTACAATGACTTAGTACAAAGATACCTTTACAATGATTGTATGCAGTGCTGCCCACTTGAAGACTTCATATGATGAACTTCTTGCTACTGTTATGCACCTTGGTTTCTTCTCTTGTCATGCTACCCTCTGCTGCACCTTTCTTTTCTTTTCTTTCGTAGAAATTTTGGTCCTTTGCAACCCTTGACAACACATGATCTAGCTTTTTCTTGCCTTCTAGGAGCTCGATATTGAATATAGTGTATCTCTATTATTTCCAATCCTCAATATCTGATTTTTGGTCTTGTAGTAGTCCTCTGAGTCATATTTCCAATCCCATGGGTCTGACCCAATTTGGATTCTTCAAGAGAGATTTATACCCAATTTCTCACAATGCCCTAATCATGGTCTGTTTCAGCAGGGCATACTTGTACGACATGCCACGTGTCACAGTTTCTTCATTTGGCTCTGAAATTGATAGAGAAAAATGAATTTTTTTTTTACTATCAACCACATTTTACAGAATTCCAATCCAATACTCATAGAGAGAGTTATGACGATTTTACCAAGGTCTCTTCTTTGAGATGAATTTCAGGAGCCTGCCAAAACCCTGACTTCCACAGATCATATCTCCAAAAATATTTCACACCTTGATCTGAAATTTTTACAGAAGCTTCCTCAGGATGTCGGCTTCACCTTAGAAAAAATTCAGCTTCTGAAACTTTGTAGAAACAAAGTTAGGGTGAAAATTCCACGATGACCGGTTTCATATGGCCGAATCCCTTGCATAAGGAGGAAATGAGGATCACAATCTATATAAATGCTTAAGTTGAGAGGGGCTTCAACAAGTGAACGTGGGAGGGATTTTAGGAGCTTAAAAATAATTAATTATGAATTTTCAATGACCCATGCCCCAACCCCATGGGGTTTTATCCCACTAACTGGGGGTACAAAATTCAAACATGAATATCTCTCAAACCGTAAAGAATTACATGGCGTGCCATATATCAACGGAAACATCTCGACAAGTAGAAACCATCAAAAGAATTATTAACCTAGAATATATTAATTTGGTAGGTCAAAATTCCCATTCAATATTGGGTTAGCCTCTGGTGCTGCTTGGGTTAACATCAATGACAACCGTTGATCAACACGGGTCACCCTCCAAGTTGGAGCTATAGCTACTCAATGGAAACGACTCACCTAGATCCAAATATGTGCTTAGAGATGGTACCAATTAACTAATAGGATGTGTTATCCCCAAAAAATTTTCAAAAAATCATTGTGTCAACTCTATTTTTTATCATGGTCTCAAAATGGGTTTGAAAGTCATTTTAGGATTTGGTTATGGGTAGGTTAGAGTTTTTAAAAGTTTTAAGGTCATCATTGAATTCAAATAAATTATTTAAAAGGTCCATTCCATGATCAAATACTCACATTTTTCATTTAGGAGTCATTCCATAAGGTTTCAGGTTAAATTTATGCAATTAGTCAAGAATCCTTCATTTCGTAGTGCCGCTAGTTCAAAAAAGTGGATTTGCGCTATGAAAGTGCTATTACTTTCATAGCGCAAACTGGGAAAAATACACTGTGGGCACTACGAAAGCGCGGTTTCTTAACTGTCTTGTCAATTCAGTTGAAATTTGTCAGAATCCATTAGGAAATGATAGGATAGTGGTATGGTGAGTCTGTTAGTGGTCAGATTCAATGTACTTACCTATCTCACAGTCATCATCGTCATGATAGGGCATGAATGGGGCATCATTCAGTTATGAGATGACATTTCAAATTCAAAATCTTGCCTAATTTGGTCATTCTCATTTTCATTTGCCTCCATATGAGTGTCTGAGCTCTGAAGCAGTCAAGCTAAGCTTGTGGTTGTTCTATACAAAGGCTATCTTCATCCTAATCAAGTGAGGTTGTTCCATATACCCAAGCGAGGTTGTTCATATCCAAATCAAGCGATGCTGTTTTATAGATTCAAGAGAAGCTGACAGGTCTTTCTAAGAAGCATGGTAGAGGAAAAGAAAGTCCACAGAGAGGGACATTGCTTAAGATATGAGCTTGAAAATATGAAGGCTATAATTGAATATCAAACAGTGATGGAGGCTTTTAGAAATGCAAGTTGTCTCCAGTTTTGTGAAAAGCTACAAGGTTTCCATACACAGTTGTCTAAAGAATTTTCCTTGCACTTCAATGGAACAACTACCAAATTTGGAATGTTAAATGTGCCAATTACACCTGAGATTATTGCTTCTGTGATGGAAATACGAAGAGGGCAAGAAAATTGGTTTAAAGGTTTTAAATTTTATATGGAACCATGCAAGGAATTCATGAAACCTGAGTATGCAAATATAGACCTAAATAATGCAATAACTAGAAGTTGTATCAAAGACACCTATGCAAAGTTGTTGTTCAACAATAAAATATACTTTACATGTGAAGGTAGATACCGTAAAATTTATACTTATCATTTCAAGATGCTTCTCCATTTCACAGGTATAATATCACTAGATTTTCCCTTTTATTTGCATAGGAGCCTTGCCAAAATGGCTGATAAAGTACAATCCAAATATGATGGTTGTGAAATATCTTTGTTTCACCATGGTTTGATAAAGTTATTGGTTTTGAATGAGCTTCATAAAATAAGCATGGATAGGTCTTCCTTTTTGTTTATGAATGGTTTTGAACTGGAAACCCTAACCCCGGCTAGAAACCCTAAAACTAAAGGAACTTCACCACCAATAGAAGAGTCTACTCAGCCTGTGGTTGCAAAATCAAAGAGGTTTTTCAATTTGAAACCAAAGAAAGGATAATATTGAGAAAACAGAGTTCAAAAGTATGAAGGAAGTATGGGAAGGTCAGACTGGTTCTAGGTTTAAAATTCCAAGCAGTGCAGAACAATTTTTCACATGGACAGTTCCAGCCATCAAGGAAGCTAAATTTGTCAGAGTAATCAATACTCACTTGAGAGCCAGCAATAGAAGACTTAGAGATCAAGTGGAGGACTTGGAGCAGTAGCTGAAACTGAATTAGGATGAGCTAAAAAATAAAGGTGCGGAATGACAATCATTAAAATAGGCAAAAGCTAAATCAAGTGAAAAAAATTAAGAAGGAACCTCATGAAAAATGTGTTTTTAAGCTCATATGAATTTTTTTTTTGATGAAACCAGTGGTATTCTAAGTTTTGGCACATTTTTGGTTTTCATTTTGAAAAAATCTAGCCAAAACTGCTCACTCAGCAATTTCATAGCGCAAACAGTGCAAAAAAAGTGAAAAGCGCTACGAAACGGCTGTAGCAACTTTTTTTCACTCTTTCTCATAAATTTTTGAAGGGAAAGTGTATGGATTATGACTTGAAATTGGTAAGAGGAGTTGTGTTAAATGATAATGAATATAATCCTGGAGGAAAGAAACCAAAATTTTGAAGGTAAAAGGGTAAAAAGGCTGTGCTACAAAAAGCGCTACGAAACTATGTTGTTTTCATAGCGCATGTCTATTTCAGCTATTTTGAATATTTTGATGGTGGTTTCAGAAAGATGGGACTTAAGAATGATTTTGGGCAGGTATTAATTCAGTTTCTAACAGTAAGTAACCTTGAAGTGATGGTTTCATGATGGTCAGAGTGTCTCAATAATGCAAAGAATCCTATGCCTAGAAACATGGGACAGTTTCCTAGTTTAATGGAGATTAGTATTAAGGTCATAAAGAGTTGGAGCTTATCATCTGGATTCAACCTTATGTCAATAAAATTGGAAAATGATGTAGTCTAGTTTATATAAGGTTGTTATGAGTAAAGTTAAGGAGTTCGAATCCTATTTGTAGTAGGATTGTTTATTAGATTTGCAGCTGTCATTTTGTAATAAATACCATGTCATATGGTTAGGCAAGGTGTCAAAAAGTATGAATTCAATGTATCTAGCTCAGGATAAGGTTATCCTATGCTGTAAATGATCTATAAAATATGAAGAAGTCGAATATGCTAAGGGTTGGACATTTTTAGCAAAGGACTGTGTTTATTGTAAGTGACTGGTTTTCAGCTTAATACAGAGTTTTCTACTTAGCCAACTTGAGATTCATAAAGATTTCTAGTGTGTTCTTGTTCTAATTTCATATTTTTACTACCCTATTGTAGTGGTATTTTCTTATTTTACTGATAATTCATCATTGATGCTCTGACTTCCTTCATAGACAAGCTGACTATGTGTTTTACAATTTCACATGTATATCTCTTGACTAGAAATCTGATATGCCTTGACCTCCATGCTAAGTAGATTATTTGGTTTTACTGAAGCTACTTTGACTCCATAAGCCCAATGTGCACTTGCTAAGGTGATTTACAACCAATATCTATCATTTATCTGCTTATTACCCCACATAGAATTAGCCATCTATATTTCTATCAAAAATCATTAATCCTTGAGAGAGCCCTCTCAGGTTGAGAAGGCTAAACCTTAATCAAAATATTGGTTTGAAACAGTTACATGAAGTCAAATGATCAAGCAGCCTATCAGGTCTGATTTTTTGATAACATTTCGGTGCATCTACCGGGAGTTGAAGATTATAATTTCCTGAGATTTTGAAGCTGAACTTCTGAAGGTAGCAGGAGCTCAGAAAGATTTTCGAGGCTGCATCTACCTTGGTGACTCCATTTGAAGTTTATATGCTCAAAGGTGGCTTTGAGAAGGAGATACATGAGGAGTAATCTTGACCCAGATCCACCTACTATCGTGGAAAATCCAAACACCATTTCAAGGGGCAGTCAAGGCATTTCTGAAATATCAGGTACTCCATCTCATTCGAAATCCTTGTCCTCTGAAATATCAAGAAGTATTGAAGATAAAAGAGTTGATGATAAAATTCATGAAGTTTTGTTTAGATTAGAAAGTGAAAAAGAGCTAACTGAAATGATCTTAGACTTGCAGAAGAGAGGAATTGATACCTCAGCTCTAGTAACACAAGAAGACAAAGAAGAGTTTTGGGAAGCTGTTACTTTTGAGTTGTTGTTGGAAAGAGAGTCTTTAGATAAATTGAAGGAGCTTGATCCTTTTGAAGTCTCGTTGAAAAGTAAAGATGGTTTACCTCTTCGAAATTGGAGCTCAATTGTTAGTGGCCCACAAAGACCAAACAATCCTCCTCATAACAGTTTGTCATCCTCTATTTCTGCCATTCCTAAAGCTACTATAGTCCCTCTAACCATGGCTGGAAATTCACCTGCTGCACCTTCTAGATATGCCCCTCTTGCTCTTCCAACTGTCTTACATGATCTCCCTAGCAAATATGTTGCTAGAATCAAAACTTGGGGAAGTGATGAAGACATTACAGTAGAAGAAAATGTGGATCAATTTAATGATTTTATATATAGGGAGGAGGTTGATGATGAAGATGTTAAGTTGAGGTTGTTTTCTCAGAGTTTTACCAGTGAGGTTAGGAAGTGGTATAAAGCTCTTACTCCTAGAAGTATTCATAATTGGAGTGAATTTGAAGATGTTTTCCTGATAAAATGGGGAAATAGAACTAATCCAGTACAAGCCCTCACCGAGTATAGTACTTTGAAGAGAGTTGTTGATGAATTTGTTCAAAACTTTTCAAAAAGGTTTAATAAGGTGTTAGACTCTATTCCTGCCCATTTGAAACTGCCACAAGCCTTAGCTCAAATGAGGTATGCTGAAGTTTTTGACTATGATTTTTACATGCTGCTAAGAGAAAGAGAATTCCCTACACTTGCTGAAATGCAAAGTGATGCAGTGAAGGTGGAGGTTAACTTAATAGAAGCTAAAAAGTCAAAAATGGGTAAGACTAAGTTGAAAGAAGAAGAGAAGCCTTCCTCCTCTACCTCTCAGGATAAGCTGGATTCAATGATGAAAATAATGGAAAAGTTGATGGATAGATTAGCCCTTAGGAATACCTCTGCTTCTCCTACACAGCATGAACCTCAATTTAGAAAGCTTCAGTTTAGGAGACCTCAGAATTAGCAAAGACCAAGGGAGACTAGAAATCAGTAGCCTGACCCCCTAGTGAGACCTCCTTTCCAGCAGAATTTGGTTGATGAAGAAGATGATCCTGAAATTCCTGAGGAGTTTATTCATTTTTTTGATGAAGAAATTTTAGGAATTTTCTTGACCAAAGAATAACATGATCAATCAGACCAAAGTAATCATGAAGAGGAAAAATCAGACTATCTAAAGGGGTATCAACATGCTATTTTCGAGATGCAAAAAAAATACAATCTCAGAAATAGAAATGTGCCTATCATTGCAAACAGAACATAGCCTAAGAAAGATACACCTAAGGTTGCTGATGGCAAGAGGGATGCTCCTAAGGTCATAAAAGGTAAGAAAGATACACCTGTTGTTTCTCCTATCAAAGAAGCTAAAAAATCTGTTTCTGTTTTCAACCTTGAGTATGAAATTTCTAAGATTAAAATATCAGTCCCTTTTGGTGATATTCTTAAGGTAGATGAATATAGAAGCAAGATCATTAAAATGTTGAATTCACAACTAGGAGCTGTTGATATCTTGAATGTATTTGAAGATCATCCAACCATATATTTGGGTCCAAGACTAGAACATGAACAGAATGAGGATGTCCCTCCTTTGGATGTAAGCCTTAGCATTCACAACATGACATTGCATAATGCTATGTTGGATTCAGGGGCCTCTCATAATCTTATGCCCAAAGTAATCATGGAAAGAATGGGGTTAGAAATAACTAGGCCATATAAAGAATTGTTTTCTTTCGATTCGAAAAGAGTTCAATGCATTGGTTTAATCAAGGATGTTGTTGTTGGTCTAAAACAAGTTCCTGCTAAGACTGTAGTCATGGAAATTTTAGTAGAAGAAATTCCACCGAAGTTTGGTATCGAGAGACAAGAATGGCCTACATGGTGAGTAGTAAAGACAAACCCCAAAATTTTCCAATTTATGCTCTTGATACTGAACTTGGTTCTACCATTATTTTCAATGAGTTGACTAATGAAGTAGAAGAGGAGAGGAAAGCAGAAAATCAAAGTTCTGAAATTCAGTAGTCTGAAAATAAACAAACAGAAGATCAGTAAGTCAACGATAAGGAGGTGGAAGGTTGGTGGTCATTGTATTTTTACAGATCAACATGTAGAGAAGGAGCAGGAGCAGGGAATTGGATTAAAAATACAAGTGATGAGAGTAAGTTCTTTTCCTATAAACTAAACTTTGATTGCACGAACAACATGGCTGAGTATGAATCCTTGATTTTGGGTGTAGAAGTTTTGAAAAGAATGAATGCTCAAAAAATTTCTGTTTTGGAGACTCAGAATTAGTCATTAAACAGGTTGAAAGTGTTTATCAAATAAAATATACAAGGATGAGAGCATATAGTAACTTGGTTTTAGACATGTTAGAAAAATTTCAAGCCTTTTCATTCATGGTCAAAACTAGAGAACAAAACTCCATTGTTGATTCTCTTGTTGTCTCTGCAAGTATTTTCATTATTCCTATGCATTCCACAGAAAAATATGAGGTTGAGATTCACCATAGACCAGCTATCCTTGATAATATTACTCATTGGCAAGTTTTTGAGGATGATCAACAAGTGAAGAACTTTATTGAGATGAAAGAAGAGTTTGAAAATATACAAATAGATCAGAAAAACATGCTGGCTGAATCTAAAGGAAATTATGAAGTTTTGCAACTAAAGAACAATTCCATACCAAAGGGACTCATACCTCTAGAATTTTTTTTTGATTAGAATGATGTTTTTAAATCCCCTAAGGTACAAGCTGATGATGAAGAAGTTGAAAGCTGTAACCTTGGCACAATAGCTTTGCCCAAAATGATCAGACTTTCAAAGTTTCTTTCAGCTGATATGAAGTTTAAGTATGGTGAAATGATGAAGAGATTCATAGATGTATTTTCTTGGAACTATGCTAATTTGAAAGAATATGATCCCACCATTATTAAACATACCATTCCCATAAAATAAAATGAAAAGCCTTTCAAGAAAAAGTTGAGGAGGATCAATCCACTTCTCATGCCATTGATTGAGAAGGAGGTCAAAAAAATCTTTGACGCTAAAATCATTATCCTAATCAGATTTTCAGATTGGCTTGCAAACTTGGTTCCAGTTAGGAAAAAGAGTGGAGAAATCAGAATATGCATTGACTTCAGAAATTTGAATAAAGCTTCCTTGAAGGATAATTATCCCCTCCCAAAGATGGATCAAATTTTGCAAACTATTGTTGGTTCTCAGAGAATGTCTATGCTTTATGGTTTTTCAGGTTATAATAAGATCCTTGTACATCTCAATGAATAGGAAAAAACAACCTTTACTACACCACGGGGCACTTCATGTACGCCAAGATGTAATTTGGTCTCATGAATGTAGTAGCTATCTTTCAGAGGGCAATGGACATTTCTTTTTCTGAAGAAAAGGACAAGATGGTGGTTGTTTATCTTGATGACATAACAGTCTTCTCAAGGAGGGAAGAAGATCACTTGAAACACTTAGAAAGAATTCTGCTAAAGTGTAGAAGGTTTGGCATCCCTCTAAATCCCACCAAAATTCCTTTTTATTTAACTTCAGGAAAATTACTTGGACATATCATTTCTAAAGATGGGATTAAGATTGATCCAAACAAGGTCAATGCAATTCAAAAGGTGGATTTTCCAAGAAGTAGGGAGGAGATTCAATCTTTCCTTGGAAAAGTAAATTTTGTAAGGTAATTTATTCCTAAGTTTGTTGAGATTGTGAAGGACATAACAAGGATGCTGAATAAGGGAGTTGATATTAAGTGGACAGCAGAAGCAAGACACTCATTTGAGGAAATAAAAAGGGCACTGACACAAGCAACAATATTGATTAGTCTAGATTTCTCAAAGGAATTTTTGGTTTTTACTTTTGCATCAAAGAATACTATCGCTGGTGTTCTTCTACAAAAGGGACAACAAGGTATTGAGCAGCCAATTTCTTTCTTTAGTAGGACATTAGCCAAATATGAGCTGAAATATAATATTTTAGAGAAGCAGGCCTATGCCTTGGTGAAATCTATCAAAGATTTCAGAATTTATATTCGGCATTCTCATACTGTGGCGTTTGTTCCTAATATTGTTGTGAAAGACATCCTCACTCAAGCCAACCCTGATGGTAAGAGGGGGAAATGGATTTCCAAATTGCTAGATTATGATATAGAGATTAAGCCAATGAAATTGGTCAAAGGGAGAGGCTTAGCAAATCTGATGGCGCAGTCAAACTTTGACTATCTTGACATAAAATTGATTATAGAAATATCAGAAATTTCAAATGATGAAGAAGAATAAGTTCCTATTGAAAAAAAATACATTAGTTCATATTGGTACAAGGAGGTTGTTTTTGTCCTACAACACCATAAAGCACCTGCTAATCTAACAAATTCTAAAGCAAGGTTTATTAAGCTGAAATCCTTGAGATATTTTATTTTTGATAGAAATCTGTTTTGGAAGGATACTAGCGGAATTTTTCTGAATTGTTTGCTGGAAGAGGAGGTTGATAAAGTAATTGAGGAGTTCCACAAAGGAGATTGTGGAGGTCACCATTATTGGAAGGCGACAGTGAACAAGATTCTAAGAGCAAGGTATTATTGGCCTACAATGTTTAAGGATGTCTACAAGAGGGTTGCTTCTTGCCATGAATGCCAGATTTTCGAGGGTAAGAAGAAGCTTATACCTTTACCTTTGATTCCTATTTATGTAGAAGCTCCATTTCAGCAGCGGGGGCTAGATTTTATTGGGGAGATGCATCCTGTTAGTGTCACTCTTTGTAGCCTTCCTCCAGTGATCAAACATGCTCTTACAAAGTGATTTTAAGTTGTCAAGGTCAAATTTTGTCATTTCAGTGAGTCTTCAAGCAAAATTTGGTCACTAGTTATTAGGTCTAGGGTTTGTTTTCACTCTTTTCAAAGTTGTCCAAATGTCGGTCCATGTCACCATTCAGCTGAATGTACCGTCATTCAGATGGTTTTCATCATCATGTCAAGTTCCAATGGGTCATTTTACAAATTGTTCATGCTTCAGTTGTGCCTAGGTAAGGTTCATTTCCCTCTCCTAGGGTTTTGAAGGAAATTTCTCTTGGATGGTCAAATAATCAGAAAAAATTGTATCCTGATGTTCATATGCCTTACCCTATCCTTAATATACCTAATTAAACACTTCCCATCACTGATATCCCTCAAATTCCTGATTTTCGCACAAACCCTAGTTTCTTGCTACAACTTGGCAATTTTCTAGGCTAGGCCTGTGTTTTTCCCTTTTGGACCCCTTCCTCTCACTCAATCTATGAAATTACAATTTCCCTACTTCCAAAAATTTTCTAAAGAATTTAGAAGCCCCTTATCCCCTTCATTTCGCTTCATTTCGACAAATCCCTTGTTCCACATATCGGGATAGGTTTTACTCCAATGATGTTTATGAGAATAAAAGATGAATTTTGGAAAACTGAGAGAGGTTTTTGTCCAAAATAGGCCAAGGAAGAAAAACCTTCTTCACTTTTTACACAGGTGTCATGGTTTTAGATAAATGTCAAAAATACAGTTGCCTCAGGAGAATTGATGCACCTCTAAAGTGACCTTGGGAAAATCAAGATTTCTCCTAGCTTGGTTGGCCAAATAATTTTCTTGATGTGTCAAATGATAAATAAACACAAATATATTTCTAATGAGCTATCATGAGCTCAATTTGGAGTTGAGGAAGACATTCAAAAGTTGACTGCAACAGCACTCTGCCTTGAGGTAGCCTCATTTTCCACATTTTGACCAGTCTTGGGAGATTTGATTTTGGACAGGGAAAATGAACTCCAAATTGAAAAATTCCAGTTGGGTTGGAAATTATACTCAATAATATTTCCAAAAAGCTATTCTACGCCCAATTTTGACACAGGGAAGGCTTCCAAAAGTCTCCTGAAAAAATGCGCTACGCGTTGGGTTTGTGGCGCGACGCATTAGGCTAAAAAGCCTGAAATCCATTCAAATCTTCCTCCAAAAGCTCCAAAATTGCAAATTATTCATTCCAAAAATAATTTAACATCTCAATATTTCAAATATATTAGTTTCAATCAATGTTTATGGTGTTTCATTGTAGGTGAAGAATAAAACCCTAGCTCCTTGCACAATTTCATTGAAAATCTGCCTAGGGTTTGCAAAATTGCCATTCTTTGCTGTCGTACTCCCCTCATACATTTTCCCCTTAATCCCCTTCTCCAAATATAATTTCCCAAACCCTACACTCCCTAAACCCTACTCACATCCATTGAGCAAGAAATCATGTTTGCAAGGCACGAATCAAAATCTTGAAGGCCAAGTTGAAGAAGGCCTCAAAGCGTCAGAAAAGGAAAGATAGACTTCAGATTTTGGCCGAGGCTTCCTTTTCCCAGCATAGTACATAATGGAGGACAATCAGCCCAAATTTCAAGAAATTTGGGACACTTTTTGCAAATTTTGATTTTTTGGCTTAAAAACAGATTTTTTGATGGGGGGCTCCGCTTGGGGAAAAATTTACATTTTTGGATTTTTCATGGAAAATTATGCATGCATACTTATGTACAAGATATTTTGACAGGTTTTTGGCTTCCAGAAGGGTCAAAAACAACCTAAAAATGACCTTTCTGCCCCTTTTTGGACACACAGGAAGCAGTGTTGGGAGAACTCATTTTTGGAGGGGCAAATGGAAGCCAAATTCAGAAATTCCACTTGTGTTGGAAAGAAGACAGGCATAAATTTCCAAAAAGCCCACTTGGAGAAAATTTTGACACTGCGAAGGCCTTCAAAATCAGCTCCAAACTGGTGCGATGCATAGAGAAATCAGGTGCGACGCATTGGGGATTTTTGCTCATTTTGGACTTAGAAACTCTGTTTTTCGCCTAGTTTTTGAAATTTTGACTTTATTACTTCCAAATTTTAAAATCATGATGTAATTGGATGTATTTTTATGGATATTGATGTAATTTTTTTAAATTTTTACTCATGGAGGTAGATTCATCCATCAAAAGGTGAATAACAATTGAATGAATGAGTTTCCTATCTTATAGAGGCAAGTTGTTCCACTGCCTATTTTCCAGTTCTCAGTTTAGATCTTGTTGAAATAGCTCCTAAACTTGTGATTTCGACCCCTAGAGGCTGGGGATGAGTTAGTGTTGTATATATCTTGTATTTTTTCAGTCATTAACATGGTTGGACACTTGGGATTTCTTTGAGCATCATTGTACATTCATCTTTGCAGTTTGGCAAAGGAATAGACCAGGGTTTGTAGCACTCCTTGGGATTCATGTGGCTCTTTATTTTGATGATGTGTTTCTCTCTTTTAATGTAAGTTTACTGGTGTTTCATGTGTATCATTTTCCCTCTTATTTCTTCTTAAGTTAAACAAATAAGGATAAAGGTAGAATTCATTAAAATTTGCAGTGCTCTACCTAGGATTTGTTTAATTTTCCATGTTTTCAACTGTTTGGAGAGGATCCTTGAAATTTTCTTGCCCTCTTCAAATCCTCACCAGTTTGCGCTATCCATTTCATTCAAAATTGAAGTGTCAAAACAATTTCTTACCTTTCCCGATTCAGATCTCTACAAAAACTAGGCCTCATTCCCCAGACCCAAAATCTGCCCTTCCCTTTGATCCAACAAACACCCTCAAAATCAAATAAAAATCTTTTACATATATATCTAGCCTAAAATCAGCCTTTATTCAAGTCATCTCAAGCCTCACTGATTATTTTTGCTGAGATTGACCAAGAGAGAGTCATCTCTCGATCTGGTAGGGATAGCTACCAGATTAAGCGTGGTTTGATGTTACCCTAGATTCTGACTTTCTCAGCTTGAGGTAGATTTAGGCCATAACATAGTGGCAACCATACTACATAGGAAGGCTGAAATCATTCACCTGGCGACTCCAGTGTCGAGGAATCCCAATGTTCAGAATTTTTATGGCGACTCTACTCTTCAAGAATCAGTAGCTTGAGGATTTTCTTGGTGAATTCATTGTTATCAAAATGGTTTCACTGGATCGAAGGTATGCTCCCATGAGCTGGGATCAAATTCCAGGTTTTCCAAATAAAATTCCTAAGGTAGATTGGCAAAGGAATTTTCCTATGTTTAAAGATGATGATAAGAAGGATGCTGCTTTACATCTGGTTAGATTTCACATACATATTCGCAAGCTGAAGGTTGATTTCAGTTTTGGTTTGGTTTGTTAGAGTCAAGTTTTTCAGTCGATTTCAGTCTTGAAATTGAGTCAGTCCTTGAGTCAGATTTCAGTCCTAAAATTTATTCAAGAGTGTGGTTTTGGTTTGTCGAAGTTATTGATTCCATAGCCCAATGGACGAAGGCACTGCCTACTTTCCTAGAGATCTGTAGTTCTTGGCACCTCCAAGGAGCTACCATCCCCATTGGAGCCAATGTTAGTGTCATTCTTTACAGCCTTCCTCCAGTGATCAAAGATGCTCTTAAAAAGTGATTTTAAGGTGTCAAGGTCAAATTTTGTCATTTCAGTGAGTCTTCAAGCAAAATTTGGTCACTAGTTATTAGGTCTAGGGTTTGTTTTCACTCTTTTCAAAGTTGTCCAAATGTCGGTCCATGTCACCATTCAGCTGAGTGTACCATCATTCAGAGGGTTTTCATCATCATTTCAAGTTCCAATGGGTCGTTTTACACCTTGTTCATGCTTCAGTTGTGCCTAGGTAAGGTTCATTTCCCTCTCCTAGGGTTTTGAAGGTAATTTATCTTAGATGGTCAAATCATCAGCAAAACTTGTATCCTGATGTTCATACACCTTCCCCTATCCTTAATGTACCTTATTAAACACTTCCCATCACTGATATCCCTCAAATTCCTCATTTTCGCAAAAACCCTTGTTTCATGCTACAACTTGGCAATTTTCTAGGCTAGGCTTGTGTTTTGCCCTTTTGGACCCCTTACCCTCACTAAATATCTGAAATTCCACTTTCCCATGCTTCCTAACATCCCTCCCTACTTCTAAAAATTTTCTCAAGAATTTATAAGCCCCTTATCCCCTTCATTTCGCTTCATTTCAACAAATCCCTTGTTCCACATATCGGGATAGGGTTTACTCCAATGATGTTTATGAGCAATAAAAGATGAATTTTGGAAAAATGAGAGAGGTTTTTGTCAAAACTAGTCCAAGGAAGAAAAAACTCCTTCAATTTTTACACAGGTGTCATGGTTTTATAGAAATGTCAAAAATACAGTTGCCTCCGGAGAATTGATGCACCTCTAAAGTGACCTTGGGAAAATCACGCTTTCTCCTAGCCTGGTTGGCCAAATAACTTTCGTGATGAGTCAAATGATAACTAGACACAACTAAATTTCCAATGAGCTATCATGAGCTCAATTTATAGTTGTGAAAGACCTTCAAAGGTTGACTGCAACAGCACTCTGCCTTGAGGCAGCCTCATTTTGCACATTTTGACCAGTCTTGGGAGATTTGATTTTTGATAGGGAAAATGAACTCCAAAATGAAATATTATAGTTGGGCTGGAAATTAGACTCAATTACATTTCTAACAAGCTATTCTGCGCCCAATTTGGACACCGGGAAGGCTTCCAAAAGTCTCCTGCAAAAAGGCGCTATGCGTTGGGTTTGTGGCGTGACGCATTGGGCTAAAAAGCCTGAAATCTATTCAAATCTTCCTCCAAAAGATCCAAAATTGAAAATTATTCATTCCAAAAATAATTTAAAATCTCAATATTTCCAATATATGAGTTTCCTTCAGTGTTTATGATGTTTCAATAGGTGAAGAATAAAACCCTAGCTCCTTGCATAGTTTCATTGAAAATCTGCCTAGGGTTTGCAAAATTGCCATTTTTGCTGTCTTACTCCCCTCACACATTTTCCCCTTAATCCCTTTATCCACATATAATTTCCTAAACCCTACACTCCCTAAACCCTACTCACATCCATTGAGCAAGAAATCATGTTTGCAAGGCACGAATGAAAATCTTGAAGGCCAAGTTGAAGAAGGCCTCAAAGCGTCGGAAAAGGCAAGATAGACTTCAGATTTTGGCCGAGGATTCCTTGGACCAGCATGGAACATAATGAAGGATACACAGCCCAAATTTCAAGAAATTTGGGACACTTTTTGCAAATTTTGATTTTTTGGCTTAAAAACAGATTTTTCAGCTCTATGCGCCACACCACTTGGCGCGCGCTTTTGATGGGGGGCTCCTCTTGGGGAAAACTTTACATTTTTGGATTTTTCATGGAAAATTATGCATGCCTACTTATGGCCAAGATATTTTGACAGGTTTTTGGTTTCCATAAGGGTCAAAAACACCCTAAAAATGACCTTTCTGCCCCTTTTTGGACACACAGGAAGCAGTGTTGGGAGAACTCACTTTTGAAGAGGAAAATTGAAGCAAAATTCAAAAATTTCACTTGTGTTGGAAAGTAGACAGGCATACCTTTCCAAAAAGCCCACTTGGAGAAAATTTGGACACTGGGAAGGCCTTCAAAAGTAGCTGCAAACTGGCACGACTCATAGAGAAATTAGGCGCAGCGCATTGGGGATTTTTGCTCATTTTGGACTCAGTAACTCTGTTTTTTGCCTAGTTTTTGACATTTTGACTTTCTTACTTCCAAATGTTAAACTCATGATGTAATTGGATGTATTTTGATGGATATTGATGTAATTTTGTTAAATTTTTACTCATGGAGGTAGATTCATCCATCAAAAGGTGAATAGCAACTGAATGAATTAGTTTCCTATCTTATAGAGGCAAGCTGTTCCACTGCCTATTTTCTAGTTCTCAGTTTAGATATTGTTGAAACATCTCCTAAAATTGTGAGCTTGACCCCTAGAGGATGGGGATGAGTTAGTGTTGTCTATATCTTGTAGTTTTCCAGTCATTAGCATGGTTGGACACTTGGGATTGCTTTGAGCATCATTATACATTCATCTTTGCAGTTTGGCAAAGGAACAGACTAGGGTTTGCAGCACTCCTTGGGATTCATGTGGCTCTTTATTTTGATGATGTGTTTCTCTCTTTTAATGTAAGTTTACTGGTGTTTCATGTGTATCATTTTCCCTCTTATTTCTTCTTAAGTTAAACAAGTAAGGATAAAGGTAGAATTCATTAAAATTTGCAGTGCTCTACCTAGGATTTGTTTAATTTTCCTTGTTTTCAACTATTTGGAGAGGATCCTTGAAATTTTCTTTCCCTCTTCAACTCCTCACCAGTCTGCGCTATCCATTTCATTCAAAATTGAATTGTAAAAACAATTTCCTACCTTGCCCCATTTGGATCTCTGCAAAAACTATGCCTTATTCCCCAGACCCAAAATCTGCCCTTCTCTTTGATCCAAAAAACACCCTAAAAATAAAATCAAACTCTTTTACATATATACCTAGCTTAAAATCAGTCTTTATTCAAGTCATCTCAAGCCTCACTGGTTATTTTTTCTGAGATTGACCAAGAGAGAGCCCTCTCCCGATCTAGTAGGGCTAGCTACCAGATTAAGCGTGGTTTGATGTTACCCTAGATTTTGCCTTTCTCAGCCTGAGGTAGATTTAGGCCATAACACATCCATCATCATCAGGTCAGCATCGCTGGATTCTTACAACAACTAATTACTTCACCAAATGGATTGAAGAAATCCCAACTAGGTAAGAAAATGATTCTGTGATTATTTCTTTCTTAGAAAATAATGTCTTGTCTAGATTTGGTTGCCCCGTGAAGATTATAACTGAAAATGCATAGGAATTTAAGTCTAAGAAGCTGATCAATTTCTGTCATCAATATCATATTACTCTTGGGCATTCTACTGTGTATTATCCGCAAGGAAATGGTTTTGCTGAATCTTCTAACAAGAGCATTGTAAGGATCATTAAAAAGGTGTTGCAGGAAAATAAGAAGGCTTGGCATTTGAAGCTGAAGTATGCCTTATGGGCTGATAGGATATGCACAAAGAGGTCAACTGGAACTTCACCATATGAAATGGTATATGGCGCTGAGGCTATTTTTCCTACATCACAAGGGGTGCCTATCATGAAGCTACTTCAAGGGCTAGAAGTGGAACCAAATGCAGTCTAGAGGAGAATTAATCAGCTAATAGCTCTGGAAGAGAAGAGGAATGAGGTTTGTAACAGAAATAAACAATCTCAAAATAGAATCAAGAGGACATTTGATAAGAAGATAAAGGAAGAAAGTTTTCAAATTCAAGATGAAGTGCTGAAATGGGAGGCCAGAATTGAAGAGAAAGGCAAACATGGTAAGTTTGAGAACTTATGGAAAGGTCCTTTCAAGATAGCTGCCTTTCATGGAAACAATACTTATATACTGCAGGAGATGGATGGAAAATCATATGCTGGAGGACCTGTCAATGGCAGGTTTTTGAAGCATTATTATTCCTAAAATCTGATTTCTTATTCATGTCATTGTACATATTCCATTTTATGAGTTTTTTCTGCTAATAATGACAAGCTAAATCAGTAAGCTTGAGCCCGGGTGAAGACCATTAGAGCTTGAGGAGGAAGCTTGGCAATTTCAAAGTTTTTCTGTTTTGGTCAAGAAAATGGATAGTAGCACTGGAACTATTAGTTCTTAGTGTACCACAGGGGCACACTATCCCAAGTGGAGCCACTGTTATCACCCAAAAATTTTCAAAACATCATTGTGTCAACTCTGTTTTTGATCATGGTCTCAAAATGGATTTGAAAGTAATCTTAGGATTTGGTTAAGGGTAGGTTATAGTTTTTATAAGTTTTAAGGTCATCATTGAATACAAATAAAGTCTTTAAAAGGTCCATTCCATGATCAAATGCTCACATTTTCCATTTAGGAGTCATTCCATAAGGTTTCGGGTTAAATTTCTGCAATTAGCCAAGAATCCTCCATTTCGTAGTGCTGCTAGTTCAAAAAGGTGGATTTGTGCTACGAAAGCACTAATACTTTCGTAGCAAAAACTGGGAAAAATACACTATGGGTGTTACAAAAGCACATTTTCTTAACTGTCTTGTCAATTCAGCTGAAATTTGTCAGAATCTGTTAGAAAATGATAGGATAGTGGTATGGTGAGTCAGTTAGTGATCAGATTCAATGTACTTACTTGTCTCACAGTCATCATCATCATCATGATAGGGCATGAATGAGGCATCATTCAGTTATGAGATGACATTTCAAATTCAAAATCTTGCCAAATTAGGTCATTCTCGTTTTCATTTTCCTCCATACGAGTGTCTGAGCTCTAAAGCAGTCAAGCTAAGCCTGTGGTTGTTCTATACAAAGGCTATCTTCATCCTAATCAAGCGAGGCTATTCCATATACTCAAGCAAGGCTGTTCATATCCTATTCAAGCGAGGTTTTTTTATAGATTAAAGAGAAGCTGATAGGTTTTTCTAAGAAGCATGGTAGAGGAAAAGAAAGTCCACAGAGGGGGACATTTCTTAAGATATGAGCCTAAAAATATGGAGGCTTTTAGCAAAGCAGGTTGTCTCTAGTTTTGTGAAAAGTTGCAAGGTTGCCATAAATAGGTGTCTAAAGAATTTTCCTTGCACTTCAATGGAACAACTACCAAAGTTGGGATGTTAAATGTGCCAATTACACCTGATATTATTGCTTCTGTGACAAAAATACCAAGGGGGCAGGAAACTTGGTTTAAAGGTTTTAAATTTGACATGGAACCATGCAAGAAATTCATGAAGCCTGAGTATGTAGATATGGACCTAAATAATGCAATACCTAGAAGCTGTATCAAAGACACCTATGAAAAGTTGTTGTTCAAAATTCAAAGATACTTTACATGTGAAGGCAGATACAATAAAGTTTATACTTATCATTTCAAGATGCTTCTACATTTCACATGTATGATATCACTAGATTTTCCCTTTTATTTGCATAGGAGCCTTGCCAAAATGGCTGATAAAGTACAAGCCAAATCCGATGGTTGTGAAACATCTTTGTTTCACCATGGTTTGATAAATTAATTGGTTTTGAATGAGCTTTATAAAATAAGCAGGGATTGGTCTTCCTTTTTGTTTATGAATGGTTTCGAACTGGAAACCCTAACCCCAGCTAGAAACCCTAAAACTAAAGGAACTTCAACACCAATAGAAGAGTCTACTCAGTCTGTGGTTGCAAAATCAAAGAGGTTTTTCAATTTGAAACCATAGAAAGGATAATATTGAGAAAACAGAGTTCAAAAGTATGAAGGCAGTATGGGAAGGTCAGACTGGTTCTAGGTTTAAAATTCCAAGCAGTGCAGAACAATTTTTCACATGGACAGTTCCAGCCGTCAAGGAAGCTAAATTTGTCAGAGTAATCAATACTAACTTGAGAGCCAGTAATAGAATACTTAGAGATAAAGTGGAGGACTTGGAGCAGAAACTGAAACTGACTCAAGATGAGCTAAAAAACAAAGGTGCATAATGACAATCACTAAAAAATTCAAAAGCTAAATCAAGTGAAAAAAATCAAGGAACCTCATGAAAAATGTGTTTTTCAGTTCATATGACTTTTTGTTTTGATGAAACCAGTGGTATCCTGAGTTTTGGCACATTTTTTGTTTTCATTTTGAAAAAATCTTGGCAAAACTGCTCACTCAGTAGTTTCGTAGCGCAAACAGTGCAAAAAGAGTAAAAAACGCCACGAAACTGCTGTAGCAGCTTTTTTTCACTCTTTCTCATAAATTTTTGAAGGGAAAATGTATGGATTATGACTTGAAATTGCTAGAGGAGTTGTGTTAAGTGATAATGAATATAATCCTGGAGGAAAGAAACCAAAATTTTGAAGGTAAAAGGGTAAAAGGGCTGCGCTACGAAAAGCATTACGAAACTATGTTGTTTTCGTAGCGCAGGTCTATTTCAGCTATTTTGAATAGTTTGATGGTGGTTTTGGACAGCTGGGACTTAAGAATGATTTTGGGAAGGTATTACTTCAGTTTCTAATAGTAAATAACCTCGAAGTGATGGTTTCATGATGGTCAGAGTGTCTCAATAATGAAAAGAATCCTATGCCTAGAAACATGGGACAATTTCCTAATTTAATGGAGATTAGTATTGAGGTCATAAAGAGTTGGAGCTTATCATCTAGATTTGACCTTAAGTAATACACTTGGAAAATGATGTAGTCTAGTTTAGATAAGGTTGTTATAAGTAAAGTTAAGGAGTTTGAATCTTATTTGTAATAGGACTATTTATTAGATTTACAGCTGTCATTTTGTAATAAATACCATGTCATATGGTTAGGCAAGGTGTCAAAAAGTAGGAATTCGATGTCTCTAGCTTAGGATAAGGGTATCCTATGTTTTAAATTATCTATAAAAGATGAAGAAGTTGAATATGCTAGGGTTTGGACATTTTTAGCAAAAGACTGTGTTTATTGTTAGTCACTGGTTTTTAGCTTAATACAGAGTTTTCTACTTAGCCAACTTGAGATTCATTAAGAGTTCTAGTGTGTTCTTATTCTAATTGCATCTTTTCACTACCCTATTATAGTGGTGTTTGATTATGTTACTTATAATTCATCATTTATGCTCTGACTTCCTTCATAGATAAACTGACTGTGTGTTTTACAGTTTCACATGTATATCTCTTGACTAGAACTCTGATATGCCTTGAATTCCATGCTAAGTAGATTATTTGGTTTTACTGAAGCTATTTTGACTCCATAATCCCAATTTGCACTTGTTAATGTGATTTACAACCAATATCTATCATTTATATGCTTATTACCCCACATAGAGTTAGCCATCTATATTTCTATCAAAAATCATTAATCCTTGAGAGAGCCCTCTCAGGTTGAGGAGGCTAAGCGTCAATAAAATGATTGGTATGAAATGGTTACATGAATTTGACTGATCAAATAGCCTATCAGGTCTAATTTTATGATAATAGGATGGGTACCAATCAAATACTATGTTAGATACCAACGTCAAAAACGTTTCTAACTATAGTCCTACATCCCTTAGCTTGCACAACAGAAGGAATTTCATCGACTCTCTATCCCTATATTCCATTAGGCTATGCCACCACTCTTCATAGGCATCAAGTGTAGACCATTTAAGAAGGCTTAAATTATTTTAGCTCTAAAAGTCCCATATACCTTCTAGAGTCCTCTAGGGAACCATGAGGCCTCACACTATGAAATTGTACCTAACCAATTCCCTCTCCACATTATAACCTTATTGACAGACCTTCTTTTGTTACCTTTTTTCTAAAATAACACCCCCATTTTTACTCCAATATTAACTTACTTCACCTCCTTTTATTGCACATAAGAATCACTTCCTTACCCTTGTCATAATTTTGGTCAAAGTTATAAAATAAAATAAGAAGAAAACACACACACACACACACACACACACATGTATACATACATACATACATACATACATACATACATACATACATACATAAATACATACATATATGTATGTATGCATGTATGTATGTATACATGTATACATGTGTGTGTGCGCACATTATTCTCTTCTCATTTTATTTTATATCTAAGTAGTAATGTGTATTATGATAGAATTATTATATCATTATATATAACATGTTATGGATACAAAAAACTTTGTTAGAAAAAGTATTATAAAGATGATCACCTATATTTTTTATTCTAGGTCAACATGAAGGCTCATATATAGTAAAAGCTAGAAGTTTGACCCTAATACACAAACATAGCTATAGGTGTACCCTAGCTCAACATAATGGGTATGCTAGCACAATTACCAAGTGACAAATAATAACAAAGTATTTGAGAATATTATTGAAATACCCTATGAACATGCATCCGTGTGCACTGGTATTAAGTATCACTTGAACCACTTGCACACCAAAATTAGTGATTTATTCAAAGAATTTCTCAGTTGAATACTCAAATTATTCCTTTGAATCTAATAGTGTTTGGATATGACTCATGAATGAAATTTAAATTATGCTAGAACAACTAATACAAGGGATTTCAATGGCCTATTTGGTGAGGAACAAGCCAAACACTCATTGTTAGAACCACTCGAAAGCAGGGCCGATTATAATTATAGCCATTTTTAAGTGTTTGTATGCCTATTCAAGTTGTATTCAATATTAAAGGGACCCTACCACTCCATTTATGGATATTGGAAGCTCCCTTTCTCTATATATATGTGGTATTCCTCTCAAACAATAATAGTTAGTATTAGTGTGTATGTAAGCACTCTCTTTCATGATATAATAAATAGCTCGTTATATATATTGTATTAATACCTTGAGTGTATATGTGACCTGAGGTGATAACAATGTTTTGGTGATTTAAAAATTCTTTTGCATGAGTTAAGTCTTGAGGGGCCCCACTTTAGGTAAGTCAATGTTGCTTGTATTTCTATAAATATTTGTAAGTTATTTTATGTTATTTTAAGTTAATTACTTCCATTTTTAAAATTTATTTCAACCTTATGCATGTTAATTTTTATTTTTTATTTTTCATAAGTTGTGCTATAGAACGATAGTGTTATCGAATCACTTTCTTCTCAAATAAACTTGGTAAGAAGAGTTAAATGGTGCAAGTCATGAGTGTAGTTTAGAAGGGGTCCACCATGTGAGACTACAATAACCAGACACAAGATTTAGAACCTTATCAACTATTTTTTTATGTTTGATATGTGATTGAATATTCTTTCGCTTTCCTTTTATGCTCAGTAGACTTGACTTCATGTAAATAAATGTGATTAGAGTAAACTCCTTTTCTTTGTGTGTTTCACCGAGTGCTTGACAAGATCCTATGAGACTTGAGATTAATAATTAAATAATTTTGTGTTGTAAGAAGAACCAACAATACGAAACCACATATTCACACCATTATCATTTTTGGTTTAGCTATTGGGGAGGAACTCAAAGAACTAATATTTTCTCCCCAAGATAGAAAAGATAATATGGAAAACTTAGGGAGTTTTCAACTACCTATTCGATAATGTTTGTCTAGAGTATCCTGAATTAGGTCATGCGTTAGGGGAATTTTGAGGTCTAAAAGGGGCCTCCTAAGAAAAATGTACAACCAAAATAAAATTTATAAGAACCAATAGGATTCAAGATGATGATGTCAACCATGGGGGATGATTCACCATTTTTTAAGTAAAAGGGTAAAAAGATTAAAAAATAATAAAATAATAACACTACTTTTTCAACTCGTATTTTCAACTTATCTCCCAAAGTTTTTACTCAAATTTTGAGTGGGAGTACATGTTGGATGCAAAATTTAATTCCTCATCCAAGGAGTACCCATGTTGCATACTTTCGATGGACCCTGCTATGCAAAAAATGATAAATACATGAAAAAGCGTGATTGCAATCACGTTTTTCATGTATTTCTCATTTTTTGTGTAGCAGGGTCTATTGAAAGTATGTAGCATGGGTACTCCTTGGATGAGGAATTAAATTTTTCATCCAACGAGTACTCCCACTTGAAATTTGAGTAAAAACTTTGGGAGATAAGTTAAAAATACGAGTTGAAAAAGTAGTTTTTTTTTTTTTTTTTCCCTCTAAAATTTGATGATGTCATCAAATCTTACTTTATTATTTCCACTATTATTTTATAATTTCCTTAGGAGGCCCATTTTAGACCTCAAAATTCCCCTAATGGTTAGATGCATCAGAATGAAAAATCTCAACAGTACTCTTGTAGTATAATAGAAACCACTCATCATAATCACACATTGGTAGGAATGTGAGATAATCCTCGTGGTGATTCAAATACTTGACCATAAATAACATCCATTATAGCAGGTGGTCTTGTTAATCTTGATTCAATTGCTAATACATGCATTGACACCATAACCTTAGCATTTCTCAGGTATGAAATTGAAAATCTCATAATAACCAGAATCCTCAATAAAATAAAATGAGTTGGAGTATTGGGAAAATGTATGTGTTGGGATGGGGGAAGAAGTATATTGAACAAAACAAAGGGAACTAGTCACTTTTGAATTTCCTATTAAATATCCTAATTGATTGGTTCAAATGAAAAACATTCCACCTTTTACTCTGCCTAATTTTTTATTGTTGGCTAATGAGGAAACTGTTAGGTCCCTATAATATTACTGTAGCCCCAATATTGTTATTATTATTCCCCATAGAATACCGTTATTTTTATTGTTGTTGCCTTACATTATTATTCTTATGTAGGCACAATTATATTTTGACCCTTTAGACTCATATACATACCAACAAGGCCTTTTCATTTGAATCATCCAATAATTCTTCATTTATGTGATTTGAAGGGAGGTTTCCACCTGTAAGTGTCTTAATATCTAGTAGTTGATCCATATTTTCTTATTTTTATGTGTTATTTGATCTAGATACATAACATTTGGTATCATAACTCTTGATCCTAGTGTTTTACTTCTTTAAATGGGTCATTGTGGAATTTTTTCTAAAACAATTTTTTGCAAAGCTTCAGAAAATGAGATTGATACCACATGAATTTGAAACCTTGATGAACCGTTGGTTACAATTTTAGACTTTGGTTTGCTATATTTTGAGATATATTCTCCAATGAATTTAGGGTTTTAGCATGATCCAGAATTCAATCTCAAACAAGTGTTCTAGGGAAAATCATCATAAATTTCTCTTTGAGAATTGGAATTGAATTTCATAAAAAGTGACTGAAATTTCACATATTGCAGTTTCTTGGGTACGATTTTTAGGGCCTAAAGTTAAAACAGTAACATGTGGCATCCCGTACAGGTTTGATCTACTAAATTAGTCCATAATCAAGTCACCGTGGGATACTTGGCTTATAACTTTATTCTGAAGAATCCAATATCGGTTTAACCAGTGGGGTTAAAAAAAATATGTAGAGGGATACTCTAAAATTTATTTTTAGAACTTGGAAAATTGAAAGCATAGAGATACAATGGTTTCAAGGTCAACCTTATCAACAAGCTCAAAATAAAGCTTTTAAAGGTGTGTATTTTCAAATTTGTGTAAATTTTGTTTGAAAAAATTGTTTGAAGTGATTCAAATGTAATAATGAATTATAGATATCATTAATTGGTTCAAAAAATCATCCCAAACAAAAGAGAAACCAAATTACTTGGGAGAAATAAATGCTAACATGAATGATTTAGAATAAAAAATAAAAGGGGACATGGAAATTTTAAAAGCATACATAAAATTAGAAAAAAAAGGGGACTTGGATGGTTTAAAAGAAGACATGGAGGATTTGAAGGAAGGTTTGACAAAGTTTCTACAATAAAATCTTCCCAATGGTGACAAGGTTTTCCATGAAAGTCATTATGAAAAAAAGGAACGTGAATCATGATTTTAGAGACTCCAACTTTAGGATGAAGCTCAACTATATTCCAAATAGCGATATAAGGAAGTTTTGTTGGAAATACTGAGAGGGGGGTGAATCAATATTCCTTTTAATTAGTGTTATTATTAATATTTCAGAGCATTAGTTAATATTCAATTATTATTAGTGTTTTTACAATGATAGTAGTAAACAAAAGGAACACAAATTCACGCAATTTTTAAAGTGGAAACCCTCTCCGAGAAAAAAACCACCTGAATTCTTTTCTATTAATTCTTTAATCTTCAACTCCAATTGAAAAGAAAGCTCCAACTTCCTATAATCTAGAAAATCATTCTTCTCTATCTCCCACTGGATGGACGCTTTGACGTCTGAGATTCTTCAATAGTCAACTGAACGGATGCCCCAACACCTAATGAGCTACAAATCACCCTAGAACCACCCTACCACCCTGAATTTTTCACAGGCTTGAACATGTTGGTGACTTCATGCACCATCCTATCACCAGCCTACTACCCTATAGAAGAATAAAATAATAATGGACTCTCGCACCAGGGAAAATGGTCCACATTACAATGATATAGAATGATGTAGAAGAAGAAGGCACACTACACCATAACCTCGACTATGACACAACCACCTAATGATGATCCTAGACCTTTCGACACTGCCTCTTCAACTCTTGGCATATATAAACTTTTATAACTCTTATAATAATTCTTTTACAATGATTCAGTACAATGATACATTTACAATGACTGTATGCATTGCTTCCCACTTGAAGACTTCATGTGGTGAACTTTGTTGACCATTGGTTGTCATTGATGTCAATCCAAGCAGCACCAAGGGCTATCCAAATATTTCATGGGAATTTTGACCTACCAAATTACTATGTTCTGGGTCAAGAATGTTTTTTATGGGTTCTTCTTGTCGAGATGTTTCCATTGATATATGGCACACCACGTAATTCTTCACGGTTTGAGAGATATTCATGTTTGAAGTTTGTAACCCCAGTTAGTGGGATAAAACCCCATGGGGTTGTGGCATGGGTCATTGAAAAGTCATAATTAATATTTTTTAAGCTCCTAAAATCCCTCCCACGTTCACTTGTTGAAGCCCCTCTCAACCTAGGCATTTATATAAATTGTGATCCTCATATCCTCCATATGCAAGGGATTTCGCCATCTTAAACATGTCATTGTGGAATTTTCACTCTAACATTTTTTCTACAAAGGTTTAGAAGCTGAAATTTTCATGAGGCAAATCCAAAATCCTGAGGAAGCTCCTGTGAAAATTTTAGATCACGGTGCGCAAAATTTTCAGAGATATGAGCTGTGGAAGTCAGTGTTTGTGCAAGCTCCTGAAATTCATCTCAAAGAAGCGACCATAGGAAAATCATCATAACTCTATTTTTGAGTATCGGATTGGAATTCTATAAAAAGTGACAAAAAGTGCACAAAATATAGTTTTCTCTCTATCAATTTCAGAGTTGAATGAAGAAACAATGACACCTGGCATGCCATACAATTTATCTCTACTGAAAAAGTCCATAATTAGGGCATTGTGAGAGATTGGACATAACTCTCCCTTGAAGAATCCAAATTGGTTCAGGCCTATAGAATTGGATAGAAGACTCAGAGGACTACTATAGAAACGAAAATCACATATTAGGGATCTGAAATAATAGAGATACACCAGATTCAATATCGAGCTCCTAGAAGGCAAGATAAATCTAGATCATGTGTTGTCAAGGGTTACAAAGGACCAGACTTTCTAGGGAAGAAAAGAAAATCAAGGTGCAACAGAGGGTAGCATGACAAGAGAAGTAACCAAGGTGTAGAAAAGTAGCAAGAATTTCATCACATGAAGTCTTCAAGTGGGCATCACTGCATACAATCATTGTAAAGGTATCATTGTACTAAGTCATTGTAAATACATTATTGTAAAAATTGTACTAGTGTCTATCTCCCAAGAGTTGAGGAGGAAATGTCGGGAGGTCTACGATCATCATTAGGTGGTTGTATCATAGTTGGGGTTATGGTCTAGTGTGTCTTCTTCTTCTACATCATTCTATATCATTGTAAAGTGGACCATTTTCCCTAGTACGAGAATCCATTCTTATTTTATTATTCTATAGGGTGGTAGGGTGGTGCTAGGGTGAGTTGTAGCTCATTAAGTGTTGGGGCATCCATTCAGTTGACTACTGAAGAATCTCAGGCGTTGGAACATCCATCCAGTGGGATTTGGTGAAGAATGATTTTCTAGATTCTAGGAAGTTGGAGCTTTATTTTCAATTGGAGTTGTATATTAAAGAATTATTAGAAAAGCATTAGGTGGTTTTTGTCCTGGAGTAGGTTTTCACCTTAAAAAATATGTGCATTTGTGTTCCTTTTTTTTACTGCTATCATTGTACAAACACTTATAATAATTGAAGATTAACTAATGTTATAATTGAGTGAATACCGATCTACCCCCCCCCAACCCCACCTCTCATTATTTCAAACAATTGGTATTAGAGCTTGGTTCCTTCAATAGTAGTTTAACAACTAGAAAAGGTCATGGAGCATACCAAGAATGGTGTATCTCTATTCAATGAAAATAATTATGCACTCTGGAAAGGAAGAATGGAGGTGTATCTCTTGGCGCAAGGTTATGAAGTATGGGACACTTTTCAAAATGGATTTACATCAACCACGGATGAACAAGGTAAGAATAATTTGGTAAATGATACAAAAGCAAAGAATTTTATTATCTGTGGACTTATTGAATATGCTTATCATAAGGTGTTGGGTTGTAAAACCGCCAAAAATGTATGGGACAAGCTTGAGAATATATATGCAAGTGGCTCAAATGTCAAAGAAGCAAAGCTTCAAATCTATAGAGAAAAATTTGAGCAATTCAGAATGAAAGAAGATTGCAACATTGTTGCATACTTCCAATATGTTGATGAAATAACCAATAATCTGGAAGGATTGGGAGAGCCAATTGATGAGAACACTATTATACGAAATATTCTTAGAATGTTACCAGGGAGATTCAACCCAAAGGTATCGGTCTTAGAATACAGTGCAAATCTAGACAAACTCAGCAAAGAGGAATTACATTGAGTTCTCATAGCATATGAAATGAGACTTGATGAAGAAGAGGGTACTTCGCATCTAGAAACTACATTCGTTGCATCTAAGAAAACCAATAAGGACAAACAACCTTTAATTGAAAATACATGCACCTGCAAGTGTGAAGAAAAGGGAGATGATGGAGAAGGTCTTTCATATGAAGAATATGCTTACTTTATGAGAAAACTAAAAATTGGTAAGGAAAATTTCAAAGGTAAACTTCCATTGATATGTTTCATCTATGGTGAGGTTGGGAATTTCACAGCAAAATGTGTGAATAGAAGTGATGGAAACTCAAAAGGAAAGAAAGGCTTTAAGAAATTCAAAAAGCAAAGATCCAAAGGGAACTTTCTCTCTAAATAAGATAGCCCATCATCCGATGAAGACAATGACAGTGAAGAAGAAGCCAATGAGAGAGTATTGTTTATGGCCAAGCACAATAAAAAAGAGGTATCAAACAACGAAGAAGAAGGATTGACCATAGAATAATTTTCTAAGGAAGCATTCAATCTTATAAAAGAGCTCAAGGCAGAGAAGATCCATTCCAATACTCTTGAAGAACAAGTTCAAGGTCTCAAAATTGAAGTTAAAGAACACAAATGTATTGAAGAGTCACTTCAAAAGAAGTTTGAAGAAAGCAACCAAGAAAGGGAAGCATTAGAAGCTGAAGTAGTCTCACTGCGTAAGGAAGTGAAGAAGGGAAAAATTGTCCAAAACTATGCTAACGGCTCAAGGGCATTGGAATAAATCATCAACAATCAACGATATTACTACGACATAACTGGACTCGGTTACAAAGAAGAAAAAGAAGGACCTTCTACAACAAAATACAATGAGCCTATGAGATCTGACATGCATGTAGACTTCATTAGACAAGATTCGCAAGCACATCCTTGGAAGACAATTCCTCGACGAAGATGTCCGTCTAGGTACCAACACATTTTTCATGGCTATTGTTATTCATGTGGAAAATTTGGTCATAAAGCTGTAGAATGTCGCACGTACCCTATGAACTAATACAATTCTAGGAGATCCTTCAAATATGAACCTCCCAGGGCTCAACGAAACATCAATAGATTTGAACATTTAATAAATAGTATGGAATGTTACAAATGTCAGAACTTTGGACACATAGCCATAGACTGTAGACTTGAAAATCCTCCAGAAGAATCTTCGAAGCCACAAAATGAACGAACATGGAAGAAGAAGAGGGCTAAAAATTGTGCTCTCGCTCTCAAGGCTCAAAACAACAAATATGTGTGGTATGTTGACAACGGTTGCTCAACACATATCACTGGAGATAGAAGGAAATTTGTATCTCTGAAAGAGAATAAGGATGGAACCGTATCCTTTGTAAATGATGGATCTTCAAATGTTATAGGATCAAGTACCATCACTCTAGGAAGCAAATATGTTATAGGCAAGAATGTTCTATTGGTTGAAAACATGAATCACAATCTCCTCAGTGTTGGAAAAATGTGTGATCAAGGACACACAATGCTATTCAACTCCACAAAATGTGAAATCAAGAAAGGTAGGTATGGTAAAATTGTGGCTACAACAAGTCGAGCTACAAATGACATATATGTTCTAGATGAAGCAACTAAAGCATGTCTACTAGCTAAAGAAGATGAAAGCTGGTTATGGCACAAGCGAATGGGTCACATAAACTTTGAAAATCTTGTTAGGATAAGCAAAAAGGAAGCAGTACGAGAAATGTTGAAAATCTCAAAACCTTCCAACACACTATCTGAGGTTTGTTGGCACGGCAAGCAGACAAAAGTCCAATTTAAAACAAAAGAACACTTTGCATCACACCCATTGGAATTGATACGTACTTATCTATGTGGTCCTATGAGAACAAAAGGCTTAGATGGAGAATTATATTTCATGTTAATGATAGATGACTATACCATGATGACAGCCATTAGTTTCCTAAAGAAAAAATATGAAGCATTTGAGTACTTTAAGATCTACAAGGAGTTGGTTGAAAATGAAACTTATTTGAAAATAAAGTGTATAAGATCAGATAATGGCAAAGAATTCACTTCCAAATTATTTCAGTAGTACTGTGAAGAAAATGGAATAAAAAGACAATTTTCAACAACACGAACACCTCAGCAAAATGGAGTTGCTGAAAGAAAGAACATAACCGTATAGGAAATGGGTAGAAAAATGTTGAAGGACTCAAAATTGGATGAAAAATTCTGAGTTTAAGAAATTGATACGACAGTCTTCATTATCAATTGAAGTCTTCTCAGAAATAATTGCAACAAGACCCCATATGAATTAGGGAAAGGAAAACTAGCTAATGTAAAATATTTTAGAATCTTCAGAAGAAAATGTTATATCAAAAGAGAAGATCAAAATTTGGGTAAGTTTGAATCATGTTTTGATGAAGGTATCTTTGTTGGTTACTCACACAAAAGAAAGGCCTATAAATGTTATAATCTAAGACAAAAATAGATAGTGGAGAGCATAAATGTTACATTTGATGAAGATGGTGTTCTAGTGAATAATGATGAGGATATAGAATATTTGAAACTTGAGACAGAGGTTGAAAAAGACATAGATAAAATTATAGAACAAGAAGCAACTATCAACCAGGAAGAAGTAAATAATGATCATCAAGATATACCAAAAAGATACCTCAAGTTTAAGACAGTTTTGTTCATCACAACAAGCTCACATTGCTTTTCTAGCAACCTTTAAGCCTAGTAGTTTTGAGGAAGCCAGCCAAAATGAACATTGGGTAGTAGCTATGAATGAATAATTGGATCAAATCGAGAAGAATAACACCTGGGAATTAGTTCCATGACCAAAAGATAAAAATTTCATTGGGACTAAATGGGTGTTCAGGAACAAATTGAATGAAGACAAACAAGTTACCAGAAACAAAGCAAGATTGGTTTGCAAAGGCTATGCACAAGTGGAAGGAATTGATTTCAATGAAACATTTGCACCATTTGCCAAAATGGAAGCCATCCGAATGTTTCTCGCCTATGCATGTTCAAGAAAAATCAAAGTCTACCAAATGGATGTTAAGTTAGCATTTCTGAATGGAGAATTAGAAGAAGAATTTTACATCGAACAACTTGAAGGTTTTCTACTATCAGAAAAGGAAGACTATGTTTGCAAGTTAAAGAAGGCTCTATATGGTCTCAAGTAGACTCCTAGGGCATGGTATGCTCGTCTTGATGGATATATACATCAAAAAGTGTTCAAGAAAGGTACTGTTGATAGCAATATTTATGTACAAATAGATAAAGATAATTTAACAATCGTTGAGGTATATGTGGATGATATAATATTTGGTAGCAATGATAATCGACTAAGTAAGAACTTTTCTACAAAGATGAAAAGTGAGTTCGAGATGTCTTTACTTGGTCAGATGACATACTTAGGGCTTCAAATATCTCAGCAAGAGAAAGGAATATTTATATGTCAAGCCAAGTACATCAAGGAAATGCTCAAGAAATTCAAAATGGAAGATTGCAAACTCGTCCTTACTTTGATGGTAAAAGGTTTCAAATTGAGCATAGATGACTCATATAAGGATGTGGATCAAAGGTTGTACATATCTATGATTGGTAGTCTTCTATATGTAACAACCTTCCAACCAGATGTTATGCAAGTAGTTGGAAAAGTAGCAAGACTCCAAGCTACACCAAAAGAATCACATGTTATTGCCGTCAAAATAATTCTTCAATATCTAAAGGGCACAAAAGAATATGGCTTGTGGTATCCCAAGGGTAAAAATCTCATTATTCAAGCCTTTACAGATGCAGATTGGGCAGGAAGTGTTGATGATCATAACAATACTAGTGGAGCAACATTCTATCTAGGTGGTTGTCTCGTATCATGGTTGAGAAAAAAACAAACCTCTATAGAAATTATATAAATTATGCATTATATATCCAATATTATCCTGATCACACACTATTTTAACTTCATGCACAATACAGAATCTATTCCACCATTGATCATCACATGCGGAAACTAAATCAATTGCAATACACACATGAAACCATTAAATTCACACACATTAACATAGTTGTTTAACGGGAAAGCCTGAAGCTAAAAACTACAACTATATGTATATAATATATTTCATAGAGATCATGTAACAATCCTCATACAAAGCTAAACATTTCAAGCTCTCAATACAATACAATTGCTACACACTAATCAGGCTCGATCTTGCAAATCCATGCACCAATCTCTGCCACCAGCTAGCCTGCCTCTACTGTGCAATCCCTGCTAAAGAATGGCTCTGAATGAACTCAAATCCACCTGTCTTGCACTGTGCAATCCTCATTGGCATCTCCACTGAGTGTTTGATGCAATAAATTCATCACTATAGTCACAACTGATAGTCACACTTGCTCTTTCACCTACCTCTCCACTGGTCTCCATTGAAACTACCATGCACTGTAGTTAACTGATGTATTCTTCAGTTGATTAATGAGTTATTATTTAGTGAATTAATTAACTAATTAATTCACACCACTCCAACTAGTGTATCAATCAGTTAGACTAGATACAACTAGCTCAACTGAGTCTAATTGAGTTAAACTAAATAAAACTCCACCAACTACTTCTCTAACTCCACCAAACTATGTCACATGAGTTCTAACTGAAGTCCTCATGCATTAGCTCCAGTAAACCCTCAGGAATAGCGTAATTCATTTTTTCAGCTGCTGTGCCACATCTGTGCACTTAACTGAAGAGCTCCAAGAGAATAAGATAATGTTTAGAGTCCAAATATTATTAAGAGCTAATAATATTCGACATATCTATTTTTAGACTAGTAATCTAAAAATAGATTCTGCCCAATATGTATAGAAATAGAAGTTTATCTATTTTTCCAACTTGACCAACCATCCACAAATAGCATCCTGCAACTTATAGAATATGATCGACATGTCTAAAAATAGACATAGTCTAAAAATAGACTTTGCGCCAAAAATAGCCTGCGAGCCCACTTAGTGAAGGTGACTCTTTTCACTAAGCTCATCATCTTGTTGAATCTCAACACTCCCTCTCAACAAGGTAGGGATTATCTGCCACCCCGATCCTGTCTCTATGGTATTCGAATTTTCTCCTTGTGAGCGCCTTCGTCAGAATATCAACATCCTGATCCTCCGTAGGAATGTAAGATAGTAACATGATCTTCCACTGCACACAATATCTGATATGATGGTACTGGATGTCAATATGTTTAGATCTATCATGAAATACTGGATTAACTGAGAGTTTAATGAAACTATGATTATCACAATATATCACAGTAGGATCTAAGTGTGAACCGAACAACCCTACCAGGATCTTCCTCATCCATATAGCCTCGCATGCAACCAAACTTGCTGCCATGTACTCGGCCTCTGTTGAACTGAGTGCCACGGATCTCTACTTCCTACTCTACCAAGAAATTGTTGTAGACCCAATATTGAATATCCCTCCATATGTGCTCTTTTTGTCCGTTGGGCTCCCTGCCCAATCTACATCAGTGAAGCCATGCAAATTCAACTCATCCGACTGTCTGTACCACAATGCATATCTTAATGTGCCCCTGAGATACCTCAGGACACGCTTGCCTGCCTTCCAAAAGAGCTTGGTAGGATTAACCATAGCTTGTGAAAGTTGGTTAACAGCATAGCATATGTCTAGTGGTGTATTGACAAAATACATGAGCGAACCAACCAACTGTCAATAAATAGTGGCATCCACTACCTCTGTTGATGTAGCATCCTCTTTCCTCCAACCACCAGGAAGAGGAGTGTCAATAGGCTTGCAGCCTTGCATGTTGAACTTCTCCAATATGTCTCGGTCATACTTGCCTTGAGAAACAAACAGTCCACCCTTCTGCTGCCAAATTTCCAATCCCAGGAAATAATGAAGGAGGCCCAAGTCCTTCATCTCAAACTCCTTTGCAAGATCTGCCTTGCATGAGTGTATCAATAGTTCATCACCTGTTAGTATCAAATCATCAACATAAAGTACAATGATCAGAAACTTACCCTCCACCACAATCTGGTATAGGTTTGGATCTGCCTCACTCTTGGTGAATCCAAGTCCAGTGAAATAACTATCTATCCATGTGTACCAAGCACAAGGTGCTTGTTTTAGCCCATACAATGCTCTTTTGAGCCTGCACACATGCAACTCGCTGCTGAAGATTTCGAAACCTTCAGGTTTCTCAATGTACACCTCCTCCTCAATGACTCCATTAAGGAACGCAGTCTTCACATCCATCTGATGAATGTGCCAACCCATCTGCGCTGAGAGAGCAAGGATGGTCAGTATGGAAGAATACCTTGCGACAGTTGCAAAGGTTTCTTCATAGTATATCCCCTCGATCTATGAGAAGCCCCGGGGAAAAAATCTTGCCTTTTACTTCTCGACGCTCTCATCAGTAGCTTGCTTCACTTTGTAGATCCATCTCGAACCTACCACTGATTTCCCTTCTGGCCTTGGGAAAATATCCCATGCACTGTTTCTAACAATAAAATCATACTCTTCCACCATGGCATCTACCCATGCGGGATCCTCCACAGCTTCCTCGAAAGAGGATGGTTCTGTCATGATACAATTGCTCATCAAATCCATGTATCCAATAAATCGGTCAGGTGACTTTCTCTGTCTGCGCTATGATGTAGGTGCTCCTACATTCTTCGCTGCATCAAGATTCAGTCGCTCAGCTTCTATAGTGCGCTTCCACCCTCTGATGTTTGGCGCTGCATGAGTGGTTTCTTCCACTCCATGAACCTCCTCTTGTGGTTGATCCACATCCTGAGGCTCATCTTTTGGAACAAGTAGCTCCTCATCTGCATGCAAGTGTAGCTCCTTCTCAAGTGACAACTTCATGGCTTTCTCCTCATGGAATTTGATATCCCGTCGCACAACAGTCTTCCAACTGTCTGGAAAATACACATGATAGTTGTGGGGTGTTTCTGTGTACCCCAAAAATATCCCAACCTTTGTGGTCGAATATAGCTTCTTCCTGGCATCCTTCATCACATGAATGTAAACAGGTGAGCCAAAAATCTTCAAATGAGAAATATCAGGCTTCTTACCAGAAAACTCCTCTTCGGGTGTACTCATGCCAATTACTCTATGAAGACAATGATTTTGCACATAAACCGCAGTGTTGCATGCCTCAGCCCACAAGTGTATGGGAAGGCCCTGATCATGCAACATCACCCATGCAGCACCCATGATCATTCTATTCTTTCTCTCCGTGACCCCATTCTACTGTGGGTTATGAGGCGCTATGAGTTCTCTTTGAATTCCTTCTGTGCTGCAAAAGTCTTTGAATTCGCCAGAGATGAATTCACCACCATTATTGCTCCTTAGAGCTTTCACCTACTTCCCAACTCTTTCTCAACCAGCACCTTGAACTCACAGAACTTTGAGTATGTCTCGCTCTTCTTCTGCATGAATAAGATCCAACACTTACAAGAAAAGTCATCAAAAAATATCACATAATACCTGTGCTTTGTTGTCGAAGCTACTGAGAAAGTTCCACACACGTCTGTGTCAATTCTCTCAAGGATCATTGTGGTGCAACTATCCTTCTCATGAAAAGTGGTCTTCACAAATTTTCCCAAAGTACATCCCTTGCACTGATCTGACTACACAAGTGTACCCTTGGGAAGCCTGGTAGATATCTGCCACAAAATTTTCAAAGCACCATGGTGAAGATGGCCCAATCTCCTGTGCCACAATTCACCCTCATCCAGGCTCACCACTCCTTCTGCTTTGCCTGCCATTGCTGCACATCCATCTACCTGTAATTGATAAAGGTTCTTAACTTGAACCCCTATGCTCCGAGTTTCACCAGTTGTTTTACTGCGCAGGAAAGCCTTTCTCTCGCTAAAAACAACAACATAGCCCTTGTCTTCCAACATCGCCACAGAGATCAGATTCTTCTTCAATCCTGGAACATGCATGACGTCCTTAAATATGAAAGGTTTACCAGACTCCCTCTTAAAGGAAATGGTCTCGATGCCAGTTTCACTGTATCTACCATCATCGCCCATCTCGATGTGCACTCCAAGATCCTTTTCATCCAGATCACTGAACAAATCTTTGTCTCCGGTCATATGGAAAGACGCACCACTGTTAAGAAACCACACTGATCCCATCACACTTGAAACCAAGCATGCGATCAATGAAAAATTTAGCTCAAACTGCGAGGCTAAGGCCTCTCCAGCTGTAGATCCAACAGCCTACTTATTTTTCTTCTTCTGTGGACAATTAGTGGCGTAATGTCCTTGTTGGTGACAGTGAAAGCACTTCACCTTGGACAAGTCCTGCTTCTTTCCTTTTGCATCGGATTGAGAAGGATTTTTCTTTCCCTTTCCTTTCCTTGCTTTGGCAGCCAAAGCACAATTTTCTTCATCTTCATTCTTCGATGAAGATCCATCCCTAGTACCCCGCCTTATCTCCTCCTGCACAATATTAGACCAAAGTCGCTCCCATCCTGGTAGTTTCTCCCGACTATCAACAGAGTCCTCGTAGCTATGCCAATTCTTCGGAAACCAAGGAGAGCCAATATCACCAAGTCATATTCATCTACAGTAACCCCCACACTTCCCAGCTCATCCCTGCATTGAAAAAACTTCGTGAGGTACTTGGGTATACTTTTGCCTTTCTCCATTTTTATTTTTCTGAGTTTGTCTTTAAGTGCCAACTTCCTCTGGTCGCTTTTGCTTTGGAACAAGTCTATCAAAGCTTTCCACATCAAGAATGGACTAGCTTTACCATGAAGGCTGGACACTATGTGATCCTTCATACCTTCCAAAAGAATCCTTCGACATTTTTTTGTCTTCTTTTTCCATGCGTCAAGTGTGGCTGCATCGCTAGAAGCAGGTTTTGGAATTTTTTCAACTATTAACTCCTTCAACCCATTATCATCCAGCACTGCCTCCATCCTGTTCTTCCATGCAATATAATTCGAGCTTCCCTGAAGGGCATACTCCAATTGCAATCCATTTAAAGACATTTCAATGAATGCTAAACTTCGACACCAAGAAAACACTACAACAAATTCGAATTCCACCAGCACAAAACTCAACCGCTTCAATAATTGAAATCTGCTCCAATGATCAACTGCTCTGATGCCATGTAAAAATTATATAACGTATGTGTTACATATCCAAGATTCTCCTGATCACACACTATTTTAACTTCATGCACAATACAAAATCCATTCCACCATTGATCATCACATGCGAAAATTAAATCAATTGCAATGCACACATGAAACCATAAAAATTCACACACATTAACACAACTGTTTAACGGGAAAGCCTGAAGATAAAAACCCCAACTATCTGTATATAATATATGTCATAGAGATCATGTAACAATCCTCATACAAAGCTGAACATGTCAATCTCTCAGTACAATACAATTGCTACACACTAATCAGGCTTGATCTTGCAAATCCATGCACTGATCTCTGCCACCTACTAGCCTACCTCTACTGTGAAATCCCTACTAAAGAATGGATCTGAATGAACTCAAATCCACCTGGCTTGCAATGTCAAATCCTCATTGGCATCTCCACTGAGTGTTGGATGCAATCAATGCATCACTATAGTCACAACTGATAGTAACACTTGCTCTTTCACCTACCTCTCCATTGGTCTCCACTAAAACTGCCATGCACTGTAGTTAACTGATGTATTCTTCAGTTGATAAATGAGTTATTATTTAGTGAATTAATTAACTAATTAATTCACACCACTCCCACTAGTGTATCAATCAGTTAAACTAGATACAACTAGCTCAACTGAGTCTAATTGAGTTAAACTGAATACAACTCCACCAACTATTTCTCTAACTCCACCAAACTCTGTCACATGAGTTCTAACTGAAGTCCTCATGCATTAGCTCCAGTAAACCCTTAGGAATAGTGAAATTACTTTTGTCAGCTACTGTGCCACATCTGTGCACTTAACTGAAGTGCTCCAAGAGAATAAGATAATGTTTAGAGTCCAAATATTATTAAGAGCTAATAATATTCGACATATCTATTTTTAGACTGGTAATCTAAAAATAGCTTCTACCCAATATGTCTAAAAATAGAATATCATCTATTTTTCCAACTTGACCAACCATCCACAAATAGCATCCTACAACTCATAGAATATGATCGACATGTCTAAAAATAGACATAGTCTAAAAACAGACTTTGTGCCAAAAATAGCCTGTGGGCCCACTTGGTGAAGGCGACTCTTTTCAATAAGCTCATCATCTTGTTGAATCTCAACAACCTCAATCTCATTATTGACAATGGAAGCATAATACATTGCAGCAACATCATGTTGTACTCAATTCCTTTAGATGAAACAAACTTTGCAATATATTCAAGTACAATTCAGTGAGCCTATTCCCATATTTTGTGACAACACTCATGCCATCACCATCTCCAAGAATATTGGCATGCATTCAAAATAAAAACACATTCCAATCAAATATCATTTTGTTAGAGAACAAGTCGCTCAAAATAATATCAAACTTGAGTATGTTGGTACAAAAGAACAAATCACTGATATCTTCACTAAACGTTTACCTCGTGAAGCATTTGAATATCTTCACCAGAAGCTTGGGATTCTCCCAAGTTCTCATTATATTTTCCTTATTCATAATATAAAGGGGGAGTGGAAGTGTGTACAGGTCTGCAGGATGGTTGTGTGTCAGGGGGAGTTACCCTTTGCCATTGACGTTAAAGGGGGAGAGAATGTTGTAGGAAGAGGTGTCATGATCGCAGGGGGAGCACTTGTGTTGCCATCAATGCCAAAGGGGGAGATTGTTGATCAGCGATTGTCATTGATGTCAACCCAATCAGCACCAGGGGTTACCCCAATATTGCATGGGAATTTTGACCTATCAAATTACTATATTCTAGGTCAAGAATGATTTTTATGGTTTCTTCTCATTGAGATGTTTCCGTTGATATATGGCATGCCACGTAATTCTTCACGGGTTGAGAGATATTCATGTTTGAAGTTTGTAACCCCAGTTAGTGGGCTAAAACCCCATGGGTTTGTGGCATGGGTCATTGAAAAGTCATAATTAATATTTTTTAAGCTCCTAAAATCCTTCCCACGTTTACTTGTTGAAGTCCCTCTCAACCTAAGAATTTATATAAATTGTGATCGTCATATCCTCCTTATGCAAGGGATTTCGCCATCTGAAACGGGTCATCGTGGAATTTTCACACTAACATTTTTTCTACGAAGGTTCAGAAGCTGAAATTTTTATGAAGTGAATCCAAAATCCTGAGGAAGCTCTTGTGAACATTTCAGATCAAGGTGCACAATATTTTTGGAGATATGATCCGTGGAAGTCAGTGTTTTTGCAGGCTCCTGAAATTCATCTCAAAGAAGTGACTGTGGGAAAATCGTCATAACTCTCTCTCTGAGTATCGGATTGGAATTCTGTAAAATTTGGGAGATATTGAATAGACTGTAGTTTTTTATCTATCAATTTCTTATCTGAATCAAGAAACAGTGACACATGGCACGCCGTACAAGTTCACTCTACTGAAACAGTCCATAATTAGGGCATTGTGAGAGATTGGGCATAACTCTCCCTTGAAGAATCCAAATTGGGTAAGACCTATGGAATTTGATAGAAGACTCAAAGGATGACTGTAGGACCTAAAATCACATATTGGGGATATGAAATAACAGAGTAACAGAAGATTCAATATTGAGCTCCTAGAAGGCAAGAAAAAGCTAGATCATGTGTTTTCAAGGGCTGAAAAGGACCAGAATTTATAGGGAAGAAAAGAAAATCAAGGTGCAATAGAGGGTAGCATGACAAGAGTAGAAACTAAGGTGTAGAACAACAGCAAGAATTTCATCACATGAATTCTTCAAGTGGGCAGCACTGCATACATTCATTGTAAAGGTATCATTGTACTAAGTCATTGTAAATACATTATTGTAAAAATTGTACTAGTGTCTATCTACCAAGAGTTGAGGATGCAGTGTCGGGAGGTCTACGATCATCATTAGGTGGTTGTGTCATAGTTGGGGTTATGGTCTATTGTGTCTTCTTCTTCTACATCATTCTATATCATTGTAAATTGGACCATTTTCCCTGGTATGGGAGTCCATTCTTCTTTTATTCTTCTATAGGATGGTAGGGTGGTGCTAGGGTGAGTTGTAGCTCATTTGGTGTTGGGGAATCCATTCATTTGACTACTGAAGAATCTTAGGTGTTGGACCATCCATATAGTGGGAGCTGGGGAAGAATGCTTTTCTAGATTCTAGGAAGTTGGAGCTTTATTTTCAATTGGAGTTGTATATTAAAGAATTATTAGAAAAGCATTAGGTGGTTTTTGTCCCGGAGTGGGTTTCCACCTTAAAATTTGTGTGCATTTGTGTTCCTTTTGTTTACTGATATCATTGTACAAACACTGATAATAATTGAATATTAACTAATGCTCTAATTGAAAGGAATACTGATTCACCCCCCCCCCCCCCCTATCAGTATTTCCAACAAACTTCTTGATGTTGTTCTACACCTTGATTGCTGCTCTTGTCATGCTACCCTTTCTCACTCTTCAAAACATTAGATCATGCATTGAGTCTTAACTTGATGAATATATAATACCTCCAGAAATTCATCAAGGAAATGCCATGACGTGATAATAGCAAAACTTACCTAATCCTATAGAGCATATGTCACTGCTAAAGAAAAAACAATAAATTAGAATACAAAGAACCTAATGAAATTAAGAGATGAACATGCATATAAAAAAGATACTTACCTAGAGCTTACCTCTACTGCATCATTTTGTTGCACCTTGCTTTGCATTGCTACCCTAGAAAATTTGGTCCTTTGCAGCCCTTAACATCACATGATCTAGATTTTTCTTGCCTTCTAGGAGCTGGATATTGAATTTGATGTATCTCTATGATTTCAGATCCTCAATATGTGATCCTCAGTCCTTTAGTAGCCCTCTGAGTCTTATTTCCAATTCCATGGGTCTGACCCGATTTGGATTCTTCAAGGCAAAGTTATGCCCAATCTCTCACAATGATCTAATTATGGACTAGTTCAGTAGAACGAACTTGTATGGCCTGCCACGTGTCACTGTTTCCTCCTTTAGCTCTGAAATTGAAACAAAGAAAACTACAGTCCATGTAATATCCACCAATTTTTATATAATTCCAATCCACTTCTTAGAGAGAGAGTTATGACTATTTTCCCAAGGTCGCCTCTTTGAAATGAAATTCAGAATTCTGCAAAAACCCTAACTTCCATAGATCATATCTCTGTAAATATAGCGAACCAAGATCTAAAATTCAGACACGAGCTTCATCAGGATTTTTCCAAAGTGGTTTTTTTTTTGTTTCAGCATCTTATTCTTCACAGAAAAAAGTTATAGAAAAAATGCCACGATAACCTATTTTTCGTAGAAAAATCCTTACATAAGGAGGATATGAGGGTCACAATTTATATAAATGCTTAAGTTGAGAGGATCTTCAATAAGTGAACGTTGGAGGGGTTTTATGAGCTTAAAAAATTATTAATTATTGACTATTCAATGACCACAACCAATGATTAGTGTCATGCCACAACCCCATGTGGTTTTAGCCCACTAACTGGGGTTACTAACTTCAAACACGAATATCTCTCAAAGCATGAAAAATTATGTGGCATGCCATATATCAACGGAAATATATCAACAAATAAAAACCATCCCAAGTATTCTTGACTCGGAATAGAGTAATTTTTCAAGTCAAAATTCCCATGCAATATTGGGGTAGCCCCTGGTGCTACTTGGGTTGACATCAATGACAACCACTGATCAACAATATCCCCCTTTGGAATTGATGGAAAGATAAGTACTCCCCCTGCAATCATGGCACCTCTTCCTAAAAAATTCTCTCCCCCTTTAACATCAATGGAAAAGGTTAACCGCCCCTGACACACAACCATCCTGCGGACTTGTACACACTTCCACTCCCTCTTTATTTTCTGAATAATGAAAATCTAATGAGAACCTGGGAGAATCCAAAGATTATGGTGAAGATATTAAAATGCTTCATGAGGTTAAGTATTAGTGAAGATATCAATGATTTTTTATTTTGCACCAAAATATTCAAGTTTGATATTATTTTCAACGACTTGTTCTCTAACAAAATGATATTTGATAGGAATTTGTTTTGTTTCTTAATGCATGACAAGATTCTTGGAGATGCTGATGGCACTGGTGTTATTACAGAAAATGGGAATAGGCTCACTTAATTATACTTGAAGATCTTGTGAATTTTTTTTCATCCAAAGAACTTGAGTACAACATGATGCTGCTGCAATGTATTCTGCTTCCGCTGTAGATAACGAGATTGAGGTTTGCTTTTTGCTCAACCATGATACGAGACAACCACCTAGATAGAATGTTGCTCCACTAGTACTCTTACGATCATCAATGCTTCCTACCCAATCTTCATCTTTAAAGGCTTGAATAATGATATTGTTACCCTTGGGATACCACAAGCCATATTCTTTTGTGCCCTTTAGATATTAAAGAATTATTTTGACGGAAACAATATGTGATTCTTTTGGTGCAACTTGGAATCTTGCTACTTGTACAACTGCTTGCATAACATCTGGCCGGGAGGCTTTTATATATAGAAGACTACCAACCATATATCTCTACAACCTCTGATCCACATCCTTATATGATTCATCTATGCTCAATTTGAAACCTGTTACCATCGGAGTAAGGACGGGTTTGCAATCTTCCATTTTGAATTTCTTGAGCATTTCCTTGATGTACTTGGCTTGACATATAAATATTCCTTTCTCTTGCTGAGATATTTGAAGCCCTAAGAATTATGTCATCTCACCAAGTAAAGACATCTCGAACTCACTTTGCATCTTTTTAGAAAAGTTCTTACTTAGTCTATCATAATTTCTACCAAATATTATATCATCCACATATACCTCAATGATTGTTAAAATATCTTTATCTATTTGTACATAAAGATTTCTATCAACAATACCTTTATTGAACCCTTGTTGAGGTAGATATCAATCAAGACAAGCATACCATGCTCTGGGAGCCTGCTTGAGACCATATAGAGCCTTCTTTAACTTGAAAACATACTCTTCTTTTTCTGATAGTAGAAAACCTTCAGGTTGTTCGATGTAAACTTCTTCTTCTAATTCTCCATTCAGAAATGTTGACTTAACACCCATTTGGTAGACTTTGATTTTTATTGAACATGCACAGGCAAGAAACATCCACATGTCTTCCATTCTAGGAATTGGTGCAAATGTTTTGTCGAAATAAATTCCTTCCACTTGTGCATAGCCTTTGAAAACCAATCTTGCTTTATTTCTGGTAACCTGTCCATCTTCTTTCAATTTATTCCTGAACACCCATTTAGTCCCAATGAAATTTTTAACTTTTGGTTGTGGAATAAATTTCCAGGTGTTATTCTTCTCGATTTGATCCAATTCTTCATTCATAACTGCTACCCAATGTTCATTCTAGCTAGCTTCCTCAAAACTACTAGGCTCAAAGGTTACTAGAAAACCAATGTGAGCTTGCTGTGATGAATGAAAGTGTCGACCTTCATTTATGTCACCAATGATTTGATTTGATGTATGGTTCTTTTGAATCCATTCTTTTATTATATTTGGAGGAGCTTCTTGTTGTTGTTCCTATATATCTTGATGATCATTATTTACTTCTTCCTGGTTGACAGTTGCTTCTTGTTGTATAATTTTCTCTGTGTCTTTTTCAGCCTCTGTCTCAAGTTTCAAAGATTCTAGATCCTCATCATTATTCGTTAGAACACCATCTTCGTCAAATTTAACATTTATGCTCTCCACTATTTGTTTTTATCTTAGATTATAGCATTTATAGGCCTTTATTTTATGTGAGTAACCAACAAAGATACCTTCATCAACACATGATTCAAACTTACCCAATTTTTGATCTCATATTTTGATATAACATTTTCTTTTGAAGATTCTGAAATATTTTACATTATTCGTTTTTCCTTTCCATAATTCATATGGGGTCTTGTTCCAATTATTTCTGAGAAGACTTCAGTTGATAATGAAGACTGTCGTATCAATTTCTTGAATCCAAAATTTTTCATCCAATTTTGAGTCCTTCAGCATTGTTCTACCCATTTCCTGTATGGTTATGTTCTTTCTTTCAACAACTCCATTTTGGTGAGGTGTTCGTGTTGTTGAAAATTGTCTTTTTATTCCATTTTCTTCACAATATTGCTGAAATAATTTGGAAGTGTATTCTCCACCATGATCTGATATTAGACACTTTATTTTCAAATTAGTTTCATTTTCGACCAACTCCTTGCAGATCTTAAAGCACTCAAATTCTTCATATTTTTTCTTTAGGAAACTGACGGTTTTCATCCTGGTATAGTAATCTATCATTAAGATGAAATCTAATTCTCCATCTAATCCTTTTTTTCTCACAGGACCACATATATCAGTATGTATCACTTCCAATGGATGTGATGCAAATTTTTCTTTAGTTTTAAATTCGAATTTTATTTTCTCTCCATATTGACATACCTCACATAGTGTGTTGGAAGGTTTTGAGATTTCTGGCATTTCTCGTACTTCTTCCTTCTTCCTTATCCTAACAAGATTGTCAAAGTTTATGTGACCCATTCGTTTGTTCCATAACTAGCTTTCATCTTCTTTAGCTAGTAGACATGATTTAGTTACTTCATTGAGAACATATATGTCATTTGGAGCTCGACTTGCTGTAGCAAAATTTTTACCATACCTGCCTTTCCTGATTTCACATTTTTTGGAGTTGAATAGCATTGTGTGTCCTTGATCACACATTTGTCCAACACTGAGCAAATTGTGATTCATGTTTTCAACCAATAGTACATTCTTGGCTAGAGCATCTTTTCTTCCAAGAGTGACGGTACCCGATCCTATAACATTTGAAGATCCATCATTTCCAAAGGACATGGCTACATCCTTCTTCTGTTTTAGAGATACAAATGTCTTTCTATCTCCAGTCATATGATTTGAGCAACTGCTATCAACATACCACACATATTTGTTGTTTTGAGCCTTGAGAGAGAGAGCACAATTATCAACCTTCTTCTTCTTCCATGTTCGTTTGTTCTATGGCTTCGAAGATTCTTCTAGAGGATTTTCAAGTCTACAGTCTCTGGCTAAGTGTCCAAATTTTCAACATTTGTAACATTCAATATTATTTCTTAAATGTTCAAATCTATTGATGTTTCGTTGAGCCCTTAGAGGTTCATATTTGACAGATCTCCTGGAATTGTATTGTTTCCTAGGGTACGTGCGACATTCTACAGCTTTATGACCAAATTTTCCACATGAATAACAATAGGCATGAAAAATATGTTGGTACCTGGATGGAAATATTTGTCGAGGAATTGTCTTCAAGGATTTTCTTGTGAATCTTGTCCAAGAAAGTATTCATGTGTGTCAAATATCATAGGTTCATTGTAATTTGTTGTAGAAGGTCTTGCTTCTTCTTTTTTGTAACTAAGGCCAATTCTATCGTTGTAAGATCATTGATTGTTGATGAGTTCTTCCAATGCCCTTGATCTGTTGGGATAGTTTTGGACATTTTTTTCCCTTCTTCGCTTCCTTACGCAATGAGACTACCTGGGCTTCTAATGCTTCCCTTTCTTGGTTTCTTTCTTCCAACTTATTTTGAAGTGACTCTTCAATACATTTGTGTTCTTTAGCTTCAATTTTGAGACCTTGAACTTATTCTTTAAGAGTATTGGATAGATCTTCTCAGCCTTGAGCTCTTTTATAAGATTGATTGCCTCCTTAGAAAATTCTTTTATGGTCAACCCTTCTTCTTCGTTGTTTGATACCTCTTGTTTATTGTGCTTGGCCATAAACAATACTCTCTCATTGGCTTCTTCTTCACTATCACTATCTTCATCGGATGATGAGCTATATTCTTTATAGAGAAAGTTATTTTTGAATCCTTTCTTCTTGCCTTTCTTTTTGAATTTCCTAAAGTCTTTCTTTCCTTTTGAGTTTCCATCACTTCTGTTCGGACATTTTGTTGCGAAATTCCCAACCTCACCACAGCCAAAACATATCAATGGAGTTTTACCTTTGAATTTTCCCTTACCAATTTTTAGTTTTCTCGTAACGTAAGAGTATTCTCCATCTAAAAGACCTTCTTCATCATCTTCCTTTTCTTCACACTTGCAGGTGCAGGTCTTTACCTTTGAAAGTTGTTTGTCCTTATTGTTTTTATTAGATGCAGTGAACCCAATTTCTAGATGCGAAGTACCCTCTTATTCATCAAGTCTCATTGCATATGCTCTGAGAACTCCATGTAATTTATCTTTGCTGAGTTTGTCTAGGTTTGCACTATATTCTAAGACCGATACCTTTGGGTTGAATCTTCCTAGTAACATTCTAAGAATATTTTGTATAATAGTCTTCTCATCAACAGGCTCTCCTAATCCTTCCAGAGTGTTGGTTATTTCATCAACATGCTAGAAGTATGCAACAATGTTCTCATCTTCTTTCATTCCGAGTTGCTCAATTTTTTCTCTGTAGATTTGAAGCTTTTCTTCTTTTGCATTTGAGTCACCTACATATATGTTCTCAATCTTGTCGCATACAGTTTTGGTGGTTTTACAACCCAACAAATTATGATAAGCAGATTCAATAATTCCACTGATAATAATATTCTTTGCTTTTGCATCATTTACCAAATTCTTCTTACCTTGTTCATCTGCGTTGGTGTAAATCCATTTTGAATAGTGTGCCATACTTCGTAACCATGTGCCAAGAGATAAACCTCCATTCTTCCATTCCAAAGTGCATAATTATTTTCATTGAACAAAGGTACACCATTCTTGGTATGCTCCATGACCTCTTCCAGTTGTTAAATTGCTATTGAGGAACCAAGCTCTGATACCAATTGTTGGAAATAATGAGCGGGGGGTGAATCAATATTCCTTTCAATTAGTATTATTATTAATATTTTAGAGCATTAGTTAATATTCAATTATTATTAGTGTTTGTACAATGATAGAAGTAAACAAAAGGAACACAAATGCACACAGTTTTTAAGGTGGAAACCCCCTCCAAGACAAAACCCACTTAAATTCTTTTCTAATAATTCTTTAATATTCAAATCCAATTGAAAAGAAAGCTTCAACTTCCTAGAATCTAGAAAATCATTCTTCTCCAACTCCCATTGGATGGACGCTCCAATGCTCAAGATTATTCAGTAGTGAAATAAACATATGCCCCAACACCTAATGAGCTACAACTCACCCTAGCACCACCCTACCACCCTGAAGTTTTTACAGGCTTGAACCTGTTGCTGACTTCATGCACCAGCCTAGCACCAGCCTACCACCCTATAGAATAATAAAAGAAGAATGGACTCCCGTACTAGGGAAAATGGCCCACTTTACAATGATATAGAATGATGTAGAAGAAGAAGACACACGAGACCATAACCCCAACTATGACACAACCACCTAATGATGATCCTAGACCTCTTGACACTGCCTCTTCAACTCTTAGAAGATAGACACGTTTAAAAATTTACAATGATGCTTTTACAATGACTCAGTACAATGATACCTTTACAATGACTGTATACAGTGCTGCCTAATTGAAGACTTCATGTGGTGAACTTCTTGTTGTTGTTCTGCACCTTGATTGCTGCTCTTGTCATGCTACCCTTTATCACTCTTCAGAACATTAGATCATGCATTGAGTCTTAGCTTGATGGATTTATAATACTTGCAAAAATTCTTCAAGGAAATACCCATGACATGATAATAGCAAAAGCTACCTCATCTTGCAGAGCATATGTCAGTGCTAAACAAAAAACAACAAATTAGAATACAAAGAACCTTACGCAATTAATAGATGAACATTCATATATAGAAGATACTTACCTGGAGCCTCCCTCTACTGCATCATTTTTTTTCACCTTGCTTTGCTTTTCTTCCCTAGAAAGTTTGGTCCTTTGTAGCCCTTGACAACACATGATCTAGCTTTATCTTGCATTCTAGGAGTTGGATATTGAATCTGCTGCATCTCTGTGATTTCAGAACTCCATAATGTAATCTTTAGTCCTGTAGTATCCCTCTGACTTGTAGGTTTTAACCCTGAACAGAAATTATCTACACACGAATCTTATAACAAAAAATAAACAATAGCGAGAGCATAAAACATAAAACAGATAAACACAGAGATTTTCCCCTGGATCCCAAATCGGGGTGACCAACTTGATATTTCATTATATTCCTTTTAGTGTTACAACACATATATATACATGATGAAGCATACACAAACCCTAATCCATTAACCCTGGATTAGAACATAACCATATTTCCCTTGACCGGATCTACAAAAAATACCAGGGGCCGAAAACCATCGTACCCCAAAACCATGTGCAAAACCATGCACAATACCATGGGTGCAGACTGCCCACCGGAAATTAAGGACCAAAATTTTTTGTGATTAGTCATGGAAAGAATATAAAACTTACCCAACATGACTCTTCTTTCCAATGCCACAGATCTAACCCGATTTGGATTCTTCAATGAAAATTTATTCCCATTCTCTCACAATGACCTAATTATGGACTAGTTCAGTATAGCGAACTTGTACGGCATGCCACATGTCATTGTTTCCTCTTTCAGATATGAAATTGATAAACATAAAACTACAGTTTGTGCAATATCTACCACATTTTACATAATTCCATTCTGCTTCTCAGAGAGAGAGTGATGACAATTTTCCCAAGGTCACCTATTTGAGATGAAATTCAAAGGCCTGCAAAAACCCTAAATTTCATAGATCATATCTCCGAAAATATTGCGAACCAAGATATGAAATTTGGACACGAGCTTCATTAGGATTTTACCAAGTGGGTTTTTTGTTTCAGAATTTGAATCTTCGCATAAAACGAGTTATAGAAAAAATTCCACAATGTCCTGTTTTTCATAGAAAAATCCTGACATGAGGAGGATATGAGGGTCACAATTTATATAAATGCTTAGGTTGAGAGGGTCTTCAATAAGTGAGCGTTGGAGGGATTTTTTTATTAATTATTTACTATTCGATGGCCACAACCAATGATTAGTGTCATGCCACAACCCCATGGGGTTTTAGCCCACTAACTGGGGTAACTAACTTCAAACACGAATATCTCTCAAACTGTGAAGAATTACGTGGCATGCAATATATCAACGGAAAAATCTCAACAAATAGAAACCGTCCTAAATATCCTTGACTCAGAATAGAGTAATTTTTCAAGTCAATATTCCCATGCAAGATCAGGGTAGCCCTTGGTGCTACTTGGTTTGACATCAATGACAACCATTGATCAACAAGTTTGATGGCAATGATCTTGTAACATGGATACTATAACATATGGAGAATTTTTTTGATCTACACGATGTGCAACATACACGAAATGTATAAATTGAATATTTATATTTAGAACCCAATCAATTTGCATGGTATATATGCATTTAATATTGTCAATAACTTTTCACTTGGACAATTTTTATGGAGGAATTGATAGCACATTATGAGGATACAAAGAGGAGTACCTTTTTTAGCCAATTGATAAATCTCAAACAAAAGGGTTCAATTGGGGAGCACATTGAGGACCTCCAAATATTGAATATCAAGGTAACTAATATTCTAGAGGAGCATATGATTGATGTCCTCATATGTGCCTTAAAGGATAACATCCAACACGAGATTTACCTTTGGGAACCTAAGTCATTGGAGAATGCATTCAAGGTTGAAAGAAAAGTTGAAAGAAAAATAAATTTCAACAAGGAGGTATACCACTAACAACTATAAAGATAGAAGTGTTTTTTCTCCTAGCCTCCCATAATTACCTACAAGGTTTACACCACAACAACTAGAGGAAAAAAGATAAAAAGGGATTTGTTAAACTTGTGATAGAAAATACAGTAAAGGTCATGAGTGTGTTGAGAATAAATTATTTTACATATATTGCGAAGATGAGGAAGAAAAGGACCAAGAAACATAAAAATAAGAAGATATACAGTAGGAACCCACCCCGAGTGTTGAAAAAGAAGAAATGAATCTAACCATATATTGCAATGCATTGGAAGAAATTACCACTCCTAAAACAATCAAGATAGAAGGACATATTAAGTAGAAAAAGGTAATAGTGTTGATTGATTCAAGTGGTACTCATAATTTTATTCATTTTAAGATAGCTAAGGATTTGAACTGCTTTCTATATCCAACACTAGAGTGTCAAGTGATGGTTTCAAATGGAGGAAATATATATTTCTTAGATAAGTGCCAGAATATCAATATAACCATGGGAGAATATGTACTAAATATTCTAGTGCTTGTTATTCCAATGGGTGGTGCACACGTTGTAGTAGGAGTACAATGGTTAAAATATTTGAGGATAGTAGATTTTAATTTTAAAGAAATTTTATTGATTTTTTTTATTGGAAGGAAAGGAAATTTAATTAAGGGGTATCATAGGAAAACCTAGGAAGATAATTAGCTCTAATGGAAAGACAAATATTTTGAAGAGGGAACAACTTAGGGTAATTGCACAATTATGTTCACTATATGTTTAAACATCTAAGTGATTCATTTCTCTAGATCTCCAATGAGTCCTTGAGAATCATTCCAAGGTATTTGAGACTCCCAAAAGTCTCCCACCTATTTGCGATCATGATACTTTTGTTCACTTTATTATGGAAAGTGTTCTTCCAAAAATTATACCTTACAAATACCCTTATTCCTAGAAGAGTGAAATTGAACATATGGTTGAACAAATTCTATAGGTAGGTATAAGTCAACCTAGACAACCTTTTTTCTCTTCTCTAGTAGTATTGGTGCACAAGAAGGGTGGATCATGGTGTATTTCTACGAATTAGATATCTCAACAAACTCACTATTAAAGATAAATTTCCCATTCCTGTCATTGATTAATTGTTGGATGAACTACATGGAGAAATTTACTTCACCATTCTTGATCCTCATTCGATAAATCATCAAATTAGAATGAAGAAAAAATACATTCGGAAAAACACCATTTAGAACTCGTGAAGGTCATTATGAATTTTTCGCCATGCCTTTTGGCCTTACTAATGCACCTTCCACATTTTAGGATTTGATAAATTCCACTTTTAAACCCTTCCTTAGACAAAATTTGTTAGTATTTTTTATGATATACTAATTGCGACAAGCAGTCTTGGAAATATCATGTTCAACATTTTGACAAGGTGCTCAAACTATAGATGGAGAAACAACTATATGAAAAACCCTCCAAATGTTTCTTTGGGTTACAGAAGGTGGAACATTTGGGTCACATTGTATCTCATGATGGTTCTAAGGTGAACCCTAACAAAATTAAAGAAAACAAGGAATGGAAAATACCCACAACATTAAGGCATATTTGATGATTTATCACGCTGACAAGGTATCATGGAAATTTTATTAAGAATTTTGGGAAAATAGTAGCACCTTTAATAATATTTATAAAGAAATGTGAATTTAGTTGGACTCTAGTAGAAACTAAGGCCTTTGAACATCTTAAATAGGAAATGTGCTAAGCTTCGATCTTACCTACACCATACTTCATGAAAACATTTACTATGGAATTTGATGCCTCAACAAATGGAATTGGTGTTGTTTTAATGCAAGAAGGGAGACATGTTTCTTTTGAAATTCATCCACTCAAGGGAAATTATTCACAAAACCTATTTATGAGAAGGAAATGTTGGAAATAGTACATGCACTGAAGAAATGGCTCTCTTACCTAATTGGAAGACATTTAAAGGTAAAACAAAACCACGATAGTCTTAAATACTTCTTGGAACAAATATTATCTTGAAAATCTAACAAAAAATGTGTCATTAATACATTGGGTTATGACTTTGAAATCATATACAAAAAAGGGTAGAAAAATGTTGTTGCAGATGCACTCTCAAGAAGGGATGAGGATGTGGAGGCCTTGCTCTATGCCATTTATATTATCCAGCCTCATTAGATAAAGGAAACATGGGAGGACTGGAAAAATGATTAAGAGGTATGGAAATTCAATCAAAATTTTTAGCAAGATCACAATGCACTCTGATAAATGTTTTTGGAAAATGATTCACTATGGTACACAAAGCGCTTTTATGTAGCTAAGAACTCCCAACTCAAGCAAAAGGTTCTTTTGGAATTGCACACTTCTATTATAGGAGGGAACTTAGTATTTTGAAAATCGTACCACAGTGTCAAGATGAGATTTTTTTTGGATGGCCTTAAATTTGATATTCAGAAGTTTGTGGCAGAATGTTTGGTTTTACATCAAAATAAAGTTGAAACAATTAAGACCCCAAGTCTTTTACAACCACTAGCCATTCAAAGCTAGCATTGGTACCAAAAAGTATCTCATTGTGATATTTACAATAGAAAACATACATAAATATGTACAATTACCAAAACTTATTTTCCTTCACCAGCAAACAATGAAGGATACATATTCCACATCTGATCCTCCATATCCCATGTAGCTTCATTGGGAACAAAGTGCTTCCATTGCACTTGAACCTACTCGAGTGCTCTATTTTAGAGCACGAGAGGTTTTCGTTGCAATATGCATTGGGGTTCCGGATGGAATTCGCGCTCTTGCTCCACCTGTAATAAAAATAAATCAATAACATGATCAACATCCTTTACATATATTTTAAGCATTGAAACATGAAAAACATCATGGAATTTCATTGTTGGAGGTAGTGCACATTTGTAGGCCACTATTCCAATCCTCTCAAGGATATCAAAAGTCCCACACTACCATGGTTCCAAATTGTCACACGATCTGATCCTCAAGGAGATATTCCTGGGCTTGATGCGCAGATACACATGCTCTCCAACCTGAAACTTCTTAAATTTCCTCTTCTAGTCTGCATAATGTTTCTACCCATCCTTTTATTTGTTTAGATTCTTCTTTATAACCTACATTTCATGTTCCATGTCTTCTGTTGTTCCTTGGGAGACAATCTATGGCTGTAAAGAGATCAATTCCCAAGACATTTACTGTCACTTCATATTGTAACCCCAAAATTGTATCTTAAACCCTTTAATATTTATAGATAACACAACTATTCAAAGTTAATTTAAATGATAAATGTACATGAACAGGAGAAGGTGAAATGATACTGAAAAATCATTAACAATATGATGTAAATCACAGAAATTGTTATCTCTGGTTTTAGAAGAAAATGGTTGCAAGAAATGATTGCAGAATAAAGGAGCACCTTATTAACAAAATTTAATCTTACTCACAAATGTAAATTAGACACTAGAAGTTACATTACTTTATTCCAACAGAAGATACATACATAATATGGAACACGCAGAACTTAGCACATTCATAAATTGTTGGAAAATTCCCTGAAAATATTTATAAATCTCAAAAAGAAAAAGTACAAAATTTCTAAAACTTTTGAGGCCTAAAGTCTGGTACCTCATCTCTCTTTAGAAAAAGTCTTAAACACAAAATTACAAAATGGACAATTATAAAACTGTCAAATTCCCAAACTGTTTCTTTCGTCCATTACATAATAAAATAGAAAATTGGAATTTCTTCAACAAAATAAAGTAAAAGTAAACTATAAGATTGCATTTAATCACGTGGTGAGAGTGACCTGAGATCCTGGAATAGAAGAGGTACTGACATCCATATTTTCAGTTTGTGGAGACATCCATTCTTTACACTTTCTTCACAAGTCTACATTTCAGCTAGATCAATTTACAAGCTTGAAATGATCCATTCTAAAGTCTGTGATCCTAGAATATGAAGGTTTTTCTGAAAATAAGGTTTTCATCATCCATAACAGCATAAAGTCTTTATGCAGAAAATTCACAATAGTGACCCCCTTTAGGATAGCATTATTTTCATGTGTATTTCCAATTTTACTCTTTTCCTCTACGAGTAATGTTTCATATGTCTCCCAAGAAAGAAGATTTCCTTGCTAGTCTCAATGGGATGGAAAACCAACCCTCATTCTTTTATCAAACAACACATTAAATATTACCATTTTTTGTTTAACCTCCTTCATATTTTTCTTTGTAGTATTCCTGTATGAATTCTTCATGATCATTTTATTAAACTCTAGCACACATTAGGTCCTGGCTCTGTCGAGGTGGTTTAATGACTTGGACGCTAGTACAGATTTTGGAGAGCTTTTAGCTTTTGGAAGTGGGTGTGGATGCTATGAGGAAAAAAATCCTTTTTATGGATGAAGGGATGACTAGGAAAAAATTATATAGAGGCATAATGACCAATGGAATGTGTGATGGGATAGGTGATGCGATATGGAGGGGTGATGTGGAGGAAAATTTGGCTCGCTTTCTAGCATCGCATACCATCGGTTGTTGTCATTGTAGGGGGACTCCGCAGTAAGAAACTGATCTTGGGGCCATGCCCCCACAGTTGATCTGGGCTGCTCATTCCAGTCAACTAACGAGGGTCAAATATTCTAGCGGAGGCACACTGCCAGTTAATCTCCAATCATTTTGTGATGTTGCTCACACTCCATTGCGGAAAATACTTTTAGCCAATTTTCCCTATAGTGAAACTTGCGCGTTCTTTAAATATAATGCGACAAATGTGGTACCACTGCCTATCACATTTACTTTGACCATAGTTTAGTACATCTTTTTCAAAATTTTATTTTGAGCGTATATTTTTGTAAAATTTTCAAAGGACATAATATCCTATATACAATAATAGAAAAAGTTTAAAACATGCCACAACATCTGACTCCACCTAGGGATAATGTTTTTTTTTTGGAAAAGAACACTAAGAACCACAGATTAGTGCCTTCACTTTGGGCATGGAGTAAAAAGGTGACTTCCACATTGCAATGAGTTACTCACCAACCTATATACAATGATAAAACTTGTATGTACAATGATATATAAAACTTCAATGTTGGAAATAGTGCTTCAGATACTGCCCATTCACTAGTAATGACATCATTTCACCATCCAAATTTTCCAAGACAAAAGGATTATTGGTTCTAGATTCAGTAATCTTGAAAGGACCATACCAAAGGGGTTCAAATTTCCCATGCTTACCTTTAGCTTCCCTTCTGACATCCCATCCTAAAACAAGATCACCTGGCTAGAAAAGAACATCTTTGGATTTTCTATCAAAAATTATTTTCATCTTCTCTTGATAGCAGATTAGATTTTCTCTGACCTTATATCTACTTTCATTCAGCTCCACCAACCTCTTCATTCTTCTAATTAAAGGACTTGGTTCTTCCTAGACATCTTGAATCAATGCTACCACAGGCTTTATCAATGAACTAGGGAACAATGCTTCAGTACCATACACCAACTAAAATGGTGACTTGCCAATTGATCATCTAGTAGTTACTCGATTTGCACAGAGAGAAAAATTCAATTTTGAATCCCAATATTTCTTATTCTCTGCAATTGTCTTATTCAAAATCCTTACAAATGTATTATTTTAATATTCTAATAACCCATGCCCTTGAGGATGGTAAGCAGTTGAATGTGATAAGATAAAATTTTATTTTTGGAAAAAATCAATCAATTTAGCAGATTTAAAAAATTGTAAATTATCAGTTACTAACTTCTTCAGACAACCAAACTATTGAAAATATTTTCTTCTAGAAATTTCATCACCACCAAGTAATTTTCCTTTCTTGTTGGCACTGCTTCAACCTAGTTTGTAAAATAATTTGTCCCAGTCAAAATCTACCTGCATTGACCACTAGATGGCCTTGGGTTAATTTCTCCAACAAAATATAGTACCTATTGACAAAAAGGCTCTTCTATGAACATAGGAATTAAAGGAAGTGGCGCCAACTTCTTCTTCTCAACGAAATTTTGGCATTTTTGGCAACCCTTTACTGATTTATAAACATTTGAAAATAAAGAAGGTTGGTAGAAACCAACTTTCAAAATTTTATGAGCTGTAATATTCCAACTATAATGACCTCAACACACGCTATCATGGTTTTCTTTTATTATTTTAACAACTTCGCCCTATGTCAAAAAAAACAGCAAGATACCCATTGGATCTCTCTAATAGAACTTTCCATCTACAATCCCATACTTCTGAGCCTTTATTTTGAGAGCCATGTATTTTGTTATGTTCATGGTAGGAGGATAACAAAGAAAACACAAGTAATGCACAATATCTTTGTACCATTTAGAACAAAATAATTTGTATTGAATTTTATCACCTGATTTAGACTTTTTTAGTTCACCAACATCTTCTTTCTCTTCAACTTCAGCTAATAGATTAATTCCCAAAGCTTGAAAATTTGTTTATGTCAGAATTTTGGCTAAACCTTGACCATTTATTAGTTTTGTTGGTTTTATGTCTAAATCATATTCTTGTATCCTAGCTATCCACTTACCTCTTTTACCTCCTACATCACTTTGAACCAAAACATACTTAACAATAGTATTTGACACATATGCAACCACTTGGGACTGAAGAATATAAACTCTGAAAGTTTTGAGGGCTTTAACCAAGGAATAAGCATGTTTTTCTAAAATATTATATTTCAGTTATGCATCCTTCAACACCTTACAGAAAAAGGATACAGGTTGTTCTCTCTACTCCTCATTCTTTTGCAAAAGTACAGCTGCAATAGTACAGTCAGAAGCAAAGGAAAAAATATAGAATGTATTTTCATAATTATGACTTATCAACATAGGAGCAACTTTCAAAGATACTTTAATTTTTGAAAAATAATTTCTTACAGATGCGTTACACTTCACCTCTACTCCTTGCTTCAGCATATCAGTGATCTCCTTGACAATTTCAGCATAATTTGGAACAAACCTCCTGAGGAAGTTAATTCTCCCTAGAAAATTCTGAATCTCTTTATTACTTCTTGGAAAATATATATTAATTATTGCTTCCACTCTTACAGGGTATATCTTCACCCCTTCTTTTTAAACAATACATCCCAACAACTTTCCCTCTTTCAAAGAAAAGTGATATTTCTTTGGGTTTAAAGAGAAAACATACCTTCTACACTTCTCAAAGGTTTTTTGTGGATGCTCCAAATGTTCTTCATATGATTTAGAAAAGGCAGTTATATCATCTAGATAAATCACCACAAACTTATCTAAGTTCTCCTGCAAATTCTATATCCATAGCTCTCTGGAATGTGGTGCCAACATTCATCATTCCAAAAGACATTTTGGCATACGTGTATGTGCCCCAAGGAGTTGCAAATGTTTTTTTATTTTGATCCTCATTCTCTACTACAACCTGATTGTAGCCAAAGAAACCATCAATCATGGATAATCTATATGAACCTGTTACTTTTTGTAAAATTTGGCCCATCTTGGGAAAAGGATAATTATCCTTCAAAGATGTCCTGTTCAAATTTCTGAAATCCACACATAACTTTATTTCACCATTCTTTTTCCTTACTGGTACAATATTCTCCACCCAATCTGTATACATTAAAGGAAAAATTATTTAGCCTGTAAAAATTTCTTAACTTATTTCTCAATTGAAGGCAACATTAAGGGATTGATATGCCTTAGCTTTTGTCTAAAAGTTTTGACCCCTGGCTTCAAATGGATTTTGTGGTGGATGATAATAGTGTCATAGGTCTTCAAGTCTTCATAAGACCATGCAAAAATATCAACAAAATTCTTAAACAGGCTTATAGATCTTTGCTTAAAATTTTCAAGAACACCTCTAAAAAATCTCACCATCTTGGGTTGTTGATATGTACCGAAATTATAATATTATAAGTCCTCTTCAAGGTCTTATTTCTTGGTATTATTAGAAACATCATCAACATTAAATAATTTTTCTAGAGGTACCAATCCTTTTGGTATTACATTATCTTTCAGTTGCAAAATTTTCTGATTACCAATTGAATCTTTGAAAGAAATTGCTCCCTCCCGCTTTCCAATATCTTCATCTTGGTCAATTTATAATTAGAATATTATCCTATCATCTCCAAAAACTCCTTAATATTCTCTTCATCTTCAAAAACCTTCCAGTGATTCACATTATCTGGAATTCAAGGCATGTGTCTAATTTCTACTTCATATCCTAGCCTAGTATTTAGAGGGGGTTTAAAACTGTTGGCTGCAACTGCTAGAGAGTCTGTCAGTCTGTTACCTTCTCTAGGGAAAAATTGTATATTAAAAGCAAGAAATAAATGTTCCACTAAGTCCCACACGTAATTATTTTAAGTTCTTAATCTTGGATGTATTTCCTAATAATTATTTTTAATCTGTTTAACAACTAGTTCAGAATCTCCAAAAACAGATATATTTTGTACTCTTAATTGTTTGGAAATTTGCAACCCAAGAATCAAAGCTTCATATTCTGAGATATTGTTTGTAGAATCAAATTATAGTTTATTTTAAAATGACATTAAATTAACCTTTGGAGTAATTAAAATAATACCTGCTCCGGTACCACCTTTCGAATAAGCAGCAACAAAATAAAGTTTCCAAACTCCATTTTCTCTCATCTCTTTATTCTCAATTGTTGAAGGGAGATACACCTAAGTATCTTCAGCAATTTTCACAACTTCTTGCAGCATGAAACAGGAAAAATCATCATTTTCCTGACTGTACACAGGAGAATTACTGGCATTCTCCTCAATAACAATTTTAACAAACCTGGTTTCTCTGTATAATCTTCTCTCTTCTCCCCCAAAAACTGGTAATATGGAATTAGTAAAATCCATTATAAAAAAACCTCCCAACTTAGCCCCGCAAGATTTGGAAAGAAGCATCCTAAAATGAGCTGGGATATCTACCACCACCACATCCATCACAAGGCTTCTCGCTGGAATTTGAACCAATGAAACAACCATATCTTTAATCAACCCTACACGCTTAACCTTTTTGGAATGAAATGAGTAAAGATCCTTATAAGGTTTTGTGATTTGTAAATTCAAGTGTTTCATTACATATAATGGTATTAAATTGTGAGAAGTTCCTGAACCCAACTTACTATTGTGTAGCATTAAAGAATGCACCAATAAATAAATGTAAAAAGGAGGAGTAGATGAATCCATCTCTTCCACGTGAGGACCAAACATAACTACTAGTCTATATTCTTGAAAATTTACAGTGTCTGCCACATTTTCACCTTGAGAAAGATTAATAAAATATGAAAACTGTTTTTTATACATTAGAGTCTCAACCAGCTCAGTCAAGGGAATTGGTATCATCATCTTCTCCAATTCTTTTGTCAAATTAAAAAAATTCTTTGTTTTATTAAATTATCAGGATCTTCATTATTCTTATTCAAATGTGAAATTAATTCAGATGAAACAACAATTTTGTTTAAATTCTCACCTTTTGACTTCCCTTGTGAACTCTCCCCTTGTTGAAAAGTAGTTTTTGTTACTGAATCAATTTGTTGCTTCCCTTTGTTAAGCTATTTTGTAGGTTGTTACAGATGTTGAGCCTTGTAAAGGTATGTATTTACTCTAAAAGACTATCCTTTTTCCTCTTCTTCATCCATTTTTGTGCCATAATATAATAATATCTTGAATGGATTTTGATAAAAAAATGAATTAAATAGTCTTGAAATGGTTTAACCGTCCAAACTAATTCCCATTGCTTTTATGATGAAAATAATAGATAAAACAATAGTTGTTCCCAAAAAGGAACAACAGGATCTAATCAAGGGAAAAGAAGGTGCGTTAAAGGAAGTAAAATCAAAAGACGAATCAGTGAGAACGACCAACTTTTCGAAGATAGCAATCTGTTATGAATCCCTCAAGATCCCTTGGTCTTGAGGGATCACATTTACCTTTCCCTTTAGCTATAAAGGAATGAGAAGAATACGAAGATGGAAATGATGATGTAGGAGAAAGCGAAGAATGTAAATCAGATCGTATCACATATTGTATCATGTCTCTTTCATTTATGTATCATTTTATAATGAACAGAACGTAATTCTGAGGGACAAGATTGTATTATAATGACTGTGATGATTAATATATAATTTGCGTTGTTGTTCATTCAATTGTTCTGGAGTAACTAAGCAGTGTTCAATGGTGGCTAAGGGCCCAGTCTCTGGTGAATCTCGTTATTGTTCTTTGTGCTATACTTTTCCATTTACTGCAAGTATATTATGTGTTTTTTCTTTACAGTGAATTAATTTTGATAATTTAGATTTCTGTATTTATTCCCTTGAGTGTGCATTTCCAATTTATTAGTTTCTTGTTAAAAGAATTGGCTTTGATTACTTAAAGCATAGACTGTTATTTCCACTACTTTCCTTTTGTTCTATTGTTTAGATCCAGCTGAAAGAGCTTTGTTAATGCTTCAGTGCTCTCAGTTGATTATCATTTGAATTAGTTGAATTAGGAATGAATTACAATTTTTTGTTCTGAAGCATAGATGAATCACTTCCTTTTAAGCTTCAAGATTTATGATTGTATCTATATTCAACGATTGGTTTTACTATTACTCTTTGTATGAATAGCTTGCACGTATTAAGTACACACTTGAGATAAAATGACTTACCCTGGTTGATAATTAATGTGAGGCAATTAGGAGTTCTTAAAGACACTTGTTAGCACCCAACATTTTGGCGCCGTTGCTGGGGAGTGTGTTGTCACTCTGTAAAAAGAGTAATGTTTGATTGATGATTTTTCTGTTGAGGGAGAATTAGGTATTAAAAACGGAAGGTAAGAACCTACGTAAAGAACGAGTAAAATGCTCGCTCATTTGCCCGCTTTCTAGCAGAATTGCGTGAGAATTTAAGGTAGGGATGAATGTTTGTATTTCTGCATGAATGACTAAGAGGGAAAGACCTGAAAAAGAAAAAATTCCTCCTTATAAACCTGAAAAACCTAAGGGACGGGTGACCCTTGGATGATCAAATTTTATCAACGAAATCTTAAGAAAAGCTGAGTCTCAGTCATCAGTAGGACCCTGAATTGTTGTTGCCAGGCATCCTATTGACTTCCTTCAAGCTGCAGGTTCACCATCTGTAGCTAACGCTGAGATTCACAATAAGACTGAAGCGATTGAACAGAGTTCTCAAGATACTGAAAATTCACAAATTTTCCCTTCACAATAAGGAAATTCTTGTAAACTCCGTGAAGGAGAAGGAGAGACAAGTCATCTTGAAATTAAATTATCAGAACCTAGATCTCCTAAAGTAGAGACTGAGTAGAGGACACCCAGTGTTCTAGATCAAGGTAGTGTTGTTAGAACTATTCCAGCCTCTTGTAGACATCCTAGGAATAACTCTCCAGCTCCTAAGATCCCTGAAGAATACTAGAATATTTTTTACCAAATGGCTAATAACCAGCAACCTAAAAATTCTACATTGAAATACCCTATTATTGACAGAGCTGTCAATTCCCCCATGAAGGCTATCCCATTACAAAATATTCCTACCTTTCATGTGCTAACTTCAGAAGATCCCGATGCATTCCTTTCGAGTTTGATGTTTTATGCAGGGGTTATGACTACACTATTGACCCCCAGAAGCTGAAGCTATTCCCCTCTACTCTGAAGGGAGAAGCTTTGCATTGGTTTATGGGAATTGGTGGAAGCACCATCAATGCCTGGGACCAAATGAAAACATCTTTCCTTAAAAAATATCAAAATTATTGCCAAACTAGAGGATTAAAAGATGAAAAATTTCAAATGGTAGCTAAGCCTAGTGAGACTTTGGAAGAATATGTAGAGAATTTTCAATACAATCTGCAAAGATCTCCTTACACAAATATGCCTGATAATGTTCTAAAAACCACACTGATTAGAGTTATGAAAGACCAATGTGTAGAGACACTAAATATAATGGGTAAAGGTGACATTTATCAAGAAAGCTATAACAATATTATAGATTTGTGCATTAAGTGTTCCAAGGGAAATACAAGGCTGAAACCAGTCAGAAATGATGCAAGCCCCAGACACAACAAAGCCTTATAAGGAAACATTACACGAAGCAAAATCGGTGATCTATTAGAGGATTTCAAAACTGATATCCTAGGGACCCTGGTGACACAATTGGATGTCATGCAAGCTAAGCAAAAGCAGGCCATGGAAGAACAAAATTTGGCTATTTTCTGCCCCCGTTGCAGATAGAAGCATAGTCATAAATAATGTTCCCTAGATATGATACAAACATGTGCCATATGCACTAAAGAGCACACCACGGAAGCTGCCCATCACTCCCAGGATTGAAATCAGTTTTCAAGGAAGCGGAAGAAGAAATGGAACCAGTATATCTGTTGAACTAGTGTCGTAAATGGCAAGTGCGTCAAACAGGTATGCCTACCGATCAATCTTCGTTCTTTCCTTCCTCGCAATATAATTCTCATCAATATTCAGGGGTTGCATGGCAGAATCAGCCACCTTTTTTGCCACCTAAATTTTTTTTTATGCCACCATGGCCCAATCAGTCAAATCCAAATAATAATAATTGGCCAAATTCCCTTTACCCACCACCATTCTGGAAAAATAGTTCTTGTTCCTCCCAATGGTCCCCTTCCACCTCCCAAAATCAGAATTGGCAATCAAATTGGCAAATATCTACGAACTAGCCTATGGGGACAGCTCCTCTGCCTCAACCAACTTTACCAACACCTTACACATTGCAGCAGAAACCTCAATCTAATATACGACCACAACTTCCACCTCAACCCAACCCAAATCCTAACAATAGACTGGTTCATTCAATACAAATTATTGAGGGTCTGGACCCTGAGGTTGTGTTGAAAGAATGTAACGAGCTTAAGTTGAGATCTAGACGCATAATCACTCTAGATAAGGATAAATATTTGCAACCGGAAGAACCACACAAACTAAGCCTTTGACTGTAGATGACCAAGAAATAAAACAATGGGAAGATATAGCCAGACAAAAAAGTCCTGAACAAATCATAACCACTTCCCCCCCATTCCCAGAAAGATTGATGATACCACGCCCGATTGAATATCTTGACTTTGATCTTCTGAGTGAACTTAAGAACATTTGTATAAAAATTCCCCTCCTCCAGGCTATCCAAGATATTCCAATATATGCCAAAACTATTAAAGAATTGTGTATAAAGAAGTCTGTGAGGAAAAAAAAAACAACCCCTACTGTCCATGTTGTTGGGACTTTGTCTGATTTACTAGGCAAAGAAACTCCTGTAAAATATGAGGATCCCAGAAACCCTGTTGTCATAGTCCAGATAAATGGTCGCTCTTTTCCCAATTCTGTAGTTGAATTAGGGGCAACCATTAATATTCTCACAACAACAACTTGCGAAATTCTTGGAATCACATCCTTGGAACCAAAAACTACCTTACTAGAACTAGTTGATCGATCAGTCATTAGACCAGAAGGAACATTACAAGATGTGATGGTCTTTGTTGACACTTGGGAATACCCAGCGGATTTCTTGATTATTAATCCTAGGAACCATCTAGATGGACATCCCTTAATATTAGGAAGGCCTTGGCTAGTGACTATTGATGCTTATATCAACTACCAGACAGGCAGTATGACTATAACCAAGGGGAAGGATGTGAAAATATTAGCTTTATACCCTCCTGCTCAGCCAAGATTGACTATTATGAAAACTAAGAAGCAACCTGCAACATACTTAATAGAAAATATTCGGTCACCATTGACTGCGGTAGATGCCCTTGAATTCAAAAACCAAACTGAAGACGATGTCATTAATACTTTTATAAATCATCCTACCACAGTATTAAGTTAGAAATTTCACATGATTAAAGCAGTCCTTGACAACGAAATTGAAGAAGATCCCCTGAGAGATATCAATGATCAAAAAATACCAACAACCACTGTTTATAATAGAAAACCTATCGAAATTGAGCCAGGGAAGATCTTGAACATTAATAGTAATCTGAGTGATGACCAGCAACAGAAACGTATTCAAGTCATTAGGAAAAATAAAGGGGCTTTCGCTTGGGATTACTCAGATATGAAAGGGATTTACGCTCAGCTATGCATGCATCACATCTACACTAAAAAGTATGCAAAAACCATTCGAAAACCTCAGCGTAGATTAAATCCTCACCTAAAAGATACTGTTAAAGAAGAGCTTCAAAAATTGTTAGATGTGAATTTTATCTATCCGATATCTGACAGTAAATGAGTTTCTCCATTAGTTGTGGTTCCCAAAAATAATGGGAAATGATGAATATGCATTGAATATAGAGAATTCAACAAGGAAACACAAAAATATCATTTTCCCCTTCCATTTATTAATCAAGTCCTAGATACACTGGCAGGGAAGAAATTTTTCTCTTTCCTGGATGGCTTCAGTGGCTACAACCAAATTCAGATTGCTCCTGAAGACCAAGATAAGACCACCTTTACCTGTCCGTGGGGAACATTCGCTTACAGGGTATTACCTTTTGGATTGTGTAACTCACCTGCCACATTCCAAAGAGCCATACTCAGTATTTTCGCAGACTTGATATATGAAGGATTGGAAGTATACATGGATGATTTCACACCCTATGGAGATGACTTTGAACAAGCATTACAGACATTGGAAAAATTTATGGAACAGTGTATTGCTACCAGCCTATGTTTAAGTCACGTAAAGTGCCATATGATGATGAAAAAAGGCCTGATCTTGGGTCATTACATTTCAGTAGCTGGAATTCAGGTAGATTCGACAAAAATACAGGTAATTCTCTTACTAGCTACTCCCTGCACTCAAACAGAGGTACGTAGTTTTCTGGGATTTTCTGGATATTATCGTAGATTTATCAAGAATTTTTCACAGATTTATACACCATTATTAATAGGAAACAATGATTTAATATGGACTGACAAATGTGATACTGCCTTTACATATTTAAAACAGCTAGTATCAACAGCACTAGTATTACGAGGTTCGAACTGGGATATACCATTCCATATTTCATCAGATGCATCATACACAGCCATTGGAGCAGTTCTTGGCCAATAAGAAGACAAGAAATCCTACGCTATATATTACATTAGCAAAAACTTAACCCCTACTGAATTTAATTACACAGTAATAGAGAAGGAGTTTTTAGCTGTTATTTATGCTATTAACAAATTCAGACACTATATAACTGGATACCCTGTAATTCTATATACGGATCACTCTGCTATTAAATAATTAGCTAATAAACACATTACAAATGGAAGAGTGACACATTGGTTGCTACTTTTGTAGGAATTTGTTATAACTATAAGGGATCGACCAGGGACGGAAAACCTTGTGGCAGATTTCCTCTCTCGAGTGCCAAGAACAGATGACACAATAGCAGTAGAGGATCAGTTTCCAAATGAACACTTGTTTGTTGTAACCATGAAAACACCATGGTATGTAGATGTGGCGAATTATTTAGCAGTGAGAAAACTACCTAAACATCTAACACCCAGAGAAAGGAAATCAATAGTAAAGCGCAACACTCGGTTCTCCTGGATTGGAGGATACCTTTTTCACATAGGGGCCGATATGCACATCCGCAGGTGTATTAGGGAAGATGAAATTTATGATATCTTAAAAGCCTACCACGATGGACCTTGCGGTGGACATTTTGCAGACCGTAGAACTGGACACAAAATTTTACAAATGGGCTACTACTAGCTAATGATTTTTAAGGATGCTAAGAAATTTTTTCATGCCTATGATAGTTGTCAAAGGATGGGCCGCCCTGGCCAATCTGATGAAATGCCCCTGCATCCACAGCTGGTCATAGAACCTTTTTAGCGTTGGAAATTATATTTTGTTGGGCCAATCAATCCATCATCCAAACAGAAATCATATATATTGGTTGCAACAAAATATGTAACTAAGTGGGTAGAAGCAGTAGCATTACCAAGAGCCACAAAAGAAACTGCCATAAACTTTCTTTTTGAAATTTTTGTACGATATGGGTTACCCAAAGAAATAATCACTGATGGAGGGCCGCAATTCGTAGGCCACAAGATCGCTGCTACACTAAAAAATCATCATGTTATTCACAGAATTTCCTCTCCATACCACCCGCAAGCAAATGGGTAGGTAGAAAGCACCAACAAAGTAATTGAAGCTATTCTAACGAATACAGTCTCATCGCACAGATGAGACTGGGCTACTTGACTATCAGAAGCCTTGTGGGCATATTGCACAACTTGGAGTAATAATACTAGATACTCCCCATATCAGCTGGTATTTGGTAAGGAACCTATTTTTCCCATAGAGTTTGAGATACAAACACTAAGGACAGTCCAGGAAGTGGGACTAGATTTAACTAAAGCCTAGATTAATAGATTACAACAAATAAATGAATTAGATGAAATCCGGCTTTTGGCTCTGTAGCATACTACACTTATTCAACAACAAAGAGACAAATGGCACGACTCTATGAACATGAAAAATAAATTTCATGAGGGCGACTTGGCACTTCTCTACGATTCCAGGTTTCAAGACTTCCCTGGTAAATTGTAGACTAGGAGGTTAGGTCCCTATGAAATAAAGGAAGTACATGCTAATGGCACTCTTACGTTGACCACCATTGATGGGTCTGATTGTTCCTTTAAAGCAAATGGGCATCGGGTGCACCTCTACCAAAGACTGCTTACAAGAGAATCTTTTTGTCAACAGATACGCAAGGACTCCACCATGCAAGTTTTAGCTGCAGAAGATAATCCTTCGACAAATTCATCTTTGTAAAAATACATTTCTTTTGTAAACTGTAAATAGGATTTTTGATTCAATTTGTTTTTCTGCCTATTTTTCTATCCCATATTCGTAACAACACTTTTTGATTTTGATGTTCCATCTTCGGAACAACACTTTTTGGTTTTGCTGTTCCATCTTCGGAACAACACTTTTTGGTTTTGTTGTTCCATCTTCGGAACAACACTTTTTGGTTTTGTTGTTCCGTCTTCGGAACAACACTTTTTGATTTTATTGTTCCATCTTTGGAACAACAATTTGTGGTTTTGCTGTTTCATCTTTGGAACAACACTTTTTGATTTTGTTGTTCCATCTTCGGAACATCACTTTTTGATTTTGCTGTTCCATCTTCAGGACAACACGTTTTGATTTTGTTGTTCCATCTTCGCAACAACACTTTTTTATTTTGTTGTTCCATCTTCGGAACAAAACTTTTTGGTTTTGATGTTCCATCTTCGGAACAACACTTTTTGATTTTGTTGTTTCATCTTTGGAACAACATTATTTTTTATTTTTTTCCAATTTTTGAACAACACTCTTGTTTCTTGAACAATTTTTATGTGTTATGAACAACATCTTTTTTTATATATTTCACAAGTACCTCTTTCCTCCTATGGACTTATTCCTAGCTCATTTCAGCCTCATTTATCTTGATTTCTTTTATGGCCTGAGTACAGTACCTTCATGCAGATAAGAATTATGGATTTTATTAAAGCTGGTGAATATTTTTAACATTATTATCTTTGACAAAGACAACTTCTTGATGATAGAATTAAAACAATTGAAAGGGACACAATTATTTATATTTCAATTTACTGTACTGATATCTACTGTATATGATATTGATTGATCATCTTTACCATGTTGGTTCTATTCTTCCTGGTTATAATTCTCTCTGTTTGTTATCAATGGGATTATGGGTATAATTTTTCTTATTATTGATATGTTTCAACTTCTTACACCATCCCTACTCTTAAGGAGTACTGAGCCTCCCTCTATTTATCATAAAAGTATGTAATGAAAACTAAATTTTATCTACAGATAGAGGATAGGGGGTCTCATTAAGAGCTAGCCTACCATGTTCATAAGGAAATAGCAATGTGACATTCCCACTATGGCCACCACACCAGGGTTATGATCCATTGGATGGCTAAAAAATCCTTGGAACAGGAGGTCTCATCACGAGCCGGCCTTCTCACTTTTGCTACTTCCCAGTGAATGGCAGTTTGGTTATCTGGTTACCACGCCAGCACACTAGTCTCTTCTATAGAAACAACAATAAAAAAATTTCAATTGTAAATTGAGGATCCTGGCTCACATGGGTTAAAAGGAAACTTTTTCGAGCCTATGGACGCTTGCTGGCAATAGAAGCTTTGCTTATGGTATTGAAGTTTTATTTCCACAATCAATAACTCTTATAATACCATCTTCCCATATATATTTTTTCAAGAGATTATTTGCTCTAAATACTTCCCTAATTTGAACCTTTATGCATGCGTTTATGTTTTTACTCAATCGTATCATACACAGTCAGACTATCATTAGAAAAGCCTTTTTTTTTTACATATTGTTGTTCCTTTTCCTATCACTAAACCTATCATCAACTAAAGCTTCTTTTCTCTTATCATTTATTATCATGATACACCACGCTTTTACTCTATCCATCTCTCTTATTGTCCTGTCATTCATATACGTACTGTTGGGGCCCTTGTTTTTGTTTAGTTTTGAAGTCTTGGCTAAGACATTTTGAACTTTGACCTTTTTTGAGTTGCAAAATAAATACACATGGCAACCGCGATTGCGCCGCAACTACCAAGAGTCGCGGAGCGACGAAGGCGGCGCGAAAGCACTCGATAGCTGGAGATAGAACAGGGACAAGTGCATATAAAGGAAACATAGCAGAAGACATGAAGTGAAACACGCAGACATCAGAAGAGAAGCTGGGAGAAGTCGAAGTGAAGACACAGAGGAACTGCTAGTCGCGAAGAGCGGGTGAATAAATAACAGCCACCCGGCTGAAAAGAGGAGGTTGTTGAATGCATACGGAAGAAGTTGCGAGGCCAGAGACAGGGAAGGACGCGCAAAGCAGCTGCGGAGGAATCATGCATGTTCTTCATATGGTTTCTTACCTTCTCTATTCTTCCTTTCTGTCCTGAAATCCATCTGTATCAGATTTGTGAGCTATCAGTGAGAATGCTATGTAATCATGTGTTTGGCCAGGAGATTAATACAATGGAAGATTGTTGTCTCGATAAGTTGTTCATGTGCTTGTAATGTGTTTATGCTGGTTTAAAATTTTATTCGCTAATGTCTGAATGCTTATTAAGTGATCTTGCATATATGACTCTGAATGTGTAATCGATGCCCTGTTCTTCATGAGTTGCGGGTTTCTCCCTTACCATTGATCTCATCCCCTTATGCATGTGGTTTCGGCACGCCTCGGGTGAGACGCACTGCTCTCCAGAGCAGGGTGAAAATGCCGGTGTGTTCCTAGACTACACCGGACCCCTTTGTTGGCCACAACTCTTGAACCTGGGTCTTGTCCGCGAGACCTGACTTTTCGCCAACAAATGGTTCCGTTGCCGGGACCTGCATGTTCTGAGGGGATCTAGATCATGGTATCGATGATTTTCGAAGGAGCGATACGGCGATGGTGGGATGATCATCTTGACCAGTTCATTGCTCAGCAAGTAGAGCTGACCAAGAAAAAGGAGGCGACGATCAGGGAGCTTGTTCTTTTCTCTAACTCAGCTAGTGATACGTACGAAATTTTCTGGGGAAGGTTCCCTACGGACCTTTACAATTGGTTGTGGAGGTTACGAGCGACGGTGGCCTAGGAAGGCTCGCGGAAGATAAACCGCAGGTGGGCGCACGAAGATCTGGTGGCACTGCATCGGGTAGACACTAAACTAACCCGCGCAGTGGATTTTTGGATAAGGACCACGTTGGAAGGATACACAGTGGAGTTTGCTGCTGAGTGCTATCAGTCCTTCTCGAAAGCTGAGGCTGTCTTCCACTCAGGGCTAAGGGGAAAGTTGTTAAAGGAGATTCCACTGTGGATCAAAGCTCTGATGGTGGACGAAGGGTTGATTGAATTCTGCAAACCAAGTATGGAAGCGTAAACCTCTCGTACTGGGGGAAGGGTTGAGGGGACCGATGTGGTGTAGAATGTGAAAGTGGGGAGCGGGGAATGGATGCTGAGGCCGCATGCAAGTTGCGGGAGTTACATGTGCATCGGCAGAAACATATCATCGATAGGTGGCGAAGAAGGGTAATGCAAGATTTGAAGAGAAGGGAGATCGAGAGGAAAAATCAGAAGGAGGCACCTCAGAGGACAAGAACCATGGGTTTGGATACCCGGAAAGGAGACGGGACAGCAGCGGAAGTGCAGTGGGTGCGTGGGAGCCCAGCGACGCGAGAAAGAGAAGTAGCGACCAGCGAAGATAATGGAAAGATACAGCCCGAAGAGAGTTCCGATGATGAATGGCACGGCGTGATGCAGCGAATGTTTCAAGACTAGATGGCCCCCACCCCTCCAGGCAGCCCTACTTCTCACCTTCTGCATGGCCAGGATCCCGACCTTCCCCTGGTACTGTATCAACCTTTAAGTAATATTTTTATTCAGTTACAAGCATTGAGTCAGTCATACAATATTTCATCAGCGTCAGTAACGTCCGGTAACAGCAGCGTTACTAGTAGTGGTATTTTTCCTAGTGGGACCGTTACGCAACCAGGACCTGGAGGATTTATCCTGGTCAATTCTCCGCAAGCACACATGGCTGGATCTTTCACCCGGTATCCAGAGTTCTCTGGCCGGGGCAATGATGATGTAGAGCAACACTGGTACCTGTGTGAAGCCATCTGGAGGGCTCGCCAGACGCCAGATGCAGGGAAGTTAATAGAATTCCAAACCATGCTCAGAGAGAGGGCTCTGCGATGGTTTATCAAGTGGTCCGAGGCTCATCCTAACCCCGTAATTGCGGACGTGAAGCGGGATTTTGTCCGCGAATTTAAGCTTCCCCAGATAGACCAGCAGGGCCTGTCAGAGCTGTGGGAAATTAAGCAGAAGGAAGGTGAGACCGCATGGGAGTTGATGCGGCGATTCAAGGACGCGATCGGGAAACTTAGCTACCCGATCGATCCAAACCACCAGAGGGACTGGTTCATCAAGGCTCTGCTCCCCTTGACACGAACCCCTCTCACTCAGCAGAAGATTGATAATCTACAGGATGCTTTGGAGCAGGCCATGAAGATTGAAGCCATGGCGGGCTACCCCCAGGAATATCGGGGGGGGATGGCCCCGCAAGACCCTTCTCTGATAGGGTTGCAACACCAGATCGCCAGCTTGACCGAAAAGCTCAAGGAAATTCAGCCAGCGAGACCAGCGCAACCGAATGTTTGGTGTACTCATTGCCTGGTCGAGGGACACGTCGCAACCGAGTGTCCTCGGTTGCGCGGCGCAGGAGTTGGACCGTCAGTTGCAGCAATTCAGGGGGGTCCACCACCAGGGGGTGGCGCAGCGATGAACCCGCAGGGAGTCTACCAGCCGTAACAGACTTATGCGGGGTTCCCACCGCAACCGGGTTCCTCCACCACAGAGTACTGCGAGATCTGTCAAACGCTGGGGCATCCACCTCGGATGTGCCCGATCCTACAGAAGTACTCCACGGTGCCGAATAACGTGTATTGCGAATTTTGTGTGTCCACGACGCACAACACTGAGCAGTGCAGGGCGCTTGACGCACTTGCGGATCGACTGGATCGTCCCTCGTACAGGGTGAACGAGGCTACAAGGGGAAGAGGTGGCGGCATGCGGGGAGGCCGAACCGGAGGACGCGGTCCGGTAAAGTGCTACAACTGTGACCAGGAGGGTCATGTGGCTCGAGAATGTCCCCTTCCGCGACGACCCTGGTGTTCCCAGTGCCGGGTCAACGCCCATGCTACAGAAGACTGTCCGGAGCTCATCAAGAAGTGGGAAGAACGGGCGAGGCAGAGGGGAGCAAATCTGATAAATTCAGAGCCGCGAGGGGCCGCAACCCCAGACATGCAGAACGTCGCAATCGTGACAAGAGGCGGAAAGAAGACTGGAGAGGATGCCCACGAGAAGGAGCCAGCCCGAATGGTTCAGCCGGCATCCCCGAAGAAGTTGAGCAGGCCCGAGGTCCAGAAGAAGTATTTCCAGGAGGCAGTTGAGGCCTTCGCCCAGTTGCGGAACGAGGGAGGGTTGGAGGAGCCCATGCGGCCGGAATATGGTGCGCAGAACGTCGCAGATACTGTGGTCGAGGATTGGCTCCGGCTATTCCTCAGGATTGTTGATAACGCTGCGCTGCGGCAGCAGCTCAAGCATGCGTTGGACGGAGCACTGCAGGGGCGCACGGAACTTAGAAACTCGGCGCCCGCTGGCCCTCAATACGTGCAACGTGTCAAGCGGAACAAGCAACGAACAGGCAAAGAATTCCGGCTTAACACGCAGGTCGCAGGGTTCCAAATCAGGGACACCATGTTGGACTTGGGGTCCGACGTTAACATACTGCCCTGGAAGACATGGGAGGCTCTTGGAAGGCCACGGCTCGCCTACTCCCCAATCCAACTCAGGATGGCGAACCAGTACTGCATTTTGCCAATCGGCCGACTCGAGGGTGTCGAGGTTGATGTTGCGGGGGTGAAGACATATACTGATTTCGAGGTTATTGATATCATGGGCGACAAGGACCCCTATCCTGCTTTACTCGGCATTGATTGGGCTTTTGAGAATTATGCCATCATCGACCTTAAGAAGGAGCTGATGATCTTTGAAGATGGGGAGGTACGGGTCACCCAGCCTCTCGACCTGTATCAAGGGCCGCAATATACGGAAACAGTGGACAGTCGGGAGGATGCTCAGATGATGGACCATCTCTATCAGATGACTGCAGGAAAGTGGGACGATTATATCAACCCGACCGCGACTGGCTCCGTCAGTTGGCGGAGTGTGCAGAGCTCGGAGCTCGGGTCCGAACTCGCTTGGGAAGACTAGCAGCAAGGGGGGTATAAGACTAACATGCGGAGATGTGCTTCCATTGCTCAAGTCCGGTGGGTAGGGACTGAGATCCGTGGATATCCCACATTGTCAAACATGCAAGCAGTCAATACTTTTATTGCCAAGGTGGAAGATCGGGTCCCAGCTGAAAGCCGGATACCACTTTTGGATGTGGCCTTGCATTCAACGTCAGCACGGTGGTGGAAAAATCACCGCTACACTCTGTTGCGATGGGAGTGCGTGGCGGATGCTCTGCGGGCACGCTTCAAAGAGGATGAAGGACCCTGTAGTACGCTTAAGTATCATGGAACTTCCGACCCGCGACACCATTTGCGGGCCTGTGAGGAACAGTGGCGTAGCACCCGGTACCCTGAGGAGCTGTGGGTCCACAAGTTTATCCACTCCCTGGGCACCATTCCCCAGGCCTGGTACTTGGAGGAAGAGCGGAAATGAGAAACCCGCTCTTGGCAGGCAGTTGCGGACAAGTTCATTTTGAGCTTCTTGTTCCAAGGGGAGACGGTGCAGGAGTCTCAGGCCCTTCAAGCAATCAAGGAGGTCTTGTTTTTCCACCAGCCCGAGCCCGACGAGGGCCCGGCTGTGTCACGACCCGAGGTCAGGCGCAGGTTGGTTTGTCACCGGATTGATGGGGATCTGGAGGACGATAGTTTGGAGGACCTCAGGCATCTCTATTTTGATGAAAAGGAAGGTGAGTGGAGAATCAGAGAAGAGCCGACGACTAAAGGAGTCCATTTACAGCTGCTAAAGACAAAAAAACTGAACATTGGAACGGACGAGAAACCTAAGCTCGCAACGGTGGGAGATTACTGGGATGAGGAGACAACCAAAGAAATTTTCAGCCTCCTCCGGGAATACGAAGATTTGTTTCCGTCTTCAGTTGCGGACCTGAAGGTGATCAAGGGGGATCTGGGCAAAATGTGCATCACGCTGAAACCGGGGGTAAGGCCAGTGAAGCACCGACCCTACCGTTGAACCCACGTATCAAAGAGAAGGTCAAGATGGAGATCGACAAGATGTTGGCTGCAGGTCTTATTTTCCCAGTAGAAGAAGCAGAATGGGTGAGTCCCATTGTCATCCAGAACAAGAAGGACAAAGCAGAGATCCGGGTCTGTGTAGACTATTGGAGCTTGAATAATGCTTGCATCCACGATCCGTTTCCGACTCCTTTCAGCGATGAAGTTCTAGATCATGTCGCGGGGAACGAAGCTTACTCCTTCAATGATGGGTTCTCGGGCTACCATCAGGTGCGCATCGCCGAGGAAGACAAAGCAAAGACGACATTCACCACTGAGTGGGGATCATTCGCATACCACGTTATGCCGTTTGGTCTGAAGAATGCACCGGCTGTGTTTTCCTGGATTGTCATTGCTGCTTTCCAGGATTACATTAACAAGTTCCTAGAAGTATACATGGACGACTGGACTGTCTACAGCCTGCTGAAGAAACACACCTCCCTGTTGCGTGTTATGTTCGACCGGTGTCGACAGCTGCAGATTTTCTTAAACTTGAAGAAATGTATTTTTGCAGTTCCATTCGGCACACTCCTGGGCCGCGTGGTGTGCAAGCAAGGGGTCTGCGTCGATCCTGCCAAGGTCACGGTCATCGTCCACATGGAGGCCCCCGAGACCGTGAAGCAGTTGCGGGCACTGCTCGGGCACACAGGATACTACAGGCGGTTTATTCGCAACTACGCCAAAATTACGGCCCCTCTGGAGAAACTGTTGCGGAAGTCAGAAGAGTTTGAGTGGACGGCGGAGTGCAGGAAGGCACTGGACACCTTGAAGGAGAAATTGGCGACGACACCCATACTTGTTCATCCTAACTAGGATAAGCAGTTCCATGTGCATATTGATGCGTCCGGGATTGCACTTGGAGCTGTATTGGCGCAACTCGGGGAGACGACAGTTGACCACCCTGTGTACAACGCCAGCCGTCGGTTGTCGAATGCGGAGAAGAATTACACCATGACTGAGCGGGAGGCATTGGCGATGGTGTACTCTCTCCAGAATTTCCGCCACTATCTTCTGGGCGGAAAATTTACATTCTTCACGGACCATTCTGCATTGAAATATCTGGTGAATAAGCCTGTGTTGGAAGGGAGAATCTATCGTTGGTTACTACTTTTCCAGGAATTTATGTTTGAGGTGATTGTCAAGCTTGGCAGGTTGAATGTTGGTCCCGATCATTTATCCAGGTTGGAGACAGGAGAGAATGAAGGCCCGTTGGACGATCAGCTACCAGATGCTGACCTCTTCCGAGTTGAAGCTGTACCAGATTACCTGGCTGACATTGCCACTTATCTGACTACGGGACAATGCCCTCAGGATTACACCCTGCTTCAGAAACGCCACCTGGTTGTCCGAGCGGCCGACTACCAATTGATCGCGGGGCAGCTGTACAAACTGGGCCTTGATGAGGTGTTGTGCACGTGTGTTCTCGACCACGAGCGGGAAGCAGTGATGTGGGAATGTCACAGTGGTGTTGCGGGAGGGCATGTGGGTGCGAAACCCTTATGAGCCTTAAGCCCGACGTGATGACGACGGTACATCTTGGCCCAGCAAGGCCTATGTGAGCGTTCGTGTTTGCGGTGATGGAAGGCCGTCTGGGGCGAGCTTCAGCTACACCCGGTGCATGTGTTAAAGCCCGTTTGAGAAGTGGGCTGTTCGTATTAGGTCCCATCGCCATCGCTCATCGGATAGAGACGGTATATTACGCCCGCGGAGGGCTTAAGGTGAACGGCGGCCAGTAGTGCATTGCCGTAGGGGAACCCGGCACTGGAGTTCGTGCCTGAACACATCATCAGCCGCTTTGGCTGCCCACGGAGCTTAACCAGCGATTAGGGTACGCATTTCATTAATGCCACGGTCAAGTCACTACTAGACACATTTATGATTCAACATCATAAAAGCAGCCCATACCACCCACAGGCCAATGGTACTGTAGAAGCATTCAATAAGATTCTCGAAAAGGGCTTGACTAAAATTTGCAATGCTTAGTGGGACGACTGGGACGAGCGGCTCCCAGCGGCATTATGGGCATACCGGACCACAGTGAAACGTTTGACCAACCAGACGCCATTCCAGTTGGTGTATGGCCGGGAAGCTGTGATTCCCGCCGAGTTCACTGTACCCAGTCTTTTGATCACAGTGTCCCTTCAATTCTCAGAAGAGGAGTCACTTCGGGAACGCCTCCAGGAGCTGCAGGAACTGGATGAGGCCCGATTCCTGGCGGAATTCCACCAGAAGGTTCAGAAGGCCAGACAGAAAGCGTGGCATGACTGCCACATCAAAACCAAAGCCTTCCAATTTGGCGGCAAAGTTCTTTTATATGACAGCCGGTTCCAGAAGTTTCCAGGCAAGCTCCAGATGCACTGGTTGGGACCCTACTTTGTCATCGAAATCTGCGACTCAGGAGCCATTCGGTTGGCACAGCTGGACGGTACAGTTCTTCCTGGGTGGGTGAATGGCGCACGCCTGAAACCCTACCAGGAGTAGGTACCTTCTCACTCTTCATCAATAACTCTCGCAACCGAGAGAACTCGTAGCGTAGCTTAGTTGAATAACTCTCCTGCAACCGGGATGAGCGTAGGTAGTATTTTCCGTTCATATGTAATCATTCAAATAACTAGTCAGTTGCGGGAACCTCACCGCAACTGACTGTGGTCGGGGCGGGCCAGTCCAGCATGTCGCAGCACCAGTCCAGCATGTCGCTGCGCCAGTCCAGCGTGTCGTTCGCGTAGGATCCATCCCCGTGCCAGTTTCAGTCTAGGTCATTTCCATCAGTCCTCTTGTCAGTCCATAGGATCGCTCAGATCTGTGTCACAATCATTTGTCATCAACCGCAGTTCCCTCATCCATCGCGCCCGCCCATCTTCCCATGACGCCGTCAGCAACTGTCAGACTACACACAGGCCTGCGATTGATCGCACGATTATCGCAGGCAAGAAAGATAGCAAGAATTAATTGCCGTTATGGAGTCTCATCAACTCCACACGTGCCAGCAGATTGCCTAACTTGCATGAAGGCTATTAGCATGAGAATGACGGACCAATTCAATTTGAAATTTGCAGCGACTCTGGAGCATTTGCAGTATCAGAGCACCCAACACCCCGAAGGAAACTCCAGAAGAATCCTCCAAGTCTACCAGTGGCGTGCCAAGATGCCGAGAGCTCTCCTATCAGTCCCCGAACCAGTGTTAGATAGCCAAATTCACCGGGTAGAATCACTCGTTGGCAAGTATGACAATGCAGCATGTATGGGAGCCAACCTATCCGACCCTGCTGAATTCCCCCACCTCCATTGGCAGACTTACATGGAGCACCATTATACGCCAGGCAGCAGCTCCAACAGTCGGATGCGACCAGAATTCAGGGGACTACAACAGTCGTCCTTAATGAATTTGAGGACTCTTCCAGTTTTCGGAACCACGGGACCGGCTCTGCAATGCACCCAGTTCCTTCTCAGTCGGATACAGAACGGGTCCCTGTGGCTCAACGAAGAAATTCAAATTCATGCCGAAGACATTCATCGGCTTACAGGGCTATCTCTAAACGGTGCAGATGTCTCCGCTGCTGGCCAGACATCCTCCAAGCGCGCCCATAAGTCGGGTGACTTAGACCTATACACCAAGTATGGCACTCGCCGGGGTGGCAAAGGCGCCAAAATTGACTTGATCAACAAACCTGAAATCCGGTTCGCTTGCTACCTGATCGCTAGCAAGACGATGCGCCACTACACGAAGGGAGAATGCACCCTGGACACAATTTCCATTGCAGAGCACTGCACCCGGGGAGCCAAGTTGAATTGGTGCTCTTTCGTGCTGAAGGAACTCTTCGCGGCATGCGAAGAAAACTACAAGCGTACCACCAGTTTCATTTACGACTACTTGATTTTAGCTTTCGCCATGTGGAAATGGCACCTTCCTCCTGTCCAGTTTCCAGCGGAGACGACCGCAAGCCAGCCTCTTGCGATGAAATACACCCCCTGGCAGGTTTCCATGGATCCCAGCACCAAACAGGTGAACGCGGAGGCGTTTTGGGCGTGGTACGGGATGATGACAGATGTGGTGACCAACCAGCAATGGGTGCCCAGGCACTTGTTGGACGAATACAGTGAGCAGGTGTGGTTTGGGGTCAGCCACAGGCACACCTTCCTCCGGCCAACTTGCGTGCCGGACACCACCTTTCACATGGCGCCCCTCCGGTTCTAGCTGAATGACGACACCTTTCACCGTGAGGTCTCTGCGTGGCCGAGGGTCATCAAGCACGTCCAGGACGGGATCACCCGCTATAACTTTGATCGGATGCTGCCGGCACAGCGGCCGGCCGCGACCAGTGCAGCGGGGTCCTCACAGGTTGCGGCGGAACCTCCACAAGATGCAGCTGAGACCACACCGGACCTGCCCGAATCACTGGTCCCGATCGTCGAGCACCTCAACGACCAGGTACGACGACTTAACGTGGCCACCCAAGTTGCTTCAAGTGGTGCTCCTATATTTCCATCCTTTGCTGAATTTCATATCAGTCAGTCTCGTGTTCCCTCCAATACTGCCCCCCTCATTTCTCCCATTCCCACATTTCTGTTCCATTTATGGCTGTACTCCTCATCCTTACATCCTACTGCCGAAATAGCCATTTCCTGTCAAGTCGGTTGAAGGCGACCTCTCATTTCGGAGGGGGAGAGGACTTCCATTACGCTTATGCACGAGCTGTCATTATTTCATTAACTGACAAGCTATCCCATGGTTATGTGGCATGTGAAAATTTAGAAACCCTTCAAATAACATTAGCTATATTTATCTATTTCTATCGCTCTAAGTATTGCTGTGCTTTTCAATACTACTATTCTTTTCGGTATTGTTGTGCTTTCCAGTATTACTGTGCTTTTCATTATTTCCATGCTTTTCAGCATTGCTGAATCTTCCTATTACATTCATCCTTTGCAAAAGTAGGAATAATTCGAACACTATGGGTGGTAAGACAATGCGTCGTGAGCCTTTAGTATTATAAGTCTCCGACAGAGCAAGAGAAATTCTGATCTGAGCAGGATGGATATCGTATCTTACAAAGTTTTAGCCTTCAAATGAGGAAATCACTATTGAATTTCTACAGAATTTGCAGAATATGGAATCCATGGTAAAAGGTAGAAGGATTATAGTTACAGACGTTGTAATAGCTGAGGTATCTGGGCTACCGGTAGAAGGCACCATATGGGCACAAAAACATATATTGATACAAGATGCGGTGGAAACCTTCAAAGATGAAGGTGAAAAACTAGTTAGAAAAGGAAAAGGCATTCAACCATATTATCTTGCAGAACCATGGAGGGAATTAGCAAGCATTGTCTATAAATACATTACCTGTGATGGATGCCATGATGTGGTAAGGCCATGACAACTAAAACTCCTAGCTATTCTAAAACAAAAACTTACTATTAATTTGCCATCCCTTTTAAATTATTTGTTGCACGATACTGCTACTAGAATAAGACAGGATAGGCACCCTAAAATGGTGATAAGTCACCATGGACTGATTAGAATGATTATTATTCATAGCCTAGTCCAATACGACTTGACTTGGGATAGTTTCATTACGGCCCTAGAAAGCATACAAAACCCTGTAATTCAATATCCTGCAATTGTAGAAGCAAGTCAGCAAAACCTTGTATCAAAAAGAAAAAGGACTGCCTGTCTAAGGGTCGAACCTCACAAACACAGGAGGTCTATAAGAATCGAATTAGCCCAGAGGATGTCTGTAAATCTGTGGGACGAAAGCGACCAACCTGCACAGACGTCTAGATCAGTTAGGGTAGGGGATTCTGAGTTTGAACAAGAAGCACCATGTTTAGAGGAAGAACCAGAAGAAGAAGCCGGGTCAAAACTAGAACAAGAAGAAGAGCCCAAGGAAGAGGCTGAGCTAGAATCAGAGCTTGAAGAACAAGAAAAATATTATGAATTAGAAGTTGAAGCGGGGCCAAATTTTGAGGTAGGAATGGCCAAGGTCCTAGCGAATCTCGATGTGTACATGCAACCTGGAAGATTATTTGGTCCTAGCACATTGGAAACACAAGCCCTAGAGAATTCCGAGCACATAGAAACTCCTCCATCACAAGAGGCTGCAGACACAAAAATTGCACAGGAATCTGATAACCATTATGGTGATACAATTTTGTTAGAATATAGCGAGGAGGACCCACAAAAGTCTGTAGATATAGAAATTGGTCACGAATCTGAAAATTATTCAGACAATACAGTTCCTTTGGAACACAACCCTAAGGGACAACAAATAGCTCCATAAGCCATTAATGAACCTGTTAGTGGAGCAGATGCTCCTCAAAAAAGCCAAGGAGCTAGAGCAAAACTTAAGAAGCTGCGACAAAAATCTCGAAAGATCCAGAAGGCAGTTAAAAGGCTACGACGAGAAATAAAAAAATGTAAAACGCAGAGCACCACTCTTGAGGTGAATTCTGTAGCAACACAAACAATAAAATGTGAAAATAAATCAGTGGGGATTCAAACAGAACTCACTTCGACTAGAACAATTGCTACCCAGGTTAATTTGCATGAGAACTTGGTGAATGTAGCTATTCAAATGGAGGGTTGTTCCTCCCACAATAAGCAAATAAAAACTGAAAAGGTACTCTTTCACAGTATTGGCACCCAAATAGAGAAGAAATCTGAGGACTCCTCATCAAATAAGGGCCCTATTGTTTTAAAGCTTCAGGAAGAATTAACACAAGCCCAGCTTGGTTTAGAACAACATCAATGACAAACAGTCTCCCTGCAAAAATACCAAGAATTACAAAAACGATTGAGAGGATTAGTTCTAGCAGAGAATGAGGCTTTTGATAAGGCTAGACAGGAAGAAGAAAAAATGAATAGAATGAAAACTAAGCTGAACAACGTCAGGAATCAATTGGACACCATTTTTTCATTATATTCGGATATCTTGACTTGTCGATCTCCTGTTACGAACTATGCCTTGTTTTTATTGGAACGATATTTATTGTTAAAAATCACAGTTGTTAGAGGTGGCAAGCCAATTAAGCTGAAGACGATGGAGGATTTTATAAATTTCTGTAAGACACATGGAGTAAAGATCAAAAGGATTCTTTGTGAATTTTATATACATAATTTCATATTAGATAAAGAAGTGGATGTGAATCCTAGCCCTTTTATTGGAGATGTTCAATTTTAGGCTTTTATCTCTTTTGCAGTCAACCAACTCAAGTGGTTGAAGGCTTATAATTCATTCCAAATACAAGAACACAGCTTGGATATTTAGGTAAGAAGTGAACATACTCACCCTCTGCAAGTGTTTGCAAAGCATAAAACACTAATGACACAGGAGGGCATGACTAAGATTTTAGGGCCCATACATAAGTAACTTGTGCTGGAAGGAACAACATATTTCCTCTCCATTCAAGAAAGATCCCTGGCTGCATCCAAAATGAGATGGATGGTTTCAAGTAACAGTGTTAAAGACAGAGAACCATTTAATTATGGAAATTTCAAAGCTGTTGCGAGACGGTTGGTCCCATACGACAAATATATCTTAATAGGAGGACCTTATTGGGTGGGATGTCACTATAGAAGCCCCATTATTTAGTATCCACTTGAAGGATATCATCCTGACTATGAGTTACCTGAAGGACAAGAGGTGGCAGCCTTTGCACACTTGGCACGACATCATGGTCTCAGGCCTATTACAGATAGACCTTCTCCAGCCCACTCTTTAACTTATTTGCATCAAAATTATTTATTTTTCATGAGGACATGAAAAAAGGTAAGTAGGGGAGTATGTTGAGCCTTGCAATAGGTATTTATTTACTCTCAAATACTGCCCTTTTCCTCTTCTTCGTCCATTTTTGTGCCATAATATAATAATATCTTGAATGGATTTTGATAAAAAAATGAATGAAATAGTCCTAAAATGGTTTAATCGTCCAAAATAATTCCCATTGCTTTTATGATGAAAATAACAAATAAAACAATAGATTTTCCCAAAAAGGAACAGCAGGATCTAATCAAGGGAAAAGAAGGCGCGTTAAAGGTGGTCAATTTAGAAGATGAATCAGTGAGAACGACCAACTGTTCGAAGATAGCAATCTGTTATGAATCCCTCAAGATCCCATGATCTTGAGGGATCGCATTTACCTTTTCCTTTAGCTATAAAGGAATGAGAAGAATACGAATACGAACATGATGACATAGGAGAAAGCGGAGAATGTAAATTAGATCGTATCACATATTGTATCATGTCTCTTACATTTATTTATCATTTTAAAATCAACAGAATGTAGTTCTAAAGGACAGGATTGTATTGTAATGACTGTGATGATTAATATATAATTTGTGTTGTTGTTCATTCAATTGTTCTGGAGTAACTAATCAGTGTTCGCTGGTGGCTAAGGGCCCGGTCTCTATTGAATCTCGCTGTTGTTCTTTGTGCTATACTTTTCCATTTACTGCAAGTATATTATGCGTTTCTGCTTTACAGTGAATTATTTTTTATAATTTAGATTTCTGTATTTATTCCCTTGAATGCACATTTCCAATTATTAGTTGCTCGTTAAAAGAATTGGCTTTGATTACTTAAAGCATATACTGTTATTTCCACTACTTTCCTTTTGTTCGATTGTTTAGATCCAGTTGAAAGAGCTCGGTTAATTCTTCAATTCTCTCGGTTGATTATCATTTGAATTACTTGAATTAGGAACGAATTACAGTTTTGTGTTCTAATGCATATATGAATCACTTCCTTTTAAGCTTCAAGACTTATGATTGTATCTATATTCAACGATTGGTTTTACTCTTACTCTTTGTATGAATAGCTTGCACATATTGTGTACACACTTGAGATAAAAGGACTTACCCTGGTCGATAATTAATGTGATGCAATTAGGATTTTTTAAAGATACTTGTTAGCACGCAACAATAGAGTCACCATATTTTTAGGTACTGGATCTTCTGACACCTCATGATTATTCAACGATCTAGAAATTTTCCCTGATCGCAGATCAATTTTTTTTGTAATTCAGCGTCCATATGATCATTAAACTATTTACAATATTTCTCAATTTCTTTTTCAGTCATGGATTCTTCTGCTTCATCATTGACTTTCTCATTATCATCATCTTCTACTTCACCAACATATAATGCTAATATTTTATTGTCTTTCTCCTTTGCACTTTCTTCTTCTGCCTCCTCATTTCCATATTATATATATAAAGTAGGTTGGATAACATCTTGATCTTTCTTTTCCTTTTGTAGGATCTACAAGGGATGTTTTCTAAACTGTGGGTTGAAATTTCAATTTTGGGCTAGTTGCCATTGTATGGGAGGGCTTTTATTTTCCATTTCTAGTTTTACTAATTTATTTGATAATTTTTTTATGACTTTAGTCATATCTTCCAAATTTTAATCATGTGAAAATTATTCCTTTCCTTTCCCCTTATCTTGTGTTTTTTGCTTTTCTTTAGATTTTCCTGCAGTAGTCAAATTTTCCTCAATATCTAACGCATATTTTTGAATTTGATCTAAAGTGGGATACCCTCTCTCCCTCAGAGTCAAACCAAACTATAATTCAAAAGCTCCAGCAAAAATAACCTTTTCTCCAGCTGGTGGGGGTTTTTCTTCTGCTAGAATTCTATTATACAATATATTAAAACTTTTAATAAAATCTGTGACATTTCCTTCTTTTTTTCTTGTAAGAACATTGAATTCAGTTAAGAAACATCTATGATCCTTCTTTTCACCCCATATTTGAGTGAAATTTTTTTCCATTTCTTCCCAATTATTAATTGGATTGGCCTGAAGTCTCTTGAACCATTTTCTAGCCTCTCCGTCTAAATATTGCACAAATAACCTTAAAAAGACATCAAGATACTCAACATTCAAATTCTATTGAAAGGGAAAAAAAGAAGCAATATGTTTCTCTGTTAAGATATCATCTCCCCTTGTGAAACGAGGCAAAAATTTAAGGTAATCTTGTGGCATTGCATTCATCAAATAGGCCAAATTTAATGGAGCATATCTATTCAGAAGAAAAGAAGGGATAGCCATATTGGGGTTTTGATTAATTCATGCTTGAAAAACAAATGGTGGAGGAGGTAATACTGATATAGGGATAAGTTGACTTATTGTAGAGACAGAGTGTTGTGAAGTTCCAAAATGAAATGCTAAAAATTGTTGAAACTTGGGGATTGAAAAAGAAACCAGCTCAAAATATTTTTCTTCAAGCGTTGTTTCAGGAAAAACTGAACAAGAGGACACAAGTCCTTATTCCATGAATTGAAGGTTTCTGACTACTTATTCTCAGTGGAAAACTAGAGTTTTTATAGGAGAACTTCTGAGTCAAGCAGAGAGGGTAGGACTGAGAGTAATTAGGTATTTCACTTTCCAAACCTTTCTTGATACTATTTTTTCTGGGTCAGGTAAGATTAGAAACTTCTGCTACAATGCATCTAACCTCGTGTGCAGTCTTCTGGAATCCATCTCTACGTTGATGAAAAATACAGCCTAATCACTTTCTTTGTTCACCAATCAAAGAAATGATTTCTGAAACAAAACCCTGTGAAAAATGGATTTTTTTCTTCGTTCCCCGGCAATGATGCCAAAAAGTGTTGTTCCTTGGGAGACAATCTCTGGCTCTAAGAGATCAGTGCCCAAGACATTCACTATCACTTGTAAATAAAATTATTTGTTGTCCCTCATGTTGTAACCCCATAATTATATCTTAAACCCTTTAATCTTTACAGATAACACAACTCTTCAAAGTTTGTTTAAATTATAAATGTGCATGAACAGGAGAAGGTGAAATGACAGTGAAAAAACATTAACAATATGTTGTAAATAATAAAAACTATTATCTCTTGTTTTAGAAGAAAATGGTTGCAAGAAATGATTTCAGAATAAAGGAGTGCATTATTAAGGAAATTTACTCTAACTCACAGATGTAAATTAGACACCAACAACTGCATTACTTTATTCCAACAGAAGATACATACATGAGATGGAACAGGGAGAACTCAACACATTCATCAATTTCTGGAGCATTTTCTTAAAAATATTTATTAATCTCATAAAGACAAAGTCCAAAATTGCCAAAAATTTTGAGGCGTAAAGCCCTGAACCTCGTCTCTCTTTCGAAAAAGTCTTAAATATAAAATTAAAAAATGGAAAGTTATGAAATTATCAACTTCCCAAACTGTTTCTTTCAATCATTACATATTAAAATAGAAAATTAGAATTTCTTCATAAATAAAGTAAAATTAAACTATAAAATTACATTTGATCACGTGGTGGCAGTGGCCTAAGATCTTGGAACAGAAGAGATACCAGCATCTGTATTTTCAGTTTGTGGAGACATCCACTCTTTACACTTTCTCCACAAGTCTACATTTGAGCTGGAATAATTTACAAGCTTGACATGAGCCATTCTGACATCTTTGATCCTGGAATATGAAGGTTTTTTTAAAAACAAGGTTGTCATCATCCATAACAGCTGAAAGTCTTTATGCAAAAAATTCACAATAGTGGCCCCCTTTAGGATAGCAGTATTTTCATGTGTATTTCCAATTTTACTCTTTGTTTCTACTAGCAATGTTTCATATGTCTCCCAAGCAAGAATATTTCCTTATTGGTCCCAACAGGATGGAAAAAAAACCTTGGCTCTTTTATCCAAGAACACATTAAATATTACCACTACTTCTTTAACCTCCTTCGACTTTTTCTCTGTAGTATTCCTATATGAATTCATCGTGATAATTTTGTTAAACTCTAGCACACATCGGGACCTGTCTCTATCGAGGTGGTTTGATGACCTAGACATTGGTGCAAATGCTGGAGAGATTTTATCTTTTGGAAGTGGACGTGGACACAATGAGGAAAAAAATCTTTTTTATAGATGGAGGGATGACTTGGTGGGAAAAAAATATACGAAAGCATAATGAATGATGGAATGTGTGATGGGGTAAGTGATGTGATATGGAGGGATGACATAGAGGAACAACTGGTTCGTTTGCTGGCATCGCAGACCATCGGTTGTCATCACTAAGGGGGGACTCCGTAGTATAGAACTGATCTTGTGGTCGTGCCCCCATAGTTGATATGGGCCGCTCATTCCAGTAAATTGGCGGGGGTCAAGTATTCTAGTGGAGGCACCCCGCCAGTTAATCTCAGATTTTTTTGTGATGCCGCTCACACTCGATTGTGGGAAATACTTTTAGCAGGTGGTCCCTACAGAGAAACTTGCACGTTATTTAAATACAATATGAAAAATGTGATACCACTGCCTGTCACATTTACATTGACCATTGTTTAGTACATATTTTTCAAAATTTTATTTTGATTTTAAAATTTTCAAAGGACATAATCTCCTATATACCACAATAGAAATTTTTTAAAAATAGGACATAACACCTTCCAACATTTCTGATCCAATAAGTACCCTATTCACTAGATCACTCTAGCTTATGGGAATGTTATGACTCCACCCATACAATGCCTCGAACGAACTCATCCTTAGTGACTCCTCATATCCATTGTTTTATGAAAACTTAACCAATGGAAGGTACTCCTCCCATCTCCTATTTTGACGCATAACATACATCCTCAACATATCCTAAAGTATATAATTAAACCTCTCTATATTTCCATCTGTTTGTGGATGATAAGTTGTGTTGAAAGCCAACTATGTCCCCAATCCTTCAAATAATTCTTTCCAAAACTTGGAAGTGAAATTGGCATCCTTTTCTGAAACAATCTTCTTCGGAACACCATGCAATCTCATGATCTCCCTGATGAAGACTTGTTCTACCTCGCCAGATGAATAAGTATTCTTCACTCGAATGAAGTGAGATACCTTACTCAACCTGTCGACTAGAACCATGATAGAATCATCTTTCCTCGATGTCCTCAAAAGACCTGTAATGAAATAAATGGAAATTACCTCCCATTCAATTTCACCCTATGCACAGGGGTCTGTGCACACAGTTGCATGATTCTTTTCTCTAACCAAAAACACAGAGTCTAACTCAAAACAGTCTTACATCCAAATGCATTTCATCAACTTATAATAGTTAAGCTTACTTTCCTTCTTTTCACATCTTCCTACTATATTTCCTATGACTTCTATCTAGACTCCTTATATATTTTTCATTTACAATACCATGGTCCAAAACCATGGGCGGAGTCCAACGTTCAAAAAATATCCCATCCCATTACATAATAAGGGGCTTTGACCCACCCCAATGCCCCTATGACTCAAAATATACTCCGTGATGCACACTGTGCTCCTCGATCTGTGGAGTCTTTCCTTGCTACTTTCTTCGAGGGGATCCCATCTCCAACACTCCTGTAGAGGGCTACTCTAGAACTCCCAACTGTAATCCTCTTGGTGCCTTGTGAGAGACTTGAGTTGTTCCTCAACATTTGACAACTTGGTCATTTATTGAACACATACCCCTATGAGCTTCTCAATTTTTATATTCTCCTGTAATATAGTGTCTCAGGCTGTCCACATTCTCTGCTTAAACAACATAGTCTTGAAATGCATGATCCTTTCCTGAAAGTCTTCAATTGAAAATTATAATTCCCTACTGAATGTTTCTGTATATGTCTGCACTGGATGCCCCATGACAACAAATTCAATTTGAACCTTTGATTGACCCTCTAGTAGTGGCTTATCCTACATACTATATTTTTCATGGTGCCCTACATGATCATGCTCATCCTATCAGTTTATTACTACTGACTCCTCATTTGATTCTCCTTCAATTTATTCTTCTTGGCCTTCTCCACATGTGGGGATAAGTTTTCCACCCTCTCTGGTCATCAAGCATGGATGTACTAGTGATATGTTATCTAAACCTGATTTCCCATACTATTTATGGATGTTCTTTAGAATATCTATAGACTCAACTACCACATCATCATGAGGAATTACCTCCTTCCTTTCACCATGTACTTTGTCAAGCTGAATAATTATCATTGGCTTGTCCTACAATTTTCACTAGGAGGGGTGGTGTTGTTTCTCACTATCTAAACCTGACTTCTTGGATTATTCATAGGTTCTTTTCTGAAAACTAGTGAACTAAAATATGGATGAATCCTTGTGATCTAAAGAAGTCTCTAATTGTTCTGCCCTTTTTTCATCCTTATCACCTGGACATGGATGGTTAAGGACCCAAGGCCCCTTGCAGATAAAGAATAGTCCTCTCCTCCTTAGTTAATTCTTTTTGCAGAGTTGGTTCATCCTTCCTCCATCAATCCTTCTCAACTCCTTCCTAGTTAGCATCCTTTTGAGCAATTTTATGTTTTGTCTCACCGACTTCTTGATTATATCAAAGGCAGTTGGTGATACCTTTGGTTTCATCCTCCAAATGGTCAACAATTTGGATCTAAGTATCTTGCACATGTCATCATCTCCTTCTAAGAATAGAGACATAATATTTTGTATACTTGTTTTCAATAGTCTAGATGAGGTGATTTAATGTTGGTGTAAAATTTTTGGAGCAAATGAGATATCAACTCATCACATTCCAGATTTAGCATGAATGTGCCAAAGATGAAATTTTCCATGAGTTTTAAAATTCTGCACTGCTTCTGATAAGTACGAAGCATGATGTTGTTCAACCCTTGAAGGGCTTATACTATCAGCTACAATATATCCTCCATGATATCATTATTATAAGGAAGTAGTGGGGATGTTAAAGCCATGATCCTGTTGAGATAAGAAGCTACTATGAGCATGACCTCTTCGCAAGTATGTTCCCAAAATCTAGGTTGTATTAACGAAAGCATGGATGGCTTCAAAGCTCGAATGAGTTTCATCGATTCTGGTTGCCCCACCTTGGAAAAACATGTGTCTTGTTCCTCCAACTTATGAAGGTCCATATCTGACTTTGTTTGTTGCAATGCAGATCCAAGTGTGAAGAGCTTAACCCCTCTTCCCTATCCTTCCTTCACTTTCCATGGGTGCTTCGACTACAGAATGACATAGACTCATTTCGAAAATGGTTTGCTGCTTTGACCATCATTTTGGCCTAAGTAGGTATTGTTGTGTAAAGGACGATATATTCTAACTATTTCATCCAAGATTCTTTGGTTGTTTTCTAGGATATGTTCAAGATGACCCATGTTCTCCCATTCCAAAGAAAGAAACTATGCAGGGTGTTGGGTCAATTTACTATTGTAAACTAATGCAAATATTTATTATCAATCCGGGCTAGTGGAACTTAGAAGCATCCCCAAACTATATTGGTTTCAGTTAAGATCAATTTAGAATATGGTTTATTAATGATTATGGAAATGCATATTACAAATATAAATCTAACTTAAACAATTTCTAAATTAAAATGTGCAATCAGAAGTAGAAGAATCTCCTAACTTAAGAGATTTGTTTGTCCTTATCTAACAAGATTACCTCATGAATTAGAAATAAAAAATACTTAATTGAAAAATAGATTAATATACATCAAGCAATAATTGAAGAGGCTCTTCATTGAAGAGGTCATGGTTTTCCTTCATCATATATTCATTTATTAGTAATTCTATTGTTTAGAAACAGGAATTCAGAAAAGCATGTAAAAGCATGAAAAGATGAATTCTAACTGAAGATATTGATTAGATAGAAAGAATGTTTAACTTAAACATTTTTTTTCCCTTTCATATGAAAGTTAAGAATGATCATTAGGTTCATTAATACTCAGAAATAATCAACATAAACAATTTAAGCATAAGCAAACTAATTCAAAAATTACAAATAAACTAAGAAGTGCACTTAGCTCGGTGTGGGGGGCCTCCACCCATGCCTCACACACTGAAGGTGAATTCAGCTACTTAAAACTTCAATCAACCAACCAGCATATAATAGAAACAAATATGATATAACAGATCTTTAATTATGTCTCCAAATCTTAGAAATAATAATGTTAAGTCATACAAGTTCTACATATCAATGCCTTCAAAGTTTAAGGCTTAAATAGATAAAGTATCTAACAATTTCAGCTAAAATAGCTTCTATAGTCATGAATATCCTTATGTTATCAAATCAAGTCTAATTCATCCATCATATCCATCAAAATCTAGAAAATCCCACAAAATAAGAATTTTGACCTAGTTTCTAGGGATCCTCCATAAAGACAGGTCTTGTTTGACTGCCTTTGACTAGGCCTATTAAAGCTCGGTTTGACTGTACCAACAAGTGTACACTTATTCTTAGTTCCCAAGCCTTCTAGAAATATATCTATCTCGAACCCAAGTGTCTTGAAAATATGCAAACCATGAGGCCATTATGGGAATTTCTGATGTTGTCCAAAAATGCACTTAAATTTCAATTTTTACAAAAACATCTAATAATTGAAAAACAAAATTTAAATACCTCTATATGCATATTTTGGTAAAAATAAGGTGGATATGATGGTGAATAGATGGACAGTATGGAAAATAAGATGTATTTCATAAACAAAAAGAGATAGAAAACAAGGACCAACATCTCCCCCAAGCTGATGATCAAGCATGTCCTCATGCTTGTTTTTTCCTCTATGACCTTCTGAGCTCTGATGTTAATCCCATTCCTGGTCTTGAAACTTCATTTTGTGTTTCATATAGAAGAGAATCCATATATTTTCATTGTTCTTCTTTGTAGATGGAGGTATTAACCTTCTATTTCTCATATTTTGCCTTCCAAGAATTTTTCTCCTGAAGCCATTTGAATGCTTATGTATAGAGAAGATTGTTTTTGGTTTTCAACTTTCCCATTTCTTCACTTATCTTCTCATTTTATTTAAATAATTTCTTATTAGTTGCCTTATAGGTTTCATTTTGTTCTTTTAGGTGCCTCTCCATGATTCTTCTTACCTCAAAGCTATCAATTAATTCTCTGACCCTACTAAGGTTTTGATCTTCCTCCTTGGTATTTTAGAAACTGAAGTAGCTTACACCTCATTATTTTCAAAATAGGAATCTCTGTCTATAGGATTTTCATACACTTTTTGTTGCAACCTCTCAAGGATTTCATTTTCTTGTTTATTTAAAGGAGATGTTTCTATGACTTTTACTTCTGGTTTTTTTGAATTCCTCTTTTTCTGTCTTCTAGAAATGGTAAAAAATGATGTTTCCCTCTCTACCAGAACTGTCTCCTGATGTTTCTTTGACCTGGTTTTAGGATAGAGAGGTGAATGCACAATATTTCTTGTTTTCTGTATTGGTTTAAGTTTGTTTTCAATGAATTTTTCTACAAACTTATTTTCAATCAAGAAATTTTCCAAAACCATTCTCTTAACTTTTAGTTGGTAATCCACAAGGATTTTTATGAGTCCCTGGTGAAGAATTTGGGCTTATTTGGGTTTGGTCTCAGAATTTACACTCTCAATCATCTTCATCAAATTTTTATAAAATAATTAGCGCAAATTGATCCTTATATCTCCTTTAATATGTTGTAGTAACCTAACATGATATAGGCATAGTACACTATGTCTGTTATCACAAGTGAAAAACTTTTGATTTATCAAAACTAGCTCTGCCCAAGGTTCAATGAACCACTCCCTTGGAATCCCCTTTGACCTATCCAAAGAACCCTTTATGTTTTTATCCAAGAATAATGTCCAACGCTTGTCTTTGAAATGCAATCCCTTGTGGTATAGTTCATCTGATGATGGCAACTCTAAATCTTCAGAAATACATTCTGGAGTCAAAGGAATATGTAATCTACCCACCATGGTTTCATCCTGTTTTAAATTATTTATAAACTCTCCTGTGATGTCCTCATTGTGACCTTTGAATTTTTGAAGAAATCATATTAAGCCTGAGTGATAAAGTTTCTCAACTGTTTCCCTACTCCAATGTTCAATTTGAAAATATTTGGGTTTTGTTCTTGAAGTCATATTGTCTGAAAACCATTTGATGTACCCACCTATTGTCATTAACTTCATATTTGTAAACAAAAATTCAAGTAGTAGATGTTATCATAGTAGTAAGGCTTACCTCTTTTTTACTACTCTTGCCAATAAATCCTCTGTTTTCCTTTGAGTTTACTGCTTCAAATAAACACAAGATTTGATAGAGAGGTTTAAGAAAAAATAAAAATTCATGTATCTATTATCCTACTCTCCATTTGATTCTCTGTCTCTTTTTTAAAAAACAATCCTCTACCTATGTTTTGTAAAAAAAATTGACTGTGTAAAAAAAAAATGAAATTTTTTTATGCAACAGTGTCTTGTTACCCTTCTATTTCATACAAATTATTTTCCAAAATCATAGGATGATGTATCTAATATAAACTCATTGTTTTATGCAAGAGAACAACTTAATAATTTCATCAAAATCCTCATAATAATTCCACTATTTTCCTTAAAAAATCCACCAAACTCTGCCATCTGATATGTAAAAATACAAAAACATGTTTGACTATGTCTTCTAAACCAATCTTTCTCCACAAGTCCTGATTCGAATTCTTCTAATAAGTGTGAAAATAAAATTAATCTATTACACAACTAAATTCAAACGAATTCACACTACAATTTAAACCAAAATTCTCCATTATCTGTTTTCATTCATTTTGAAACAGAAGACTGTGTATGAGAACGTGTTCAAGCTTACCTGTCTTCGCAATGATCCTCGTGATTTTCTGTTATGATCCTCGTGATCTTCCTTCTATTTTAACTGAAGTCTCTGTGTTTCAATTAGCACCAATCTCATCAAAATCCTCACTCAATATTTTACCATTTACTCACTTAATCAACAGAAGATTTAGTTGGTGCCTGATGGCAGAGTATTTATGAGTGGTGTCAAAGACAAAATGTAATGCAATGACAAGTTTTAAATATCAAAATAGAGAACTCCTTTTATAACTCTCAGTTTGTTTTAAAAACCCCGAGATTTGTTCATGCAAACCATCATTGTTTTAAAAAACTAAATCTGAGTTTGCCTCTTGCCTTATCCTTCACGAGATTTTGCCTCCTGATAGTGCGGTTTCTTAACAAATTTTCTAGTTTTTTTGGCTTGAAACTTCAGTTAATTCTATTATCACTCCATTCCTCTTCACTACTATATTTCCTACCTTCTTCACTGCGATATATTTCTTCTATTCTCCTCACAGCTTCTTCATTGTCTTCTCTCAGCTTCGACCTTTATTTGTTTCTCACAGAGTGGCAAAAATGGATGTGTGTTTTTATTGCACGACCTCCTTCTCTCACCGAGCATTCGAAAGGCGATGATGGTGAAAAACATATTGTATATCAGTTTCTTCAGATGTTAGTAATGGTGGAAGTGTTCTCAACAGTTTACATAGTGCTGTTATATGGCATTTGAAATTGTTTTGACCGTTCATCAACCACCTCTTGATCGATGCATGCATGGCTTACCCTTGACTGTCATGCTAACTCTAGTGTACATTCTATCCTTTTCTTTACTTATTATGCAACTCCTTTCACTTTTTTCTTTCATGCTTTCTGTTGATGACTATGTCTGCTTCCATCCTCCATTGAAACACATCATCTCCCATTGCATATGTGCCATCATATTTCTTTTTCATTTCTTGTAATCACATCACCGTATGCCATCATTTCTTCGTTCCTCCACTGTTGCATGTATCATGGTCTCATCATAGTTTTTTCCATAACATACATCATTTCCATGCATTTGTTTGTCATAGCATAATACTTTAGGTTAGTTTGCATTCGACTGTTTGTATTATGATTGCGCTCTTACACCATTACCTTAGCTTATAACCATTTATGATTGTGCTCTTTGTATTGTGTTTTGTTGTTTGAAATAGTTGCGCTATCATATGATTTTGAACTTTAGGTTTTCTCTTTTATTTAATTTTAAAATTAAACAATTAAATGGTCATATTTTAAAATTAAATATTTATAATGATACTAACCTCTTGTTTGTTTATTGTAGGTCCACCAAAGTTTGTTTATGATTATTTTGTTTAGAAAAACAGGGTAGGGTATGGTATGGATAGATTATGGAATGTTTTTTTGAGTAATTAGGATAGTGGTATGAATATGGATATGGATAGAATAGGGCTAAAAATCATAGATGATGAAATGTATGTGATGAAAATGTAGGTGATAAAAATGCATAACTAGCACTAAATTAGCTTTTACAATTCTAGAATATTTTCACAAAAAATTGAAATTTTAAGAGCATTTTTTTTTACTTACTGTACTTGTATTTCCTCAAATCATTTGATGTTCATGATGGTTGACATTGTGTTTGTTGGTACAATGGCTCTTGTAAACTATGTAGAGACTTTATTTCTTCTTTGAATCTTATTTGATTTTCAATGATTTTGTTCATGTCCCTTCTGATATGATCTTCATTTGATGTAGCTCAGGTCCCTTCTGACATTTTGTATTTTTAGATCACTTCTGGCGTAATTTGCAATAATGTTTGAAAATTTCTTCTATCGTAATGATACAAGTCCATTTCTAAATAATTTTCTCAATAATAATTCAGGTCCCTTCTGTATATGTTGAATAATGTACCAGGTTCCTTTGAAATTGAAGTTTATATTCCGTCTTCAATTCAGCTGTTGAAACTATTTTCATAGTTTTTTTTATTACACACCTTCCCCCAAGCTGATGATTTGACTTTTCCTCAAGTCTACGATGTGTTGGAGGGTATATCTGCAAAAATATTAAGTAAATTAAAATGAAAACAAAAAGTGAATTCACATTGGCCAAACAATTTGGTTTTCCAACATGAGTTCGAGTTTGTATTGTGCCAGTTTCCTAGATTTTCACAAACAAACTCTTTTATTATTTATTATTTTTATTTTATATCATTCTTCTTCCTCTAGAATTATGGAAGGTGTTGTCACTCCTAGAGACAGCCTTGAGTTGTATAAAGACCAGTGCCTAGGACATCTTAATTAGCAAGGAGCATAAAGTTCAACTTGTAAAGGTTGGAAAGAAAGGGGCTCTCATGCTATCATATCTTAAACGGAAAGGTTTGGTTAAAATGGAACCAAGACTCTCAAAACTTCAACACAGCAAAAGTAATACTGTAGCAGCAGAGTGTAAACTTTGATATGTAAACGTATCTGACAATTTTAAGACAGCACGTTGTAAAGGGTGTTGGATTCTAAAGTGGTTCACAGAGGTAAATAATAAGATGGCGATAAATGTGTAAGAAAAGGAAATGGATACTAACTGTAACATAAAAGAGATCTAGAAATGAGTATTAACATGTATTGGGCTTATGCAGTGGTAAGAATCCATACATGAGAACAATTTTAAAGATAAAGTTCCATTGCTGCTAATATCGGAAGAACTATGGTAGAAGTGAAAGATGAAGCATCATATCTTACCTGAGCCATATTTAAAGCACTAGACATGAGTAAATATCAGTATCAACAATGATAAATTCACATCTAAACATGTGAGGACTTGCATTCCAGAACACATATATAAGAAATATGGAAATGAACGAGATGAACATTTACGCTACAAAACACCAGAGAGAGTTACAGACTGTGAAGCATTCAGATCAGAATCCACAATAGAGAAGAAACTCCTTATCACCAAATCCCAATGGGATCTTCAAAATTGATATCAAAATCTCAAAAAAATGCATATAGATTTCTTTCTTAGTCATTTCTTTTGAATATCTAGAACCCTATCTCAATCCCTGTTAACTGCTTTTATAGAGTTTTCAATGCACATATGCGGAAAGATATTTTGGGAAAATGTCTTTTCCACATGTTGGTAGGCTGATCCAGGTGGATATTGGTGGTCACCTGCCTATTCCACTTGGGGCCCCACCATTTTCTCTTTCAGTTTTTCAGTTTCGGCACAACTTACTATTTTTAGCAGTTTTTTGGGTCCTGAACTTCCGGAGCCGTTTTGAGGCCCTAAACGACGTTTTTTGGGAAAACGGAGAGCAACATGGGCCCATGGACAAAATTTTCTTGTTCAAAAATTGTAGTCCTCGGATAGATATTTATAACGAGGTATGGTACACGTCAAACAGAGATCATATGCCAAAGTTACGTCCCTGGGAAGTTGAAACACCAATTTACCCAAACGGGGCCCATAGTTTTGGCGCTTCATCTCCTACGGTTAGGGTTTTGGCTGTTTAGGATTTCCAATTGTTTCTAAATAATAAATAGGCCCTCAAGCCTCATTGTAACTCAGTTCAGAGGCCTGTAGCCACCACATCTCTTCCCAGAGATAGCTACCAGCACCCTAGCTAGTTTTATTTCCATTCTGTCTGTAAGATTTGGAGTTTGTTGAAGATTGCTACCAAAAATTGACACTGAAATATGATTCAAACCATCATTCCCATGGATTCGTAACCTGAATCTGATACCACTGATCCAGATCTTGGGGGAGGCCCCAAAGATCTAAAATATTGAAATGGATCTTACAAGATCTGCAAAATTAGAATGCTAGAAAAAAGAGAAAGAACACACAACAAATAAAACCACAAAGAAATTTTTTTTATTAAAACAGAGAATAACTGTAGAAGCTACATTGTGGCAGACAAATATGTCCTTTTACAAACTGAGGCTTGTTATTTATATCCTTTCTTGAGTTACAATACCATGTGTAGATACCATAGGCCAATACCATGGGTAGATACCACATACAATACCATGGGTAAATCCCATGTGTGGATGAATACCATGGGTGGATACATACCATGGGTCACTTACAATACCATGGGTCGATGCCATTTACAATACCATGGGTAAATTCCATGGGTGGATGGATAACATGGGTAGGTGAATACCATGGGTTGATGCCACTCCCTTCGAATCGGCCTACCGATCAGTTTATGCGGGGAACACATGAGAATAAAAAGATATAACCATAAATATAGAATCACAGTGGAAATAACAATTCATTTATTAATATCAAAGAACTAGATTTTCTTATAAAATGAATAAAATCGACAACTGGAACCTTGGTAGCTATATCTGAAAGAGATGGTGGCCTACGAATTTACCACGAGCATTCAGAGAGCTTGATTATAACTATGTTGTACATGAGCGAGGCTCTCGTCCCATGGCCGTGGATGCTGAATTGTACATGTGCAGAATTACCACAATACGATTGACGACCTATGTCGGCCATACGTTGGTAAGACTATGGACTGATGGCTTATGACCAACCTTGACTAGAGGAAATTTGGATAAAATATGTGAAGACTTGCTGTATCTCGATCTGATATGATAGACTGTGGGATCCCAAATTGCACCCACACTCGTTCAAAGAAGAGTTTAGCAGTGGCTTCTGCTGTGATATTCTTCTTACAGGCCGCCATAATGGCCATCTTCGAGAATCTGTCAACGACCACGAAAACACAGTCATTTCCATTCTTAGTAGAAGGCACGCCCGACATGTAATCCATGGAGATGGATTCCTAAGGTCGACTATGGGTAGATAGTGGAGTATATAGGCCTTGCTTCTTGATGGTCGGTTTGGCAATGGCACAAGCAGTGCAGGATCTGATGTGCTTCTCGACATCCTTTCAAAGGTTCAGCCAATAAAAATACTTCTACAGTATTGCTACTATTTTCTCGACCTCGAAATTCCCAGCGTCTTGACTGTAGTGTGCTTCCCATATCATCTTGGCACGCTCGCTTGAAGGAACACAAAGGTATCCTAGGTGACATAAAAGTGCATCTTGGAGGTGAAAATTTGGAACTTGCGTACCCCCCAAGAGTGCCTTGTAAGTGTGGCCGAATTCTGGGTCACCCTCATAGAGAAGTGGCCAATCAAAAATCTCGTGCCCACAAGAGTTGAGCACGGTGGTGAGCGCCATGATCAGTGGTCGAGTACAGAAATGATGCATAGCAGTAGTGCTACCCTTCTGGGCCTTATTCCAAATGAAATTGTTATAGATATGTGAACCACTTACGTGGCGATCATTAGAAAAATTCCTATGTATTAAGAACTACGAAATTTGGTGAAGTACATTGTGGATGGTGTTTCCTTCCCCAAAATTTAAGCTTCCATTGTCGGCAAACTGCAATGGAATAAATTTCTTTTCATAAATTAAGGATACTTGTATTTAGTAATCGAAAATGTCTCATCTTTATAGCCTTGGATATACTGATGATATCCTTTATACAATAGCATAGTCAAAGACATTTGTCTCGATCTCAAATGCATTTGCAAGAATACGTAATGTGAGCTTGGCAGTGACAGCCACTTACCAGTGCAGACATGCAGGATGGTTCGACCAAAATAATATTGCTCTCATTACTCCTTGGTGACTTGACTCAAGGGCCAAGTGATATGAGAGAATCCCAACACGAATCTACGGTAGAAATTAGCAAGACCCAGAAAGCTGTGAAGCTCTGTTATAGTGGTTGGGGCTGGCCAATCCTGAATGACTTGGATCTTGGCTGGATCCACATGCACCCCCCTTTCATCAATAATGTATCCCAGATATTGAACCTGGGTCATGCCAGACGTGCACTTCTCCAAATTGGCACACAAATTGTGTTGCCGCAGTGTTTGGAGGACTTGTCGGATGTGGTGAAGGTGCTCTTCCCAAGTCTGGCTGAAGATCAGAATGTCATCCAAGTACACCACTACAAATGAGTTGGTGAATGGTCGCAAGATGTCATCCATCATCCTCATGAAGGTTGTGGGAGCATTCGTCAACCCGAAAGGCATGACCAGCCATTCAAAAAGGCCTTCCTTGGCTTTGAAGGTAGTCTTCCACACATCAGAGGGTTCAAATGGCACCTGGTGATACCCAGACTTGAGGTCGATCTTGCTAAAATATTTTACACCTTTGAGTTGGTCCAAAAGGTCATCAATCTGTGGGATTGGGTACCTATTCTAGATAGTGATCTTGTTCAGTGCCCGATAGTCAATACAGAGTCTCCACATCCCATCCTTCTTCTGTACCAACACGATCGGGCTCTCACAGGGCAATGAAATTGGTCTGATGTGACCTTTCTGCAACAACTCCTGAATCTGCCTCTTGATTTCATCATTCTCCAAAACAAAGCACCGATAGATCGGTCCATTGGGTAGCGGCGCACCTGGGGTCAGATCAATCGGGTGCTTGACCTGATAGTACAGAGGAACCCCTATGAGTGAAGTGAAGATGTCAGCCTCCTCCACAACCTTGTCATTTATTGTTCATATGCGTTGAACACGTACGGAGGTCGTGGCCATAGTCTTCTTCTTGCCTGGGGAGCGGATTCATGGAAAATGGGTACCGGGTTTAATGGATATTTCTTGCATTGTTTTGTAGTGACCAAGAGACAGAAATGAGTGGTACCTTTGGTATCGTGTACAACTTATTTCCCAAAGTAACAATAACATCACGAGGTCGTGACTCATACATAGCATGACGCTTCCACAAGTATGGTTGTCCTAATAATACATCAGAAACATCAATAGGAGCAACATCACATAATACCTCATCCATGAAGGGCTTGATGCTATAGGGAAGGCGACACTGCTGGCTGATGCGGAGATCTCGTCCTTGGTGACCACCCGTCGTGTATGGATGTGGGTGAAATTTGTGTTGGCAAGCCAGCAAAGCTGTGGCGTCTTAAATGAAGTTCTTTTGGCCCCATTTTCCACAACCAAGCTATATAGAGAGGCCACTGCATCTGGGAGTGGAAATGTTCCTCCTCTCTGGATCTTCGGTTCCTCATACTGACCTTTGTAGTGGCAAAGTGGCGTTGGGCTCCGCATGTGTTTCTCTTTTCATTCCCCTTTTTGAGTTGATTCGTACTTAGCATGCATGACTCAGGCCCTCTGTCTCAATACTTGGCCTTGGCCCAGGGCTTTCCTTGTGTTATTAATTAGGGGCTCTTATGGAACTCACTATACACCATTGTCCTTCCTTTTTGAAGCTGCAGTCTTTGATTTCTTTTCTTGTAAGCTGCTTGGGTTGTCTTTAGCTGCCATGCCTTGGCTCTATCCTTTGTTCTATAGTTTAGAAGCACCTTCCCTTGCTTTTGATTCGCAGATCCAAAGTCTCGCTTCTTTTTTTTGAATTTCTACTCAATCTTGGTAGCATACCGGTATGCTGTACCAAGCGAGGAGATGTCGAGGAACTCCATTTCCTCCTGAATTTATCTGTGCAGATAGCTGTGATACTTTAGCACCAGATGTTTCTCTGAATCTTTGATTCCTAACTTTGTGTGCAGGGTATGGAACAGATTCGTCAGCTCATGCACATCTTGATCCCTTTGTTGTCGCAGTGTGGTCCATTGTATGTACTTGTCCTCATAGCTCCCCATGGGATAGTAATGTTCCTTGACGACATCTCGGAAAGAATTCCAAGTTGGTACAGGCGAGAATAGAGAGGGTTCTGTCTGTTCCTTGTTCTCACAGTAGGTTTCCCACCATTCCTTAACATGGGGGGTAGCTTTGGGGAGTGAAAAAATAATCTTCTCCCGGTCTGAAAAGTCATGAACAGAGAAATATCCTTCTAATAGGTTCAACCATCTATCTACGGCATCTACGTATATTTGACCCTCAAATATGGGAATGTCAAAATTTACTTGTACCTTAAAAGGATTCGCGCCTCCAGAGTGGCTACTGGATGCAAATGCGCCACCAGTGGGCAGCCATTGAAGGATCTGAGCAAAGCTATCCATCGTCGCATTCCTTTGTTTTTCAAGGGCCTCCTCGAGCAATATTTTGATAGGATCTCCTGCTCCCTCATCTTTCTTTTCGTCCCCCATGGGCGTCCCTCGAGGTTTGCGAGGCCGATCTTGCAAAGGTTCCACCAGATCAAGCCCTAGCTCCTTATACCCCGACCTCGTTGGGGACATGCAAAGAAGGATCGAGAAAAAGCAGACCGCTCTGATACCACTGATCCGGATTTATGCAGGAACACAATAAAATAAAAATATAACCATACATATAGAGATGCAACGGAAATAACACTTCATTTCATTAATATCAAAGAACTGAAATTTTCTTACAAACATAATGGAAATAAAACTAGCTAGGGCGCTGGTAGCTATCTCTAAGAAGAGATGTGGTGGCTAAAGGCCTCTGAAATGAGTTACAATGAGGCTCGAGGGCCTATTTATTATTTAGAAACAATGGCAAATACTAAACAGCCAAAACCCTAACCCTAGGAGATGAAGCGCCAAAACTATGGGCCTTGTTTGGGTAAATTGGTGTTTCAACTTCCCAGGGGCATAACTTTGGCATACGATCTCCGTTTGACGTGTACCATACCTCGTTAGAAATATCTATCTGAGGAATACAAATTTTTAATGAGAAACATCAGTCCATGGACTCATGTTGCTCTCCTTTTTCCCCAAAAATGTCTTTTAGGGCCTCAAAACGGCTCCGGAAGTTCAGGACCCGAAAAACTGCTAAAAATAGTAAGTTGTGCCGAAACTGAAAAAGTTAAAGAGACAATGGTAGGGCCCCAAGTGGAATAGGCGGGTGACCACCAATATCCACCTGGATCATAGGCAGTTACAAGTCTTTAATCAAAATATCAAAATTCATGATGAGAATAAAACATTCCCCATCATTTACAGTTCGGGCTCATGGCCATTTCTAAAAAATATCTCAACTGTCTTAACAAAAAGTAAATTGCAAGAGTGAAATGTGAATCTCACTCGAAACTTGAAAGTCAAAGTAAAAATAAAAACTAAAGGCCACGAGGGCCGAATCATGAGTTAACAATATTCAATGGTAGGAAAGCATCGAAGTAGTGGCTGATGCTGACGGTGCAATGGTTGCAGAAGAGCTGGCTAATAGAGTAGCATAACTGGTACACCTCTGCCACATGTCAACTATAGGCTTGGGCATTGTGGTGAAACCTTCTTCCTTGATTTAAGCCTTGTTAAGTTCATCATAGTTTGCATTAGTAGGAATTTTATATTTCACTTGATGCAGGAGCAAAAAATCCTTACCGAGGACTAAAACTATGGTTTCAGGTTTGAGTCGAGTAGATTTTTCAGAAGGTATATTGGTCTGGTTCATTACTTCCTTTAGTCGGCACTCATATGGTGGTAACAGTTGTAGGAATGCATTGGAGGGCTCCCAGCATGATGGGATTCCTACAAGTGTTATCTCTGCCCAATCTGCCTCGAATCATTCTAAACTAGTCGCCACCTTTTCTAAGACGTTCAAATCCATACTACGTGTGGACTCTTTATCTATCACCTTCTGACACTCCGCAGCTTCGTTGAATCTACTCTTGATACCTCGCTTGACTACATCCGAGTCTGGGCTTAGCTCTTTTAGGAAGGAAATATATGTCTTTGCGCTTTGAACCTTGTTGGGGGCATCAGTACTTCCTTCATGCAGCATTATTCTCAAAAGGCACACGACTGCCCTCATTTCCTCAATGATATTCAAAAATGCCCAGCGCTTCTTCTCCTCTGTGATAATTTCGGCCCATATCAAATTCCTAGCGTATAGGAGGGTGATATTTCCTTTCATTCGGTTAGTGAGCTCACGGATGGTTTTCTCTTGATGTGATTTTTCCTGTTTCCCCTCCTCTATCTCTTTCTGCATAGTGGTAACCTTTTTGGAATTCTCTGCAAGGAGAGCTTCAAGCTTGCTGATCCTTTGGCGTGTCGTTGAGACCTGTTTTTCCACTGCCTCAAGTGTGGCCAGTGCAGTAGACAACTGCTCAAAGAGTGAGCTAGTCCCTTCTGGAGCTGGCGGAGTGCACACATGAGTATCCCAGCTTATCTATAATTCATTCATCCTTCCCTGCAGAGTAGCCATCTCCTCTAAAATCTTATTCTTCTCCTCCCTTTCCTTCGCAAGAGAATCATCCAGGCTTGCCTTATCTTTCTCTGCCTAGACTAACTCAGTAATTTTTACATGATGAGAGCCAGGTATATTTACTTTGTGTTTCAGGGCTGCGACCTGCTTTTGCAACTCAGCAATAAGATGAATCTGGGGGTCTGCTTTGCCTTTTTCTTTCCCTTTTATCACTTCTTGGAGACTTTGTAGGTCGTTTGTGAGTGCACGGGAGTTGATCTTCTCCCTTCTGAAATTTTCCAGTACTTGATTATGCTTACTTTGCAGCTTTCTCAGAGTAATGGAGAGCCGTATTTCCTCATCTTTTAGCATATAGCCAAAACATTGGAAAAATTTTCATTTGTCAATGGGCGGAACTTGCGACATGTCTATTGCTATTTCCAGGGCCCTGTAACTGGTAGTACCAGGTTTTGGGTTCAAGATAGCTTCAGTCATAGCCATTACCAGTTATTCCTTGTCCAAGTCTATAGCCGATGAAAACCTGGTATGGTACTTGTCGACATATCCTTCTAGCTCAGACGAGTGTTTTTCTCTGATTTCCCTGTTCCTTATCCTGCTCTCGCTCGCTCCTCAAGAAATACTAGCTATGATGGATTGTAAGACTTCTAAGAAATCCGAAGAGGCTATGCTATCCCATATCACCATGATACCTGCCTTGCTCCTGTCTAATTGCCCATAAAGTGTTTCATTTTGAAGCAGCTATTCATCTCCCATGCCTTCTGCTCCGTTGGTCCTGGTTCTATGTCTTTTGAAAGGGGGAGAACCTTATCTTGATGCAACAACCTCCTCCACCTTTTTTTATTTTGCTTCTCTGGTTGAAGCAGTATCTGCCTTTTCCCCCATCACAGATGAATCGGTCTCCATCTGCAAAATCAAAGGCTAGGTTTTAAGATTATCTCGCCATTCGATGAAGGGCCTTGTTTCATGATTGTAAGGGGTTGATTTGTTCTTCTTCCTTCTGTTAGAAATGATGCCTTTCGAATCATAGGGCCAAGCTTTCCCTTGCCTCAAATCCATGCCTTGAAGCAAATTTTCCACCATGGGAAGGGCATGCCTTGAAATAACAACAAAAGGGCCAATGGTCGTGGGAAGCTTGAGAATAAACCCCTTTTTTGCAAGGAGGAAGTGAAGTTGGTCAGCCTTTAAGGTCTGTCGAAGGTATTCCAAAGCGTAAATCCATCGGGCAGGAAAAACTGGCAATTGGAAGGGAGAGACTTCGGCTCCATAAACCCTAATTTCAGTATAATGATAAAAAAGATACCAGTCTCCAGTGCTTTGAGCTTCACTGTACTGCAACCATTTCCTCAGTTCAGGATCCTAAGCGAAGAAGAATGATGGATGATAGTATAAGATATGGGCATGAAATCATTCAGGAAACTTGAGTAACCCACCCCATTTTCCAACTGATGTGTTGCAGGACTCCAGTCGGAAATTGGCCTTGGCTGAGATTTTTTCCTATAAACCTTATCTAAACCCAAACCCTCAAATTTATCAGCATGCTGGAAGAGGAAAAGATAAAAGACCATGGAAAAAAAATGAAAACGGCCCGTGTCTGAGAGCTCTTGGAACTGAGTTTGAATGGTGGAGGCCAGAAAACCAGGAATATCTAAGATGACACCAGGTTGATACATTAACCACAAAAAGGCTATGCATTCTTTTGAGACTCGCCCAAACCCTTCCACACCTAGAAGACTTGCAATAAGGGCGAGGGTAGGCTGAAGGTCTTCCTTGAATAAGCTCAGGGGCACTAAATCTGCAGTGGGGAGAGTTGTGAAATTAGAGTCGGTAATGGCAACGATTAAATTGCTTTGTTGCCTCCATGGCAGTTTCGAAAACTAATGGGATAGTGTTATTTCATTAAAACTAGCATAGTTCGAACTGGTAGAATAACAATGGGCTTTTCTGATGATTTCAGGGGAGATGGTGAATATTTTGTTCCCCTGAGAGGAGAGGAGCATGCCCCGACGTTCATCATAAGCATCCTGAAGTACTGGGCGCTCACTTTCTCTTATACAGTAGTCATAAACCGAGAGTATTTTACCACAGTAAATCACAGAACACAGTTATACAGGCCCGAGGAAACTCGGGAAAATATGGCGGGGTGAAACGAGTAGGACTAACGTCATAAGGATGTTGACTGTGAGACAAGCAGCATAAAGGGATTGGGTGTTATACTTTTGTTAGGTGAATACCGCTTATCTGGTTAAATGTCGGTACTGGTCTTGGTACTGGGTTTCCTAGGACTTACCTTACCGTTTGAACGTAGTAACAGCTGTACCTTGGGACCCGACCCACTAAGGACGCAAGGCGATCTTCGTAACAGCTTTTAAACCCATGGCCTTTCCTTCACATAGCGCTCTACTCATGTCATGATCTTTGACATGTCAACAGAGTTCCAGGATTCCGGGGGGGGAAGGCTCCGCCTTACCCCTATCAACCGTGACCCCCCTGGAATTGTGCTCGCTTTCCTTCGTCTGTGCGTGTGTCGAGTACCAGTGGGTCCTGCCTTATATCCATTTCCTTCGCACTTTTTATAATTTCATTATTTAGATTAAGGCTTTTAACACACTTCTGTTTCATTATAAAGTGCACTTTCCCCTTTTTTATATATGGCTCACTTAAATTTTATTTCCACTTCACACCCTTTAAAACATAAGCCAATATTTACTACTATTGGGTAATCTGCCTTTTATAATCCTTCTTCATACATTAAGGGGTGAATGATATAATCAACATTGGCTACACCTGGGGATGGCATGTTTGTCCTCAAACGTGTCAAGAACTTCGCAGACCACCTGTTACCCCTTTTTGCGTAGACACAGCTCCTTAGCACCTTTCATTTTTCTTCATGATTCTTCACAACAAACATTATTAAAAATAAAAATAAAAGTGGCTAAATAATGTACATTATTATACATCAGGCCCTCTCAGCCTGAATCAAAACTAGAAGAAGGGTTTTAGGAATTGACCATTTACAGGGGCATCGAGCAAGTCACCCTGCAAATTCTCCATCTTTAATGTGTTGTTTCCTCCTTGTTCAACAATTTTGAAGGGGCCGAAGCATAACGGATCAAATTTACCATGATTCCCCTTCTCTACTCTTCGTATATCCCATCTGAGTACTAAATCCCTGACCTGCATCTTTTTGTCTTTGGCATGTTGATCAAACAAGTCCTTCATTTTCTCCTGATATTCAGTCAACCTCTAATTTACCTGATTACGGGTCTCCTCCAGTTCTACTAACTAGTTCATCCTCCTGGTGAAGTCATTCATCTCCTCTTGGCATTCCCGCATGAATCTAGCCACTAGTAAAGCCAATTATATGGGAAAAACTGCTGCTCCCCCGTACACTAACTCATATGGAGATTTCCCCGTTGATCTCTTGCTAGTGATCCTATTCGCCCATAAAGCGAACTTTAGCTAAGAATCCCAATTTTTTTTATTTTCATTAAAGGCTTTCTTCAGTGTTCTCACCAAAGTTTTATTTGAAGACTGTGCTAAACCATTCCCATGTGGGTAGTAGGTGGTGGAATGTCCCAACACAATGTTATATTGCTGACAGAAGCTGACGAACTTAGCAGACTAAAAGGCTTGGGCATTGTCGGTAACGATCTTGGTAGGGCAACCAAACCTCAAGATGATGTTCTCTTCTAGAAACTTTATCACTACAGAGTCTGTTGCATTCCTTTCCAGTACTGCTTCCACCCACTTATTGAAATAGTCCATAGCTGTTAATATCCATTTATGCTGCCCACATGATGTAGGATGAATTTCACCAATAAAATCAATTCCCCATTGTTGGAAAGGTTCATCTATGTGTACGGGGATCATGGGCAAGGGTGCAAACTTATGCCTCTCTGCGAATTTTTGACACTTCTCACAGGCTCTAACTCTAGTGAAAACATTTCCAAAGAGATTGGGCCAGAAGAAACCGGCTTTCAAGATCTTATGGACAGTGTCTCTCCAGCTGTAGTGACCCCCATAGATGCCTTTGTGTAACTCTTCCATTATCTCCTCCACTTCATTCTCGGTAAGGCATAGGAGCAGGATTCCTGAGGGATCTCTCCAATACAGACGACCATTGGCAACGACGAATTTCTGCGATTTCAGCCTCAATGTTCTGTATTTTTCTTTGTCACAGCTAGGGGGGCATTTGAGAGTCAGAAGATAATCAACAATTTCCTTATACCACGGACTGAGGAGATACTTCATATGACTCTTCTGTGTAGTCATCTCTATCCCACACCATTCATCTGTTTTTTCAGACTCCTCGTTTTCTATCATAGAGAGATTTATGCCCAAAGCCTGGCAATTCGATTCTGACAGGATTTTAGCTAAACCTTGTCCTTTAATCAACTTGGTGGGGCATATGTCTAGCTCATATCCTTGTATCTTTGCGATCCATTTTCCCCTTTTCCCCTCACTGTCTCCCTGAATCAAGATATCCTTCACGGCCGCTGTGTGTACAAATGCAGTAATGGATGACTGCAAAACATACATCCGAAATGCCTAAAGGGACTTTACGAAGGCATAAGCTTGCTTCTCTAGGATGTTTTTATTTCAACTTTGCATCACAGAGCACCTGACTGAAGAAAGAAATAGGTTGCTCGTACCCCTCCTCATTCTTTTGTAATAATACTCCTGCCACTGTATGAGGTGATGCAAATGAAAATATCATGAAAGGCTTAGTATAATCTAGTCCAGCCAACACTGGAGCCTCTACGAAGGCATTTTTAATCCTGTTAAAAGCCTCTCATGACTCAGGAGAACATTTTACCTCATTATTCTTCTTGAGCATGTCAGTTATATGTCAAACTATCTCTGCATAATTTGGAATGAATATTCTCAGGAAATTAATACGCCCAAGGAATACTTGAACCTCTTTCTTATTTCTGTGGAAAGATATATCGTTTATAACTTCTACTCTTTTAGGGTCAATTTTCACCCCATCCTTTGTCACAATGTGCCCCAACAACTTACCTTCTTCTAATGAAAACAATGATTTCTGAGGGTTTAGAGAGAGACCATACCTTCGGCACTTCTCAAAAGTCCTGTGCAAGTGTTCAATATGCTTTGCTTCGTCCTTTGAGAACACAGTGATATCATCGAGGTAGACCACCACGAACTTATCTTGCTCCCCAACAAAGGCAATATCCATGGCCCTTTGGAAAGTGGCCCCTGCATTGATCAGTTTGAAAGGCATCCGGGCATACATAAATGTCCCCCAGGGAGTTTTGAAGGCTGTTTTATTTTGATCTTCTGGAAGCATGACCACCTGATTGTATCCCAAAAAACCATCCATCATGGACATCCGTGAAGCTCCCACTACCTTCTGCAAAATTTGATCCATCTTTGGAAATGGGTAATTATCCTTTAAAGACGCTCGGTTTAAATTCTGGAAGTCCACACACAACCTTATCTCTCCATTATTTTTTCACACTAGGACCAAATTGGCCACCCACTTAGAGTATCTCAGTGGCACGATGATCTTGGCCTTTAATAGCTTCTTGATCTCTTTCTCTATGGAGGGAATTAGCAGGGGGTTAATATGTATGAGCTTCTATTTATGAGGCTTTGCATCCCTTTTTAGAGGAATCTTATGTTGAATGATGCTGATATCAAAAGTTTTCAAGTCTTGATAAGACCATGCAAAAACATCTTTGTATGTCTGGAATAATTTCTGATATTTTGCTTTATATTCTTCAGGGACCTTTTTAGACAACTTCACAATTTTTGGATCAGCTTCAAAGCTAAGATTCGGGTCTTCCACATGATTTTCTTCTACCACTTTGCTTGGTTGTAATGGGACATATTTTTGTCGAACGGTCTCTCCAAAGGGACCAATCCTCTGGGTATTATATTTCCTTTGAGTTGCATCACTTTATGACCAGCCACACTATCTTCCCATTTGTTTTGAGAAAGGTCTTCAATCTCTTCTTCACAAACATCTATCTCCATGTTGGAGACTTCTCCTACAGTCTCCATGAATCTTCTTACTTGATCCTCATCCTCAAACACTTTCCAGTGTTTGACATTGTTGGGAATTAAAGGCCAATAATGGACTTCGATCTCATATCTTAAAAGAGGATTCTGAGGTGGCCGAAAGGTACTGGCAGCCACAACAAGAAAATCTGCCATTCTGTTTTGTTCTCTCGACATAAACTGAATGTTAAATGCCAAGAAAAATTTTTCCACCACGTCCCATACTTTGTTTCTATAAGCCCTCAGCCGTGGATTTTTAGCCTGGCACTGATTTCTCACTTGCCTCACCACCAATTCTGAATCTCCCAAAACTTTCAGGCTCTGAATGTTCATGCTTCTTGCTATTTGCAATCCCAGGATTAGTGTTTCGTATTCAGCTACATTATTGGTAGCTTCATATTCCAGTTTAAAAGATAACGGAACCCATTGGCCAGTAGGGGAAATCAGGAGCACCCCAGCTCCATTCCCTTCTCTAGAATTGGCTTCGTCAAAGTGCAGCGTCCATACTTCGACTTCTTGATTTTTTGAGGATTGTTCAGTCTTAATCTGACAGAATGATGGCTCTTGTGCATAGTCTTGGTCTTCCTCCAAAATTAGACATGAGAACTCCCATTCTTTACTATACACTGGTGAATTAACAGAGTTATCAGCCTTAGTAACCATCTTTACAAACCTCATCTCCCTATACAGCCTCCTTTCTTGCCCTCCAAAGACAGGGATAGTAGCATAAGTTAGATCCAGTTTTATTGACCCTCCAATTTTGGTTCCCCAAGACCTTGACAACAATATCCCAAAACGAGCTGGGATATCAGCCACCACTATATCCAACACCACACTCTTGGCTGGGATTTGGGCCAAATTAACTACCAAGTCCTTGATCATCCCCAAACACTTGACTCTTTTGGAATCAAAATAATAAAGGTCTTTGTATGGATGAGTTATGTGCAGTCCCAACTACTCCATTACTGACAGGGGCAAGAGGTTATGGGACGCTCCAGAATCCAACATACAATTATGCAATAGAAAATCATGGATTACTAATGACACATAGAAAGGATGGGTCGAGGCATCTAATTCTTCAACATGGGGGCCAAACATGACCATGGGCCTTTATTCTTGGAGGTTCAGACTGTCTGGGATGGGGGATGTTTCTGGAGGAAGCATAAAAGAGGAGACCTAAGACTGATAGGTTGGCTTCTTCAATAGCTCAGTCAATGGGACTGGGATCTTGACTTTCTCAAGCTCTTTTTGCAGATTAAAGACTAAGGAAGACCTCTCTATTATATTTTCTTTTGACTCTCTATTTTCAACTAAAGGCTTGACTTCTTTTATGACAGGCTTGGTATTTGGAGTAGTGGCCAAATTTGAAGAGGAAGGAATTTTGTAATTAGAATGTAAAGGCTCGTTTAGAGGCCTCTTACCTTTATCTACAACCTTCTGCATTGTTGTCTCCTTCTACACAACTGCTTCTTTTTTAGGTACCTCTTCCTCCTAATCTTGTGCATGGGTCCTTTTCCTAGAAGACTTGAGATAATATTTCTTATGGAACTGCGCTTGCATGAAGTCAATGAACTGCTTGAAGTAGTCATCTATCTCAGGGTCTTCAGTGACTCTGGGCTTTTCTTCTTCTTCTTGCAATGGAATCCCCATTCCATCACCTTCTTGCAAAGGACACTCGACTTTGTCACTATTAGAATAAGCAAGATATGGATCATCTTACTCATCTGGAATATCTTCGGTAGGACCATCCATTTTACCTTCCAGGTACAGTGGGTGGCGTGCCTAGTCTTGTTGCTCCTTTCGCTCTCTTTGCAGTATTTGCAGGGGTGGATTTCTATACTGCGGATTGTAACCCCTGTTTGGAGCATTCTGGAATGTCTTGGAGGATGAATTCTTGGCTTCAAGTTCCAACTTCACTAGTTTTCTTGAAATATTTTTAATCATTTTATTCATCTCTTCAATTTTATTTTCAGCTGCCTCTCTCTCTTGGCCAGATGTGGATACCTCTTCCTTTCCTCTTCTTCTTACATCATGATCTGACCTCCCCTTTGATTTTCCTGTAGACGCAAAATTAGCCTCCAGTTCTAGTGCATCAGTCTGGGCATCATCTAGGGTGGAAAACTTCCTTTCTCTTAGAGAGAACCCAAATTCTAAATCAAAAGCTGCTACAAACACCACTTTAGCAGCAGTCTGGTGAGGTTTCATTTCAGCTGGAAGGCTTGAATATAATTTTTTGAATATTTTAATGAACTCTGGTACTTCCTCATTATGTATTTTCCTGAGTGCATTGAACTCTGTGAGGCAATATCCATGATCTTTATTTTCCCCCCATTTTCTGAGAAAGTAGCTTTCCATCTCCTCCCAAGTAGTGATGGAGCGGTCTCCCAATGTTTTGAACCATTTTCTAGCTTCTCCATCCAAGGACTGTACAAACAGTCTCAACACTACATCTAGATGTTCGACATTGAAGTTCTCTGCAAAGGCGCAGAAGACTTCCAGGTGTTTCTGAGCTTCAATCTCGTTTTCCCCATTGAAACGAGGCAATATTTTCAGGTAATCTTGAGGCATATCATTTAAGACCTAGGGCAATGCCAGGGAGGCATATTTGTTTAAAAAGAAGCCCAGAACAGCCATCGTGGGTCGTGGAGGTGGAGGGAGAACCTGATGAGTAAGAGGATGAGGTGGAAATGAAGTATGTATGACAATTGGTATATATTGAACGGAGGCTTGAGGTGTCGATGGGAATGTTGGACTATTAAAAACAGACACTTCTATGACATCTTTGACTTCCTCAACTTCAGGAGTTGGATGAAGAAAGAAGCTAGTGGTATCTACGAATTCAGCTTTGTCTTTAACTTGGATGTTTCCCAGGGAAGGATTATCTGAAAAGTAATCAAGGTTTCTCACAGTGGAATCAGGACCTTGATCTTCGGCTATTTGAGAGGAGGAGGATGGAGAATATTTTAAAGAAAATCTAGGGATATCTGTATGAACTGACTGTCTTTCTCTCCAACCCCTCTTATGTAAAATATTTTCTGGGTCAGACACCGAAGGTGTCTTCGACTAAGATGTATCTGACCTCTGATGTGGCTTTCGGGAAGCCAAGACAACAAATAGATTTATCTTATAAATGACAGTGGAATCGCCAAGGTGAGGAATCTACAACTCTCAACTCTTCTTGCTCACCTATTCTGAAGAGTGAAAAAAAGGTTTGTCAAGGCCCAGGGATTTATCTTTTCTCAAATTCGTATCCCCAGCAACGACGCTAGAAAGATGTTGTCACTTGTAGAGACAGCCTTGAGTTTTATAAAGAACAGTGCCTAGGACATTTTAATTAGCAAGGAGCATAAAGTTAAACTTGTAAAGGTTGGCAAGAAAGGGGCTCTCATGCTATCATATCTTAAACAGAAAGTTTTGGTTAAAATGGAACCAAGACTCTCAAAAATTCAGCACAGCAAAAGTAATATTGTAGCAGCAAAGTGTAAAATTTGATATGTAAACGTATCTAACAATTTTAAGACATCACACTATAAAGGGGGCTGGATTATAAAGTGGTTCACAGAGGTAAATAATAAGATGGCGATAATTGTGTAATAAAATGAAATGGATACTAACTGTAACAGAAACAAGATCTAAAAATGAGTATTAACATGCACTGGCTTATGCAGTGGTAAGAATCCATACATGAGAACAATTTTAAAGATAAAGTTCCATTGCTGCTAATATCGGAAGAACTATGGTAGAAGTGAAAGATGAAATAGCATATCTTGCCTGAGCCATATTTAAAGCACTAGACATGAGTAAATATGAGTATCAACAATGATAAATTCACATCTAAACATGTGAGCACTCGCATTCTAGAACACAGATATAAGAAATATGGAAATGAATGAGATGAACATTTATGCTACAAAACACCAGATAGCGTTACAGACTGTGAAGCATTCAGATCAGAATCCCCAATAGAGACGAAACTCCTTATCACCAAATCCCAATGGGCTCTTCAACATTAATATCAAAATCTCAACAAAATGCATACATAGTTCTTTCTTAGTCAGTTCTTTTGAAAATCTGGAACCCTATCTCAGTCCCTATTAACTGCTTTTATAGATTTTTCAATGCACATATGTGGAAAGATATTTTGGGAAATTATCTTTTCCGCATGCTGGTAGGCAGTTACAAGTCTTTAATCAAAATATCAAAATTCATGATGAGAATAAAACATTCCCCATCATTTACAGTTCGGGCTCATGGCCATTTCTAAAAAATATCACAATTGTCTTAACAGAAAGTAAATTGCAAGAGTGAAATGTGAATCTCACTCGAAACTTGAAAGTAAAAGTAAAAATAAAAAGTAAAGGCCATGAGGGCTGAATCATGAGTTAACAATATTCAATGGCGGGAAAGCGTCGAAGCAGTGGCTGAAGCTGGTGGTGCAATGGTTGCAAAAGAGCTGGCTAACAGCCTAGTATAACTGGTACACCTCTGCCAGGTGTCAACTGCAGGCTCGGGCATTGCAGTGAAACCTTCTGCCTTGATGTAAGCCTCGATAAGTTCATCATAGTTTGCATCAGTAGGAATTTTATATTTCACTTGATGCAGGAGCGAAAAATCCTTACCGAGGACTGAAACTATGGTTTCAGGTTTGAGTCGAGTAGATTTTTTAGAAGGCATATTGGTATGGTTCATTACTTCCTTTATTCGGCACTCATACACTGGTAACGACTATAGGATTGCGTTGGAGGGCTCCCAGCATGATGGGAGTCCTGCAAGTGTTATCTCCGCCCAATCTGCCTCGAATCGTTCTAAACTAGTCACCACCTTTTCTAAGCCGTTCAGAGCCATAATACGTGCAAACTCTTTATCTATCACCTTCTAACACTCCACAGCTTCCTTGAATCTTCTCTTGATACCCCACTTGACCACATCCTTTGGGCTTAGCTCTTTTAAGAAAGAAATATATCTCTTTGTGCTTTGAACCTTGTTGGGGGCATCAGTACTTCCTTCATGAAGCATTCTTCTGAAAAGGCACATGGCTGCCCTCATTTCCTCAATGATATTAAAAAATTCCCAGCGCTTCTTCACCTCTGTGATAATTTCGGCCCATATCAAATGCCTGGCGTCTAGGAGGGTGATATTTCCTTTCATTCGGTTATTGAGCTCACAGATGGTTTTCTCTTGCTGCGATTTTTCCTGTTTCACCTCTATCTCTTTCTGCATAGTGGTAACCTTTTTGGAATTCTCTGCGAAGAGAGCTTCGAGCTCGCTAATCCTTTAGTGTGTTGTTGAGACCTATTTTTCCACTACTTCAAGTGTGGCCAGTGAAGTAGAAAACTACTCAGAGAGAAATCTAGTCCCTTCTGGAGCTGGCGGAGCACACAGATGAGTATCCCAGCTTATCTGCAATTCATTCATCCTTCCCTGCAGAGCAGCCATCTCCTCTGAAATCTTAGTCTTCTCCTCCCTTTCCTTCGCAAGAGAATCAGCCAGGCTTGCCTTATCTTTCTCTGCCTGGACTAACTCAGCAGTTTGTACATGATGAGAGCCAGGTATATTTACTTTGTGTTTCAGGGTTGTGAACTACTTTTGTAACTCAACGATAAGATGACTCTGGGGGTCTTCTTTGCCTTTTTATTTCCCTTTTATCACTTCCTGGAGACTATGTAGGTCGTTTGTGAGTGCGCAGGAGTTGATCTTCTCCCTTCTGAAATTTTCCAGTACTTGGTTATGCTTACTTTGTGGCTTTCTCAGAGTAATGGAGAGCCATATTACCTCATCTTTTAGCATATCGCCAAAACATTGGAACAAATTACATTTGTCAATGGGCGGAACTTGCGACTTGTCTATTGCTATTTCCAAGGCCCTGTAACTAGTAGTACCATCTTCTAGGTTCAAGACAGCTTTCGTCATAGCCATTACCAGTTGCTCCTTGTCCAATTCTATAGCAAATGAAAATCTGGTATGGTAATTGTTGACATATCCTTCTAGCTCAGACCAATGTTTTTCTCTGATTGCCCTGTTCCTTATCCTGCTCTCACTTGCTCCTTGAGAATTGCTAGCTGTGATGGCTTGTGAGACTTCTGAGAAGTCTGAAGAGGTCGTCCTATCCCGTATCACCATGATCCTACCTTGCTCCTGTCTGATTTCCCATAAAGTGTTTCATTTTGAAGCAATTGTTCGTCTCCCATGCCTTCTGCTCTGCTGGTCCCGGTTCTCTGTCTTTTGAAAGGGAGAGAACCTTCTCCCGATGCACCAACCTCCTCCACCTGTTTTTGATCTGCTTCTTTGGTTGAAGCAGTATCTACCTTTTCCCCTGTCACGGATGAATCAGTCTCCATCTGCGAAAGCAAAGGCCAGGTTTCAAGATTAACTCGCCATTCGATCAAGCACCTTGTTTCATGATTGTAAGAGGTTGATTTATTCTTCTTCCTTCTATTAGAAATGATGCCTTTCGGATCATAGGGCCAAGCTTTCCCTTTCCTCAAATCCATGCCTTGAAGCAGATTTTCCACCATGGGAAGGGTGTGCCTTGAATTAACAACAAAAGGGCCAATGGTCATGGGAAGCTTGAGAATAAACCCCTTTTTTGCAGAGAGGAAGTGAAGTTGGTCAGCCTTTAAGGTCTGCTAGAGGTACTCCAAAGCGTAAATTTGCGAGCCTGAAGGAAAAACTGGCAATTGGTAGGGAGAGACTTTGGCTCCATAAACCCTAATTTCAATATAAAGATAAAAAATATACCAGTCTCCAGTGCTTTGAGCTTCACTATACTGCAACCATTTCCTCAGCTCAGGAAAAATCCTAGGCGGAGGAGAATCATGGATGATAGTATAAGCTATGGGAATGAGATCATTCAGGAAACTTGAGTAACCCACCCCATTTTCCAACTGATGCGTTGCGGGACTCCAATTGAAAATTGGCCTTGACTGAGAGTTTGTCTTATAAACCTTATCTAAACCCAAACCCTCAAATTTATCATCATGATAGAAGAGGAAAAGATAAAATACCATGGAACAAAAACGAAAACGGCTCGTGTCTGAGAGCTCCTGGAACTGAGTTTGAATGGTGAAGGCCAGAAAACCAGGAATATATAAGACGACACCGGGTTGAGACATTAACCACAAAAATTCTATGCATTCTTTTGAGACTTGCCCAAACCCTTCCACACCTAGGAGACCTTAAATAAGTGCGAGGGCAGGCTAAAGGTATTCCTTGAATGCTCAGGGGCACTGAATCTGCAGTGGGGAGAGTTGTGAAATTGGAGTCGGTAATGGCAGCGATGAAATCACTCTGTTGCCTACATGGCAGTTTCGAAAACTGATGGGACAGTGTTATTTCATTAAAATTCGCATAGTTCGAACTAGTAGGATAACAAAGGGATTTTCTTCTTATGTCTGGGGAGATGGTGAATATTTTGTTCCCTTGAGAGGAGAGGAAAATGCCCCGACGTTCATCGTAAGCATCCGGGAGCCAACAAATGAATTCAACCACTGGGTAGACGGGGGGAGTAATTTGATGATACACACCAGAAAAAACGACTCAAAACCTATCTCTATTTTCCACATGCTTCCTAAACAGCTCAGGCTTGATGCTGCTAATGAGAAATGGGTATTTCGGATCTTAGATGTCGGCTTGTAAATCTGTGAAAGGTTTGGATCCTGGGATAGCCCTAGACTCACGGGCTTGGGGAGTTTCAGGCTCTGATTTCTTGGCTATGATTTTACCCATGACCATCATAAAAAAATAAAAACAAAAGGAAACCAGATGGAATGAAAGGGATGGAATACCTGCAAAGTAGGAAAAATGCTCGAGAAAATGACGCAGGGGTACTGACAACGACTAGGAAGACCTGGTACTGGGCACTCACTTTTGCTTATATAGTAGTCATAAACTGAGAGTATTTTACCACAGTAAATCACAGAACACAGTTATACAGGCCCGAGGCAGCTCGGGAAAAGATGGCGAGGTGAAACGACTAGGGCTGACATCATAAGGACGCTGACTGTGAGACACGCGGCATAAAGGGATTGGGTGTTATAATTTTGTTAGGTGAATACAGTGTGTCAGGTTAAATGTCGGTACTAGTCTTAGTACCGGGTGTCCTAGGACTTGCCTTACCATTTGATTGTGGTAACAACTGTATTTTGGGACCCGACCCACTAAGGACGCAAGGCAATCTTCGTAACAACATTTAAACCCATGGCCTTTCCTTCACGTAGCGCTCAACTCATGTCATGATCTTTGACATGTCATCAGAATTCTGGGGGGGGAAGGCTCTGCCTTACCCCTATCAACCATGACCCCCCCAAAATTGTGCTCGCATTCCTTCGTCTGTGCATGTGCCGAGCACCAGCGGGTCCCGCCTTATATCCATTTCCTTCGCACTTTTTAGACTTTTGTTATTTAGATTAAGGCTTTTAACACACTCCTGCTTCATTATAAAGTGCGCTTGCCCCTTTTTTATATATGGCTCACTTAAATTTTATTTCCACTTCACACCCTTTAGAACATAAGCCAATATTTACTACTCTTGGGTAATCTGCCTTTTATAATCCTTCTTGAAATATTAAGGGGTGAATGATATAATCAACAGAAGGCATATTTCTATGATCCCCCATTAGTTCCAGATCTGAATCTATCGCAATTTTTCTCATAAAATCCTCTTTATTTATAGGTTTATTGTAACTTTTAAGCCTATGTCCATTAACAAAAAAAGAAACAGATGCTTCATCAATTTCTTTTATCTTGACAACTCCATTGTCAAATATTTCTTCAATCTCATATGGCCCAAGCCAATGAGTCGTAAATTTTTCTTTGAAATCTTTGAACTTAGAGTCGAACAAGAGTGCCCAATCTCCTTTCTGAAAAACTTTATTCCTTATGAATCGATCATGCCATTTTATCATTTTTTTTTGGACAAGATATGTGTGTTCTACTACATGTTTTCGTATCTCATCCAGTTGACTTAATTCCATTATTCTTTGTTGTTGTGCCTCAGAAAATTCCACCCCCAATTTTGCTGCTAGCTTGAATGTATGTATTTGAAATTCTATGGGTAATAGGAATTATTTTCCATACACTAACTGATATGGACTGAACCCAGTTGTGTTTTTACAATTTATCCTATGCCCATAGTGCATCTCTCAATTTCTCTGACGAGTCCTTTTTGTTCATTTGTACAGTCTTTGTCATGATGTTCTCCAGGACTTTGTTTGTTGATTCCACTTTTCTGTTTGCTTGAGGATGATACGGAATTGATTTTATGTGTTTGATATTGTAGTTTTGCGTAAGATCTCGAACAAGTTTTTATGTGAATTTTGTGCCTTGGTCAGGTACTATCTGTCTTAGAACTCCATACCTTACAAATATCTCTTCAAACATAAAACACACAACAGTATCTTTTGTTGATTGTGCTACTACATTTTCCTCCACCCACTTAGTTACATAATATATACATACCAGGATGTACTTATTTCCATTGGATGGAGGGTTTATTGGTACCACAAAATATAAAGCCCACTATTCAAATGGTTCAATTAGTACTTGTGGCTTTAATGGCATTTCATCTGATGCCACTAGTCTACCAATTCTTTGGCAGTTGTCATATCTCTTCACATGGGTCCTGAAGTCTTTGAATATGGATGGCTAGTAGTAGCTAAGTTTCAACACTTTATATGTTGTCCACTTATCTGCAAAATGACCACCACATGACATGATTTCAAAATTTCAATAATCTCATCTTCTCTAACACATTTTCTAATCATTAGATCAGCACCAATATAAAATAGATCTCCATTGACCCGACTATGTCTATTACTTTCTCTAATTATTCTTCTTTTCTGCTTGTTTGTGTAATGAGATGGTAGGATGCCAGATGATAAATAGTTAGCTATATCTAAAAACCATGGAGTTTTAACATTTATAGAAAATAGATGTTCATCTGGAAAATTATCTGATACTGGATTTGGATCACCAGGTGAATGTAGTCTTGATAGAAATTCTACAACTTGATTATCTTTTCTTGATCGATCTTGTACAATAATGTTAAATTATTGCATTAATAACAATCATCTAGTTATCCTGCCATTTGTAATTGATTTTTTCATCAAATATTTTATGGCCGAATGATCTGTGTGGATATAAACTTGATAACATGTTATATAATGTCAAAATTTATTAATTGCATGTACTACAGCTAACATTTCTTTCTCTGTAATAGTGTAGTTCAATTCTGTTGGCGTTAACCTTTTTCTTATGAAATATATGGCATAATTAAACTGATTCTTTTTTTGTCCAAGTGATGCTCCAATAGCTGTATGAGATGCATCAGTTGAAATGTGAAATGGCAAAGACCAATTAGGTCCTCGAAGAATGGGTGCAATTGACAAATTTTCTTTTAATTTTTCAAATGCATTCTGACAATTATTTGTGCATTGGAATTCCACATCTTTCGCAAGTAACTTGAATAATGGCAAAGCTATTTTACTAAAATTTTCAATAAATCTCCTATAGTAGCTTGCATAACCCAAGAAACTTCTAACTTCTTTTTGTGTTGTGGGTGGTGTTAAATTAACAATGACTTGAATTTTTTCTGGGTCCACCTTAATCCCTGAAGAAGAAATATGGTGTCCCAACATTATCCCCTTAGTTAACATCATAAAAAAAATTTCATGACTGAGTGATAGATTTGTCTCTATGCATCTTTTTAACACTTTTTCAAGATTTTGTAAACAATCATCATATGTTGTACCATACATAGTGAAATCATCCATGTAAACTTCTACGCACTCATGAATCAAATTAGAAAATATTGCAAGAAATTATCTCTGAAAGGTAGCAGGTGCAGTACATAAACCAAAGGGTAATACATTGTATGCATATGTTCCCCATGGGCATGTCAATGTTTTCTTGTCTTGATCTTCCAATGTTATCTTTATCTAATTGTATCCACTAAATCCATCAAGAAATGAAAATAATTTCTTTCCAACTAATGAATCTAACACTTGATCAATAAATAGTAAAGGAAAATGATCTTTTAATGTAGCTTTATTGAGTTCTCTGTAATCCACACAAATTCTCCATTTCCCATTTTTTTTAGATACTACAACTAAGGGTGAAACCCATTGACTATCTGAAATAGGATATATAAATATGACTTGTAATAGTTTTTGTAATTCTTATTTTACTATTTCCTTCATCATGGGGTTCATTCGTATTTGTGGTTGCCTTACAGGTTTAATTTGATCATCAGTGTAAATGTGATGTATACATGTTTTTGAATGAATTCCCTACATGTCTGTGTAATCCCAGGCAAAAGTTTTTGAATATTTTTGCAACAACGTTATTAGTTTTTCCTCTTGTGATGATTGTAAGTTATTACCAATATTCAAATGTCTCTCAAGACTGATTTCAATGATTTTAATGTTTGAATTGGTAATTGAATTTACAGGAAAAATGCTTTCGAATGTATTTTGCAATGATTTTATAGTGAAATTTTCCTAAAAACATTCATTTAAAAGATAACTAGCAGCTTCATATTGAGTTACTCTAAGTTGCTCTGAAATATTTGGTTTTGAGATGAATAGATCTAATAAGTCCTCATTTTCTTCCTCCTCTCTAAAATTATAAACTTGATTAAGACTAAGAACATATTGAAGCTCTTGTGGTTCTTCTCCATCAAGCCATGATAATAAAGAAGGAGATTGAATGGGAGGATACAATTTAAGATGTTTTCTTTCATCTCCAAGTGCAATAATCATGCTTCCTGACCTGCATCCAATGTAATCATATGCAGTGGCTAACCATGCTCTGCCTAAAATTAATGGATGCCCTCCTAAATTTGGTTTTGGCTACAAAATAAAGAAGTCTATAGGATACTTCCATTAATCCAATGAGACAATGATATCTTCAAATATACCTTCTAGTACAACTTTAGATCTATCAACTAGTTCTAAACCTGTAGTAGCAGGTTTAATGTTGTTCAGATTCAAATGTTTCATAGTCTCTGTAGTCATAACATTGATAGCTGCTCCCAATTCTATTAAAGTATTTGGCACCAAAAATTTGATAATCGAAATGGTAACCATAAGAATTTCTAGATCAACATACTTTTCAATGGTTGTGTTTGTAGACAGGAGACTTGATAGACTTCCAACTACCTGGATTGTAGGTGGATCCCTCTTTCTTCAACCATATTTCATAATACATAATTCCTTTATTGTTTTTGCATATATCGGAATGTCTTTAATTTCCTGTAACAAAGGAAACTTAACATATGTGTTTTTCAATTCATTCAGAATATTAAATTCAACTAGAGATATTAGAATATTTTATTATATCAATCTCTCTAGGTATGGTGGAGTCTGTTTCATAATAGATTTACCTTTTTAAATTTTCTTTTCTGGTTGAGTTTGTTGACTTTGTTCTCCTTGTTCAATTTATTCTTCAATTATCAGAGGAGAATATTTTTGTAACACCTTCCTAGACCTTAGGTGGACATCTTGTATGCGAATAATTGAATAAGTAGGATAATATGTTGCCTCTTCCACATGATATGCTGGTTTATCCACCTTGTTACCTGGATTAGCTACTGGCTGAGCTGGAAATTGTGTTGGTCTAGGAGGTGGTTGGTTAGTGGGCAGCTGAATTTGTTGTGGTTGAGTTAGCATTGGTGGGTTTTGAGGTGGATATGGCATTGGTTGATGTTGTTGGAATTGTTGATATTGAGGAAATTTTTGTGGAGGGTATGGTTGTTGACATTGATACTAATGAGGATACATATGTTGTGGTGGTTGGTTTCCATAACCATATCCCCTCCAACCTTGTGCAGGTTGGTTTTGATATTGTTGTGGTAGCCAAGCCTGCCATGGCATTGGTGTATTCCATGTATTTTGAGGATATTGAAAATTTTGGGGTTTTTTTTGAGGGAGTTGTTGAGGCATCCTTGGTTTCCAAGGTCTCCTTGGTACCATATAGTAGAGAGAATCTACTCCTTGCACTTATTCTCCTTGCAATTATTTTAATTTGGGACATTTTTATGTTGCATGATTTTTTGTGCAAAGTCCACACACTTGTATACCTTGCAAAGGACATTCCCTTAGTGGGTGTTTTTACCTACACTTTGGACAAAAAATTGTTAATATTTCATCTTTCTCTTGTTTCTTTTTCTTAGCTTTCAAGACGTCTACTTGTGTTCCCAAAGTGCTTAAGAGATATGTTTTGTAATTTTATATTAGGCTTCCTATCTTTGCTCTTGTTACTGCACTTGCTGCAGATTTGGAAGCTTTTGATGGAATATCTCTCTTTCCACTCTTTTCTCTTCCCCTACAGTATTTTTGACAAAGTTCAGCAATTTCTTCAAATGGTAATTTGGAGATATCTCCTTTTCCCATTACATTAAGAATTTCTAAATAATCATCTCTCGTACCCTTAAGAAAAATGGTGCAGATGGTATCAGGACTAAGAGAATGATGTTTGGATTTCTGTAAATTGTAAAAAAATATTTCCAAATATTCTTCCAAACTTTCGTCTTCTTGTTGTTTCATTCTGAAAATGTCTTCTTTTGAGTCTCTAGCCCTGTCGTAAGCTTGATACTTTTTAAGAAAAAATTTGTTCATATCCTCCCAAGAAGCACTTGTATGTTCTCCTAATCCCATGAACCATTTCAAGGTTGTTGCTTTTAGAGTAGCAAGAAAAAGTTGAAGCTTGTGTTTGTCATCAGTATATCCATAAGTTCTACACAAGATATCAAACTTAAACATGAATGAATCAGGATCTTCTGTTTACATTCCATAGAAATAAGGCAATATGGCAGGTGTAATGTTTTTCATTTTTATTTCTTCTCCTAATATTTCTCTTACATCTAAGATTGGAAAGCCAAAAGTAGTTTCCTGATCATTGTTAACTTCTTGATCATTTTCTTGTGTTCCTCTATTTTTATTTTCTCTTCTTTCTTCTTCCTCTATTTTTCTAAGTGCTTCCGCTCTTATGTCTTCCTTTGCCTTTCTTTCTGCCTCAATTATTCTTTCTTCCTCTCGTTGTCCTCACCATTCCCTTTGTTGTATTTCATATTCAAGTCCTTGTTCAGAAGTCATGTTTATTCTATTTGATCCTTCTCTTTCTTCAGCCATTTCTTGTTCAGATATTTGTATTATTTCAATATGAGGTTGATTTTCTATTTCTTCAACTACTTTGATTTCCTCAAGGACAGTTTGCTCTAGTTGTTCAACAGTTGATTCTCTTGTATCTTTTTGTTTCCATATGGAAGGAGCTTCTTTAGGTGATGTTAGCCACCTATAAAATTTGTTATAGCAAAAGGTGGCTAAAAAAATTTTGAGCCTTCAAGGAAAAAAAATTATTGCTAAAAAGTGTTGGCTCTTGAAGACTCTTGAAGGCCTCATGCCTCTCCTCTGTCCAAATCTTCACTACTATTCCCATTTTTATACTCAGAAATTCTGCTGAATTCATGTGAAAATACTGCTGCAAAATCATCATTTTTCCCCTTCCTCCACTCAAAACTAACCTTCATTTTGCTCCCCTTTTTCTCCATGAAATTCCTCTATTTTTCATGACTACCCTTCTCCCATTCATGAAAATCCTCTTTACATAGTTTAAAACTCATTTTTAAACTATGTCGAAACCCCCAAATCCATTGAAAACTCTAAAAAATTTCATAAAAAACAAGTTTTTATTACTATGGACTTAAGCCCCCTTGGGCTAAATCCTAACCACTTCCCCACCATACGCTTTGGGGCTGGAACCAAGCGATAAACCCTCACAGTGCTTATCGCATCGCAAACATCCAAATGCGCAAGTCTTTTTGCCATTACAAAAACTCCGATGCGATTAAGCCATGTGTTTTTAAACCCCAATCATATTATTTTTCCATATAACCCATGGGCCCACCTTCAGCGCTTAAAAAATTGTAATGACCCATTCCCGATCACCTTTTTTCTTTGTAAATTCATAAAACCCACTTACCCAAATTTTTGGTCTAAATGCGTCGAGCTATGATTTTTAATGAAAAATGGGTTGATTGAAAGAATGTATCAAAACTTCCAATGCGATTAAGTCCCATATGTATAAACCCTGCCCCCACTGCTTTTCATTCCATATAGCCTACACCCAGGACCAAGAGTTTAAGTCCTGAGGCACCCATCGCATCGGAGTTTTCCTTTGGGTGCAATTTAATGTTTTCCCCCCACCTCCAATTGCGATGGCCCGATCGTGAAATCGCATCGGCCTTCTCCGATTGCACCAATCACATCGGCGATTTCTATTGCGGCTTTACATTTCTCCACCTCCGATTTCCGTCTCTCCGATTCACTCCCCACCTTTGATCCGATCCTCTAATCAACGGCCAGTGCTCAATCGCTCCGTCACACTCCAAGTATTTTGACTCGCCGATGCCTTTGCCTCCGATTACATCTGGACCGTCCACGGGTCCAGATCGGACGATCCAAGATGCTTTCCCGATTTTGGTTTAAAATCATGCGCTTCGCGTTCTAAATGTTTTTTCAGCCAATATTAGCCATTGATCTCTGTAGATCAACGGCTCTCGTCAGCCCTTCCTCCATTATTGTATTATTTCCATTAACCCCCAGATTTAATCCTAGCCGCTCATCTTTTCAATCCAATGGCCACGCTCCTCCCCGCAGCCTTCGAAGCAGTTAAACCTAATAAGGCAGGATTTTATTAATCTTTTGGTTTTTGCAGGTGTTTGATGGTTTTTCCATCATATTAAATAAAATCTAAAGGTCGGGAAAGACGTTTCCCGTGCCTTTGATTTATCAAAAGGAACCATTCATGAGGCTCTGCTCCACGTTTTGTCAATGCTTCGTGGGCATTGATTCCTTGAAGAGCCCTGCGCAACCTACACATCAACAAGACACTGTGATTTTAATCAAAATTAAAAGAGTATCAGTTTTGAAGACAGAGCACAGTAGAACAGAAGATTGAAGACATATTTGCGGGGATTACGGCTAAGATTGATTATCAAAAGCCTAATTCCCCAAATTACAACACAGTTAAAAGAAAAACATAAGTTTTCAACAGACAGAAAGGCCTCCACTGCCACATCTGAGGCGAATTGATTCCTCCTAGCTACCACGAAGCCACCTGTGCCACAAAGCATTCAAACAGAGGCCGAAGTTATTGTTCGAAATCAGATATTCACCTTAGCGCAGCCGAAGAAGTTAATTCTGCACATAAAATTTAATGACAAAATATCTGCAGAGTTACTCCTACATAACACTAAGCCTCAAAGTCAACAAAAGCCCCCACCGAGCTTAATTCATAAATGTAAATCAATTAATACAGTAACACACCTGTAAACTTCTACATCGAGCCCCTCAAAGACCGAGAAGTCATTACTATGTATTAATTATCTTGAGAGATATTTTATCAGATCTCACCTCCTCATTCTTCTATAAATACCTCTATAGAAGATGAGAAATTGTTGGTTGCAGAACTTTGAAATACATTTGAGATTAAAATTCTGAATGTAAATAGTGTTCACTGGCCCTTGGAGCTCTGCTTGTGATAGATAAGTTAGGCTAAGATGAGTAGATGATTGCTAAACTAAAGCATTGGGCTTAAAGCAGTAACTGGTTTGGAGCATCAATACAAGCTGATTTATGGGATCCTAGTCTATGTTGACGGTGATGTTTTTCTCATTGTAACTTGTTATTTTGTTTCTATTTTCATTGTGTTCATCTTCTCTTATAAGGAACAGCATGCATAGAGTTAGGACCTACTGTATATCAGTACCATTCTCTGACTGAAAATCTTTATTTACATGTTTTCTTCCAATCTGTGTTATTTAGGAATGATTTAATTCAGTTTAAGCATAGGAATGTTGGCGTTCCCTCGTATTATTTCCTTATCTGAATATTATTCTTGAATGTTATGTTCAGTATTAGTTAAGTAGAGATGAACTATGGAATATATGGTGTGCCCTGGTCCTAGTTTTATCCCCAAAGACTATCTGAATATTTCCCTTGGAATGTGTTAAAAGATGGCTAGTTTCAAAGTACTTACCAGATCTTAGGCCATTCTGTGTTATATTTGTGTTTGTCTTGAAAGTAACCAAGTAAAGCAGAGCTAGGAGAGGATTTGTGGTGAGCCCAGCCCGCTATTTTCTACTCCAACAGTTGCCTTCAAGTTTCCCTTTGTTTTAAAATGTTTTCTATTGAAAGTGTATCAAAGGCTGGCTAGTTTAAAAGAACTTACCAGATCCTAGTTTACTTTTATGTTTTTCTTGACTCTATGTCAAAGGCTAGCTATTTTAGAAGTACTTACCAGATCCTGGGCTGCTCTTTGTTCCACATCTGTTTAATTCTCCTTCTTATTGTACCATTTCATTCCATAAATCAAGCTTCAAAGAGATCCTTAGACATAGATGACTTACCCCATGGACCACTCTTGCCCCTTGTTGTTCCAATTAAACCCTATTATGACTCCATAGCCCAATGGACTAAAACCTACAATTATCTATCTTTTGGCCGAAGCTTACTCTCATTGCTTGCAACTTCTCACCTTTGAAACTATTTCCATTTAGGACTTTCCCTCAAACAGTAATCATGCTCAACCATCCAAAAACAAAACAAACCCTTGGCCTTCATAACTAGCATAATATCATTACCCCAAACTTCAAAGAAAAATCCATATTTTCACTTATTGGAGAGATCCCTCTCCGGATTCAGGAGGGCTAGATCATAGAATCCCAAAGTGGTTGAAACGATGTTGTTTCTGTGATTGGACTTTGCCAATCTTGCTAGTTACAGATTCCTAACATTTCTGGCGACTCCGCTGGGGACTGAGTCGAATTTACATCTTATTTTCCTTTAGAAATTTCATAAAACTTGTGAGTAAAAAGCAGCCTTTTCAAGCACTACCAAAGAATGGTAATCATGATAGAACTTGTTTGAATCAGTGAAAAACTAGGAAAACCCTAGGATTCTCATAAGACTTTATCTAACCTTGAAAAATCAGCTAGCTTAGCCATAAGAGTAGACTGTCTTTGTCTCATAACTGTAGCTAAGTTTTGAAACAGAGTTAGGATATTCTTAGAGACCACACAATTGAAAAATAACTCAGAAAACACCAAAAATATTTCAGATTGGTATCCAATAAACATGGTGGTGGACCATAAAACCTTTTACCTCCTTAGGAGCTAAAAACATCCACTTGGTGACTCCACAATCCAGAACAGACCTTAAGACTCCACTGGGAAGAACCCTTATCATTATAATATCATTCAAACTCAGTTAGAGGACTGTAGGATTTAAATTTGTGAAAACATACTAGTTAACCTCTTAAAGATTGTCATATCTGGTTGAAATTTTCTTGTTTATTTGGGTCTGAAAAACACATCATGGTGGCTCCTAGAAAGATTCACACTAGAACCCACCCTAACCCTGATCCACCTGAAATAGTTGATAATCCAGAAAGTATCCTTAGGGAGTCTCCTATGATTAAATTGTCAACTGTTTTCAGATCACCCTTGAGAGCTAGTTCAGTTCCTGAAAATCTTACAGCTCTACAACAATCACACGCTGACTTAGTAAATCCATTTAGAACTAGGTCATTTGATGATATAATTTAGCTACACTCTGAGTCTTCACTTTCATCCTCGGAGACAAGTGAACATCCTGGTAGTAGAGAAACAACACCTCCTGATTTGCATTTTCTTCACAATTTAGGTGTCTCTCATCCAAGATCAGCTCAACAATCTACTGCTATTCCATCCACATCTCTTCATCCTTCATTCACTGTCCAGACCACTCCACTTCAGCCCAATTTTCCTCTTGTAAATCCACCCCCACCACATATCATGGCAGCATGGTATGCTCCCTTAGTCCTTCCTGTACCATTAGTCAATCTTCGACAGGACTATCAATCCAAAATTCCATTGTATGATGCTAGCAATGCTACAACTGCATCACAACATGTGGATAAGATGAATGACTACTTTGACAGAAATGAAATTGATGATGATTCTATCAAAATTAGATTATTTGCTCAAAGTCTGGGGGGAGAAGTAATAAAATGGTTTAAAGGCTTAACCCCTCATAGTATCAATGATCTCCAAGCCTTCCATCAAACATTCTTAAACAAATGGGAAGTAAAGAAAAACCCTCTCCAAGTCCTTTATGATTACAAAAATCTCCATAGAAACACGGGGGAAAGTGTACAAGCTTATTGTACCAGATTCAATAGTGTATATAATGCACTTTCCTCAGAGCTAAAACCTCCGCAAGGCTCAGCTTTAAACAATTTTCCTGAAGGGTTTTACCCTGAGATGGCCTATCAGCTGAGAGAAAGAGATCCTGCAACTCTTGAAGAGATGCAAAAGTGTTCTCTTTCTATGGAAGTCAACTTAATGGAGAAGAGAGCAAGAACGAAAAATGAGAAGAGCGTCTCTTTTAGAGAAGAAAACACACCTTCTACTTGAAACTCAAAAATGGAAAGAATGATGGAGGAAATGATGAAAGAGATGAGCATAATTAAGAGAGCACTATTACACTAAAAATGTCACCTTGACATTCTGCTGACTGTATGAGCTCATTAAACACTCATACATACCTCCTCTGCAAGTCTTACAACCTTTACTCCTCATGTCAAGCCGTGAAACTGGAGGAAAAACCCTTAAAACTCAAAAAAGCCTTGGGTACGCAGGTAACATGAGGCCTGCATGCGTTTTTAGCTAGGGTACGCAGGTAATGTGAAGAGAAACTGCGTTCTAGAACGCATTTTTCCAGTGTAATGCCTGCAGTACCCCTGTAAAGTCAAAAAGCGCGAAAGAAAAGATTAAAAAGTTGATTTTTGGTCAATTCTGGAAGGTTCTGGATGAGATTTTTTGGGGATGAGTACGCTTTAGTAAGGTGCATGTATCCCACACCTTGTCGTTCGATTGTTTATTTCAATAAGCTGTCGTTTGATCATTTATTTCATAGATTCCTTGATCACTATGATAGGTATGTTTTATAATTATTTGTTATACAGGTGCTATTGATATTTTCTTGTTTGTGATTGCAGATCAACAAAAGATGATACTTTCTTGTGACAAAAGGGCCCTTGTTGCGACGAAGGATTATTGATGCAATGGAAGCACTGTGACCGCAAATAAGCATTTGGATCTAAGGTAGGATTGACACCTTCATAGCATTTACTTGTAAAATGAATATACTTAGAGAAAGACAAACTTAGTTGTTCGTTTGTTGCTAGATTGTCTTCTGACACTAGGGAGATCGGTCTTGTCCGCAAGAACAATTTATCCGGCCAACAAGCACAAGCAAGACAAAACCAGACTTCTCCTCAAAATAGAAACCAGAACCAGAATCAGAATTTTAGAAGGAACCAACCTCCAAACAGACCTCGGGAAGATGATCAACAGATCACTCCTCCCTTTCATCAAAACTATGTAAGTGAGGTTGAGGAAATAGATGATATAATAGAGGAAGATGATATCAACATGCTGGGGGTAGATAATGATGACTTTGAGATTAATTATGATAAAAAACAAGGTCTATACACACCTTATGATGACAGAAGAGATGATGATGAAAATTATTATCAAGACATGGAAAATGTCATCATAGAATCTCAAAAATAATATGACCTTAGAAGAAAAATCAGTCAACAAACTCCCAACACCAAATCCTCTGACAATTCTTCACAAAACAAAACTGCAAGCAAGCCTAAAATGGTCAAACAAAAGGACAAAACAATGGTTGTAAATTATGATAATGGTAAACAGAAGGCACTCAAAAAAATGAAAATCAGAGTGCAGACATTAGTAGTACTAACATCCCAGGTAGTACTCCTGTTAAAACCATTTTGTCAAATTTAAATAGGACAAATCAGCAAGCTGATATTGCTGATAGAGTGACAGCTAATAAGGTTGAGACCAACACTTTAAGAAGTCAAATTCCTTTCAGCCTGGAGCAAGAAATTTCAAAGATCAAAATCTCTGTTCCCCTGACAGAGTTAGCTGCCCAACATGTATATAGGACCCAAATTTTGAAGGCTTTAAATATAAAGGAAAATGAGGATACATTCAATCTTAATGATGACCAGCCAGAGCTTATTTTCGGTCCAAATATTGAAGGTATGTATCAAGAGGGACCTGTTCCTCCCTTTTATGTGAGTTTAAATGTTCATGACAAAATTTTACACAATGCTATGCATGATTCTGGGGCTTCTCATAATTTAATGCCTAAAGCTATAATGGAGAGCCTGGGTCTATAAATCACCAGACCTTACAAAGAACTTTACTCCTTTGACTCAAGAAGATTAAAATTTTTAGGATTAATCAAATACCTTTGTGTTAGCTTAGCACAGATTCCATCCAAATGCTTAGTAATGGATATTGTTGTGGGTAATGTCCCCCCCAAGTATGGAATGTTGTTATCCAGATCGTGGGGAGCTAAGTTACAAGGGACTATGCAAATGGACATGACCTATGCGACTATCCCTGTTTTCAATCACAATAGAAGACTTTACAGGGAATCCCATATGCAATACACAATTACAAGTCAAGACAGACCACAAAACTCTCCTCTCTATTCTGTGAATACAGGCCTTGATTATTTTATTATGTTTACTGATGAGACATTTAGTGAAAAAGCCACTTTAACGGGATTAATGGCCGATAGGGAGGAAGAGGAACACAGCACAGAAGTGTCTGAACAGTTTGCTGCACTTGAAAACATTAGCAAACCAAACAAAGGTCTTGAGCCACAAGTCATGAGTCCATTACTATGAAACCTTGACAGTCAAGAAAAAAATCCTCAACCCAATGAAAAACCTGAGGGGTTGAAAAAAATGCAACTAATTGTTGACACTCCGCAACAATCAAGAAGCACGTTAGTTAAAGAGGACAACCACCAAACAGACGAAACTAAGAATAGTCCTCTGTGGAGTATGTTTTTTTATGGATCCTGCACTAAGACTAATGCTAGTGCAGGTGTCTGGATTTCCAACGCTGAAAATAACCACACAGACTGCATCTCCAGCAAATTAAACTTTCAGTGTTCCAATAACATAGCAGAATATGAATCCCTTCTCTTAAGCTTACATTTATTGAAAAATTTAGGAGCCAAAAGAATCAACGTGTATGGGGATTCAGAGTTAGTCATTAGGCAAGTCAATGGGGAGTATAACGCAAATCATCCCAAGCTTAGAGCCTACCTAAACAATGTCATGGACCTTTTAAAAACATTCGAGGAGTCCAAAATAATTTTTGTCCCAAGAAAAAGAAATATCGCCGCCCACAATTTAGCCTTTGTAGCTAGAACATGCTTAACGCCATATCAGACCAAAGACTGCACAAATTAGATAAAATTTAGACCAGTCGTGCCTGATAACGCAAAGTATTGGCAGGTATTTGACGGAGTAAAACAAATAGAAGACTTCATGCAATTCAGAACTGAATTCGAAATACACAGTTCGGACTCAAACTATGATAAAGACTGTGGTGAAGAAGAGATGTCTCCTGAGCTTGTCAATATTAATCTTTTAACTATCAAACTTAAAAACAAAACAAAATTGAATGCAGAGTTAGAAACTCTACACTCTAAATATGAAAGTTTGCCAAGTGGTCTGGCCCCTTTACAGGAGTTGTTCGATTTTAACGATGTGGTCAAGAAACCAAAACTGGAACTTGTAGAGACTGAAGTGGAAGAGTTCAATATAGGCAGTGAACTTAAACCTATGATGATTAAACTGTCCAAGACTTTACCAGCTCACATTAAACTTAAATACATAGAGTTGTTTAAAGAATTTTATGATTTTTTTGCGTGGAGTTACGAAGATCTTAAGTCCTATGACACTGAAATAATACAGCGCAAAATCCCTCTTAAAGAAAACAAAAAACCATTCAAACAGAAACTGCACAGAATAAACCCTGTTCAGTTGCCTTTGGTTCAGAAGGAAATCATGAAAATGTATGACGCTGGTATTATTGTCCCTATTAGATATTATGAGTGGGTATCTAATCTGGTGTCTGTTAGGAAGAAAACAGGAGAGATCAGGCTCTGTATAGACTTTAGAGACTTAAACAAAGCTTCATTAAAGGACAACTACCCTTTACCTAATATGGATCATATTTTACAAAGGGTGGTAGGGTCTAGAAGAATTTCTTTGTTGGATGGCTATTCAGGGTACAATCAAATCTTAGTCCACCCTACTGTTTAATTAAAGACAACCTTTACTACACCATGGGGCACTTTCATGTATGTGAAAATGCCTTTTGGTCTAATGAATTCTAGAGCAAATTTTCAAAGAGCCATGGACATAGCATTCTCGAAGGAACTAGGCTTCTTCATCATTATCTATCTTGATGATGTTACTGTGTTTTCAAAAACATATGAAGAGCACTTAGAACATTTAAGAAAGGTTTTTGATAAATGCAGAAAATTTGGGATATCTTTAAACCCTAATAAGACATTATTCGGTCTCCAAGAAGGTAAACTTATTGGGCACATTATTTCAGAAGAGGGTATTAAGATAGATCCAAAGAGGATTGAGGCCATATTGCAAATCTCTCATCCTCGAAACATCAAAGAGTTGCAATCTTTCATTGGAAAGATTAACTTTTTGAGAAGGTTCATCCTCAACTTGGCTGAGCTCCTTAGGAATATCACAAACATGTTAAAGAAGGAGCAAGGGGTAAAATGGACCTTGGAAGCAAAGAAGTCCTTTTAACTAGTGAAATAAGCCTTAACCAAAACACCGGTTCTTATAAGTCCTGATTTTTCAAAAGATTTTTATATTTTTTCATTTGCATCAAAACATACCATAGTTGTTGTCCTTTTACAGAAAAATCCACAAGGACAAGAGAAACCTATTGCATTCTTTAGTAAGGCATTGAGGGATGCCCCTCTAAAGTATAACATTATGGAGAAACAAGCTTTTTCTTTGGTTAAAGCTTTGAAAGACTTCCGAATGTACATCCTTCACTCACACATCATTTCCTTTGTCCCAAACTCAGTTGTTAAAGAAATTCTAACATAGGACCCAGATGGTAAGAGAGGTAAGTGGATTGTTGTTATTCTAGAATATGATTTAGAGATAAAACCCACTAAACTCATCAAAGGCCAAGGTCTAGCTAGATTAATGCCTGAATCAAATTTTGAAGTTCTTGATATTAATATGATTAATGCTTTGGATGATCAAGAGGAAATCTCAACTCCCATTGTTGAATACCATTTTATGAATTCCTCTTGGTATGCTGATATAATTTACATTCTGCTTAATTTGAATACACATCCTGGTTTGACAAAAACAAAGGAAAGGTTCTTAAAATTAAAAGCTGTAAACTATTGCATTATCGATAAATGTCTTTATTGGAAAAATGAAAGTGGTCTATTTCTTAAATGTTTGCCTGAGTTTGATGCAGAGAAGGTTAAACACGAGTTCCATGAAGGAGAGTGTGGAGGTCATTTATACTGGAATACAACAACCAACAAAATTTTCAGGGCTGGCTTCTATTGGCCTACTCTTTTTCCTAATATACACAAAATGATTGTTGCCTGTCATAAATGTCAACTTTTTGAAGGCAAAAGAAAACTGCTACCCCTGCCTCTGCATCCAATAACTGTTGAAGCCCCATTTCAACAGTGGGGACTTGACTTCATAGGAGAAATCCATCAACCATATTCTGCCCAGCATAGATGGATTCTCACTACCACAGACTATTTCACCAAGTGGATAGAAGCCATACCTTGTAGGCAGGCCAATGATTCTGTTATTAAAAAATTTATGGAAATTAACATTCTCTCTATATTTGGCTATCCTACCAAGATTATCACTGATAATGCAGCAACATTTGGATCAAATAGGATGGTTGAGTTCTGTCATAGATATTAGATAACATTGGGGCATTCCATGGCCTATTACCCTCAAGGTAATGGACTTGCAGAATCCTCAAACAAAATTTTAGTGAACATAATCAAGAAACTGTTGGAGGACAATCAAAAGTCTTGGCACACAAAGCTTGTTCATGCTCTTTGGGCTGACAGATTGACATTGAAGAAATCTATTGACATGTCACCTTTTCAGCTTGTATATGGTACTGATGCAATTTTTCCAAAAATCCTTGGTGTACCAGTGATGAAGTTGATTCAAGAGTTGAAAAATGAAGATAATCAAATGATCAGAAGAATAAATCAGACCATTCATCTTCAGAAAATCAGAGAAGAGGTATACATGAAAGCATTGCAGAAGCAGGACAGCATCAAAAAGCTTTTTGACAGAAGAACAAAGGCCAACAATTTCAAAATTGGGGACAAAGTTTTAAAATGTGACTCAAGGAGGGAAGACAAGGGCAAGCATTGAAAATTTGACAACTTATGGCTTGGCCCTTACTCTATCCATTCAGCTGCTGGCAACAATGCATTCTTCTTATAGGAGTTAAATGGAGCAGAATTGTTTGGGGGTCCTGTCAATGGTAGGATGCTTAAACATTACTTTTCTTGATCCATCCCATGTTTTGAAAGCCTTTTTATATTTTTTCTCATTATAAATATCTCATCCACCATTGCATTCAAAGTTAGAAAAATCAAAAATACAAAAACAAAAGAAAGAAAGAAAAGAGGGCAGATTGTGAAAACAAGAAAGGTATAGCCCCATACCAAAAAAGAGAAATAAATTCTGAAAGTGTGCAAGCTTAAATTCCACTCCTAAAGAACACACTTCTAGTTAGTCAAATAGCCTAATCTTGACTAATTAGTTTTAAATTTTCTGCTGATAGGGTAGTGAATTCGATTTTCCATACTGTTTAATCTTGGCTTATCAGTAGGTAGATTAAGATAGAAATTAAAGGTTCAAATATGATCAAAATCTGAACCTAAGTTTCCAAAAGAGATGACTCAAATTTGTTTTAATTTCTAAGCACAAATGAAGGAATAACTGGTTCTAATCAGCTCAAAATCTAAACCAATTGACAAAGAAGCTACAGCTCAAACAAAAGTCAAAACAAGGCTGTAAAAGGATGAAGGAAGTTCTTTGAATTTTCAGATCTTAAGCATTCCATTTTGTTTTAAATTTTCTGTAAAATAAATGTCTATGTGCAGCTTGTTTTTTATGCCATGGACCAACATCAAGTTAGACTGTTCAATCCTGACTTGAATGATTTTAAATTTATGTTGTATAATTTAGAGAATAAAAAATCTGTTAGACTGTTTAATCCTAACAGATTCATAGATTAGGTAGAGAAGCATCTAAACTCATCTGTTTAATTTGAGTTCAAAGAGAAATAAGGAGTAGAAACATATTATATTTTCTGCTTTCAAAAGAATAAAATGTTGTAAAAGAGGTTGCCAATCCAAGTGCACTCTAATGAAGAAAAAATGCTATATCAGTGGGATTGGGTAGGTAGAAAGCTTGTATTGATGAAGATCCATTGTTTTTATGACTGCTAATATGTTTTCAAAGCAAGATCATCCTAGCAAAGGAAGGGTAGACCAATGGATGACGCACAGGTCAACCTCCCAAAGAACACAATGGATGTGGCACAGGACAGCCTCCCAGAGAATGCAAGTTTGAAGTTCTTGATGCCTTCAAGAAGGCACCATCCCCAAGTGGAGCCACTGTTAGCCACCTATAAAAATTTTTATAGAAAAAGGTGGCTAAAACTTTTTTGAGCCTTCAAGGAACAAATTTTATTGCTAAAAAGTGTTGGCTCTTGAAAACTCTTTAAGGCCTCATGCCTCTCCTCTGTCTAAATCTTCACTACTATTCCCCTTTTTTATACTCAGAAATTCTACTGATTTCATGTGAAAGTACTGCTGCAAAATCATCATTTTTCCCCTTCCTCCACTCAAAACTAACCTTCATTTTTCTCCCCTTTTTCTCCATGAAATTCCTCTATTTTGCATGACTCCCCTTCTCCCATTCATGAAAATCCTCTTTACATAGTTTAAAACTCATTTTTAAACTATGTCGAAACCCCCAAATCCATTGAGAACTCTGAAAATTTTCATAAAAAACAAGTTTTTATTACTATGGACTTAAGCCCCCTTGGGCTAAATCCTAACCACTTCCCCACCATACGCTTTGGGGCTGGAACCAAGCACTAAACCCTCATAGTGCTTATGGCATCGCAAACATCCAAATGTGCAAGTCTTTTTGCCATTACAAAAACTCTGATGCGATTAAGCCCTGTGTTTTTAAACCCCGATCATATTATTTTTCCATATAACCCATGGGCCCGCCTTCGGTGCTTAAAACATTGTAATAACCCATTTCCGATCACCTTTTTTCTTTGTAAATTCATAAAACCCACTTACCCAAAGTTTTGGTCTAAATGCGCCGAGAGATGATTTTTAATGAAAAATGGGTTGATTGAAAGACCGCATCAAAACTTCCAATGCGATTAAGTCCCATATGTATAAACCCTGCCCCCATTGCTTTTCATTTCATATAGCTTACGCCCGGGACCAAGAGTTTAAGTCCTGAGGTACCCATCATATCGGAGTTTTCCTTTGGGTGCAATTTAATGTTTTCCCCCCACCTCCGATTGCAATGGCCCGATCGCGTAATCGCATCGGCCTTCTCTGATCGCGCCAATCGCATCGACGATTTATATTGCGCCTTTAAATTTATCCACCTCCGATTGTCGTCCCTCCAATTCACTCCCCAGCATTGATCTGATCCTCAGATCAACGACCAGCACTCAATCGCTCCGTTGCATTCCAAGCCTTTTGACCCGTCGATGCCTCTACCTTCGATTACATCTGGACCGCCCACGTGTCCAGATCGGACGGTCCAGGATGCTTTCCCGATTTTGGTTTAAAATCATGCGCTTCGCATTCTAAATGTTTTTTCAGCCAATCTTAGCCATTGATCTCTGTAGATCAACGGCTCTCGTCAGCCCTTCCTCCATCATTGTATTATTTCCATTAACCCCCAGATTTAATTCTAGCCACTCATATTTTCAATCCAACAGCCACGCTCCTCCCTGCAGCCTCCAAAGAAATTAAACCTAATAACGCAGGATTTTATTAATCTTTTGGTTTTTGCAGGTGTTTGATGGTTTTTCCATCATATTAAAGAAAATCTAAAGGCCGGGAAAGATGTTTCTCGTGCCTTTGATTTATCAAAAGGAACCATTCACGGGGCTTTGCTCCACGTTTCGTCAATGCTTCATGGGCATTGATGCCTTGAAGTGCCCTGCACGGCCTGCACATCAACAAGACACTGTGATTTTAATCACAATTAAAAGAGTATCAGTTTTGAATATAGAGCACAACAGAACAGAAGATTGAAGACAAATTTGTGGGGATTACGGCTAAGATTGATAATCAAAAGCCTAATCCCCCAAATTAAAACACAGTTAAAAGAAAAACATAAGTGTTCAACAGACAGAAAGGCCTCCACCGCCACATCTAAGGCGAATTGATTCCTCCCAACTGTAGAAATTTGCTGAATAATGATTAATTATTCACCGAGACTATCCTGATCACATACAATTCGAATTTATATGCAACACATAATCTCTTCCACTCAGATCATCACACATGAGGAAATAAAATCAAGCGATAACACATCAAATCATCATACACATTAACACAGTATGTATGGGGAAAGCTTATAGCTGAAAAACCCGCAGCTATTGTGTATATTATAATGGAGAAATCATGTAACAAACTTAGTACAATACTCCTCACAAGTACTCAGTACTATCTCATGAAGTTACACACAAACTAGCTCAGTTTTGAACAGGTTACTGGTTCAAAACTCACCGCCAATTGCCTTGCCTCTATTGCGCAATCCAGGCCTGTCTATATAGAGATCCAAGGTTCGAATCTCCTTGGCTTTACTGCGCAATCATCATGGGCAATTCCTCCAAGTGTGGTGCAAATCTCATGCACAACTGATGTCGCCACTGATAGCTAACTCCACCCTTTCATCTACCTCTTTCACTGGTCTCCACTGAACTGATCATGCACTGTAGTGAACTGATGTGTTCTTGAGTTGAATAATGAGTTACTAATTAATGAATTAAATAATATTTAATTCACTCCACTCATAACGAATTGATTAGCTAGTTAAACTAATCTCAACCAGTTCAACTAAAATAAACAGAACACAACTCCACTAGCTGTCTCATTAACTCCACCAAACTTCTGCCACTGAAGTCCTAACTGAAGTCAACCATGCATGATGCCATCAAACCCTTGGGGATAGCGTAATTCCTCTGTCAGATGCATGAGCCACTTCTGTAGCTCGAACTGAAGTGCTCCAAGAGAGTAAACTGTTGTTTAGAGTCCAAATATTATTAAGGGTAAATAATATTTGACTTCCCTATTTTTAGGAGAGGCAGTCTAAAAATAGACTTCGACCTCTTCGACCTATAGGTCACAAAAATAGAGTCCCATTTATTTTTACCAACATGACCAATGCTCCAAGAATCTCAAACTAGAATCCCCGAACCATGCTCCATATGTCTAAAAATAGACTTTGCGCCAGAATTTGCCTGCGGGCCCACTTAGTGAAGGCGACTTCATTTCATTAAGCTCCATCATCTTGCTGCATTTTCAACACTCCCTCTCAGCAATATATGGATTATCTGCAACCCCTATCCTGCCTCTGTGGAATTTGAACTTGCTCCTGGTGAGCGCCTTCGTCAGGATGTCGGCATCCTGATCCTCCGTGGGAACATATGAAAGCATCATGATTCTCCGCTGAACACAATCTCTGATA
>CM076583.1:67035858-67381246 GCA_034641835.2 Pinus albicaulis | reverse complement strand
GAGATGGTGTTTGCTCCAGATGTGTACTTGGAAAACATCATCGGGATAATTTTGACAAACATGCCTCCGCGCACGCTTCAGCCCCATTGCAGCTTGTGCACAGTGATTTATGTGGTCCACTTCCTGTTGTTTCTTTCTCTGGTTGCAAGTACTTCTTAACTTTCATTGATTTTTTTTCCAGACGCACTTCGGTATACTTCTTAAAACTCAAGAGTGAAGTTTTTAACATGTTCTTGGCCTTTAAGGCCTTTGTTGAGAAACAATCTGGACATCAAATTCTTAAGTTAAGATCAAGGAATGGAGGAGAATATGTTAACAACAAGTTTATCAACTTCTGCACTGAGCATGGCATTCAATTGCAACATATTGTTCCATATACTCCATAACAAAATGGTGTAGCTAAAAGGAATAATCGAACCTTAAAAGAAATGGCTAATTGTATGCTTCAATCTAAAGGAATTGGTCTCAATTTTTGGGCGGAAGCCATTAACTGTGCAAATTACATAGTAAATCGCACTCTTACTAAGGTTTTAAAGAATATAACTCCAGAAGAAGCTTGGAGCTCAATCAAACCAGATGTAATTCACTTTCGTGTTTTTGGAAGTGATGCTTGTGCCCATATTCCAGATGTGAAACTTAAAGCCTTAGACCCTAAGAGTGAAAAATGCATTTTTGTTGGATATTTTGAAGATGTCAAAGGATATAGACTTCTTCAACCAAAATCCAAAAATATAATCATTAGAAGAGATGTAAAATTTGATGAAAATATATTAGCCTGCGAGCCTAGTTCTGCGGGTGTGCCACCCTTGGCCTGCGAGCCTGATTCGACATATGTGCCACCTCTCTCTCTCTCTCTTCTATTTTTAATAGCATTCCTTCTAGTTCATATGATGACAGCGAGGATGGAAATCCTCCTCCACCTCTTGAAATTGTTCCTTTTACTCCACCACTTCCAAGATGGGTCTGCTCTACTCGGGATGTAACAGGTTCTCTTGTAGGTGACCCTACCGATCGACGACGTGCACGTTCTCAGTTCGAAAGAGATTCTTCCTTATTGGCTCAAGTTCTAGAAAATCCTAATCCAGAAACCTTTGAAGAAGTCCTCGGTCATCCATCTTGGGATGAAGCTATGAATGAAGAATATCGTTCCTTATTGGCGAATGATACTTGGGATCTTGTTCCTCTTCCAAAAGGAAGAAAACTTGTTGGATGCAGATGGGTTTACAAAAAAAAGTTTGGACCAGATGGAAAAGTGGATAGACATAAAGTTTGTCTTGTCGCTAAAGGATTTTCACAAGTTGAAGGCATTGCCTATACTGAAACCTTCTCCCCGATTACCAAAATGAATTATACCCACCTTGTTCTTTCCCTTGTTGCCTCCTTTAAATGGGAATTCCATCAGATGGATGTTAAATCTGCCTTCTTACATGGAGATTTACGTGAAGAAACCTACATGGAACAACCCCCTGGCTTTATCCAAAATGACTCTAGCCTTGTTTGTCGCCATAGGAAGTCTCTCTATGGTCTCAAACAAGCTCCTCGGGCTTGGTATGCCAAAATGGATAGATTTCTATTAGATCATGGCTTTTCTAGGTGTCATTATAACAACACTGTCTACACCAAGAAAGTGGGTAAGTCCTTCACCATCCTTGTTCTTTATGTTGATGATCTTATCCTTATTGGTAGTGATCCAAACCATATAAACCATGTGAATTCTAGCCTCAAAAAGAAATTTGAAATGACAGAGGACACTTGCATTATTTCCTTGGTCTTCAAGTCTTACAATTGCAGTAAATTGTTGAATAACGACACTATTAACCGACTATCCTGATCACATACAATTCGAATTTATATGCAACACATAATCTCTTTCCACTCAGATCATCACATGGAAATAAATCAAGCGATAACACATCAAATCATCATACACATCAAACACAAAGATATGGGGAAAGGTTATAGCCGAAACCCCGCAGCCTATCAGGTATATTATAATGGAGAAATCAAGTACAAACTTAAGATAATACTCTATACAAGTACTCGCGATTTTCATACATATCTGCCAATCTATTTCAGCTTTTGAATAGGTTATTGGTTCAAAACTCACCGCCAATTGCCTCGCTTCATTAAGTAATCTAGGTCATTTGCTTCATCCTGCAGATCCAAGGTTCATCTCTGCTTTTGCTTGATCAAGCAACAATTGTCATGGAGAAATCCTCCAAGTGTGGTGCAAATCTCATGCACAACTGATGTCGCCACTGATAGCTAACTCCACCCTTTCATCTACCTCTTTCACTGGTCTCCACTGAACTGATCATGCACTGTAGTGAACTGATGTGTTTTTGAGTTGAATAATGAGTTACTAATTAATGAATTAAATAATATTTAATTCACTCCACTCATAAATAATTGATTAGCTAGTTAAACTAATCTCAACTAGTTCAACTAAAATAAACAGAACACAACTCCACTAGCTGTCTCATTAACTCCACCAACTTCTGCCACTGAAGTCCTAATTGAAGTCAACCATGCATGTGCTCAACAAACCCTTGGGAATAGCGTAATTCCTCTGTCAGTTGCATGAGCCACTTCCAAGGCTCGAACTGAAGTGCTCCAAGAGAGTAAACTGTTGTTTAGAGTCCAAATATTATTAAGGGTAAATAATATTTGACTTCCCTATTTTTAGGATAGGCAGTCTAAAAATAGACTTCGACCTATCGACCTATAGGTCAAAAAATAGAGTTCCATCTATTTTTACCAACATGACCAATACTCCAAGAATAACATACTGCAACCCTTGGACCATGCTCCATATGTCTAAAAATAGACTTTGCGCCAGAATTTGCCTGCGGGCCCACTTAGTGAAGGCGACTTCATTTCACTAAGTTCCATCATCTTGCTGCATTTTCAACACTCCCTCTCAGCAAGATATGGATTATCTGCAACCCCTATCCTGCCTCTGTGGAATTCGAACTTGCTCCTGGTGAGCGCCTTCGTCAGGATGTCGACATCCCGATCCTCCGTGGGAACATATGAAAGCATCATGATTCTCCGCTGAACACAATCTCTGATATGATGATACCAATCCGTGAAGCCATGTCGCCTCAACTGATCCTCCTGTCTGTACCATGAACCATATCCCGATGTGCCTCTGATATAGCGCAATACATGCTTGCCCGCCTTCCAAAAGAGCTTGGTAGGCTTAACCATAGCTTGCGAAAGCTGGTTAACTGCATAGCATATATCGGGTCGAGTATTGACCAAATACATCAACGACCCCACCAACTGTCGATAGACAATGGCATCCACTACCTCCTCCGAAGTAGCATCTCCCTTCCTCCATCCACCAGGAAGAGGGGTATCAACAGGCTTGCAGCCTTGCATGTTGAACCTCTCCATAATCTCCCGGGCATACTTGCCCTGAGAAACAAACAGTCCTCCACTGCGCTGCCAAATCTCCAATCCCAGGAAATAATGAAGGATGCCCAGGTCCTTCATCTCAAACACTCGTGCAAGATCCTCCTTGCATGAAAGTATCAACTGCTCGTCGCCAGTCAAAATCAGATCATCTACATACAGTACGATGATCAACAGCTTCCCCTCCACCACAATCTGGTACAGGTTTGGATCCGCCTCACTCTTGGAGAATCCAAGCCCGGTGAAGTAGCCGTCTATCCGAGTGTACCAAGCACGAGGTGCTTGCTTCAGCCCATACAGTGCTCTCTTGAGTCGGCACACATGCGACTCACTGCTGAAGATCTCAAAACCTTCAGGCTGCTCTATGTACACCTCTTCCTCAATAACTCCATTGAGGAACGCAGTCTTCACATCCATTTGATGAATGTGCCACCCCATCTACGCTGAGAGAGCAAGGATCGTCCGTATGGAAGAGTACCTTGCGACAGGTGCAAAAGTCTCCTCATAGTCAATCCCCTCGATCTGTGAGAAGCCACGGGCGACAAATCTCGCCTTGTACTTTTCCACACTCCCGTCAGCCGCCTGCTTCACCTTGTAGATCCATCGCGAACCTACAACTGATTTCCCAACCGGTCTTGGGACAATCTCCCATGCACTGTTCCTGATGATCGAATCATATTCTTCAATCATGGCATCAACCCATGCGGGTTCCTCCACAGCTTCCTCAAAAGAGGATGGCTCTGTCACAACACATTGACTCATAAGAGCCATGTATCTCTGTCTGCGCTGTGCTGTAGGTGGTCCTACAACCTTCTCTGCATCTTGAGCCAATCGCTCAGCTTCTGTAGTGCGCTTGCGCCCTCTGATGGTTGGCGCTGCATGAGTGGTTTCTTCCACTTCTCGAACTCCTTCGTGGGTCGACCCACATCCCAAGCTCCTCCATAGGAACTAACAGCCCTCATCTCGCATGCAAGTGTAGCCTCTTCTCTCAGCGAACAACACCGCATGGCTTTCTCCTCCTGGAATTTTATATCCCGTCGCACAACAGTCTTGCGACTGTCTGGCACATACACCCGATAGTTGTGAGGTGTATCAGTGTACCCCACAAATATTCCAACCTCAGCAGTTGGATCCAGCTTCCTTCTCGCATCCTTCGTCACATGCGTGTAGACAGGAGAACCAAAAAATCCGCAAATGGGAAATATCAGGCCTCTTGCCAGAATAAGCCTCCTCTGGTGTACTCATGCCAAGAACCTTGTGAGGACAACGGTTCTGCACATACACTGCTGTATTGCATGCCTCAGCCCACAAGTGAAGGGGTAGGCCCTGATCATGCAACATCGCTCGTGCAGCACCCACGATCATTCTGTTCTTCCGCTCAGCCACCCCGTTCTGCTGTGGGTTATGGGGTGCGATGAGCTCTCTCCGAATCCCTTCTGCGCTGCAGAACTCCTTGAATTTAGTCGAGATGAATTCACCACCGTTATCACTCCTTAGAGAAATCACCTTCTTCCCCGACTCCTTCTCGACCAGTGCTTTAAACTCACAGAACTTCGCGAATGTATCGCTCTTCTTCTGCATGAAGAAGATCCAGCACTTTCGAGAGAAATCATCAACAAAGATCACATAATACTTGTGCTTTGCTGTCGAAGCAACTGAGAAAGGACCACACATGTCTATGTGAACTCTCTCAAGGATCGTCGTGGCGCGACTATCCTTCTCGTGAAAGGTGGCTTTCACATACTTCCCTAAAGTACACCCCTTGCACTGATCTGACTGCGCAAGGGTGCCCTTAGGAAGCCCAGTAGAAATCTGCTGCAGAATCTTCAAAGCTCCATGGTGAAGGTGGCCCAATCTCCCGTGCCACAGTTCGCCCTCATCATCCCGGCTCACCACTTCTCCCGCCTTGCATGCCATAGCTGCGCAGCCATCTACCTGCAACTGATAAAGGTTCTTGGTTCGAACCCCTATCTTCTGGGTCTCTCCAGTAGTCTTACTGCGCAAGAAGGCTTTTCCTTCGCTGAAGACCACATCATACCCCTTATCCTCCAACATCGCCATAGAGATCAAGTTCTTCTTCAATCCAGGTACATGCATGACATCCTTCAATACAAAGGGTTTACCAGACTCCCTCTGAAAGGATATGGTACCGATACTAGTCGCACTGTATCTACCATCATTGCCCATCTCGATGTGCACACCCAAATCTTTGTCCTCCAGATCTGAGAACAAATCCCGATCTCCCGTCATATGAAATGACGCACCGCTGTCCAAGAACCACACCGATCCCATCACACTTGAAACCAAGCATGAAATCAGTGAAAAGTCAAGCTCGAACTGTGAAGCCAAAGCTTCTCCATCTGCAGATCTTCCCGCTTGCTTGTTCTTCTTCTTCCTTGGACAATTGGTAGCATAATGTCCGTGATCATGGCAGTGAAAACACTTCACTTTCGCCATATCCTGCTTCTTGCCCTTAGCACCAGAATGAGAGGTTTTCTTACCCTTCCCTTTCTTAGCTTTGGACACCAAAGCGCAGTTTTCTTCATCAGCTCCCTTTGATGAAGATCCATCTCGAGTAGTCCTCCTTATCTCCTCCCGCATGAGATCCGCCCAAAGGCGCTCCCATCCCGGCAGCTTCTCCCGACCATTGACACTATCTTGATATGAGTGCCAAGCCTTCGGAAGACCAAGGAGAGCCAGGTCGACCATGTCCTCGTCTTCGATAGTAACCCCCACACTTCCCAGCTCATCTCTGCATTGAGTGAACTTCGTGAGGTATTTGGCGATACTGTCGCCCTTCTCCATCTTGATGTTCCTGAGCTTATCTTTGAGCGCCAGCTTCCTTTGGTCGCTCTTACTCTGGAATAGATCTTTCAAAGCTTTCCACATTAAATATGGAGTAGCCTTTCCATGCAGGCTGGATACAATATGATCCTTGACGCCCTCCAACAGGATCCTTCGACACTTCGCCATCTTCTTTTGCCATGCATCGACTTCAACAGGATCAGTGGGCTTTTGGACATCCGTATCTACGAACTCCTTGAGACCATTATCTTCTAATACTGCCTCCATGCGATCCTTCCATGCAACATAATTCGAACTGCCTTCAAGAGCATATTCGAGTCGCAAACCGTTGAAAGACATTTTCAACATCGGCACCAAGAAAACAAAACTGCTGCAAAATTCGAATTCCACCTCAAAGCTCAACCGCTCTAGATCTGTGAGAACAAATTATTTCTAGCACAGAGATCGACTGCAAGGGGCATTTACTGGATATATCACCTTTCAAAGAAAGGATGAATCCAGAGGTTACCTGGCCTGCATGCAGACTCTGTCTACCGAAATAAGTTTGTAATCACTGTGATGATCAATCTCTGCTTCAATAGCTCCGATACCATATATAAATTTGCTGAATAATGATTAATTATTCATCGAGACTATCCTGATCACATACAATTCAAATTTATATGCAACACATAATCTCTTCCACTCAGATCATCACACATGCGGAAATAAAACAAGCGATGGCACATCAATTCATCATACACATTAACACAGTATGTATGGGGAAAGCTTATAGCTGAAAACCCCACAGCTATTGTGTATATTATAATGGAGAAATCATGTAACAAACTCAGTACAATACTCCTCACAAGTACTCATTACTTTCTCATAAAGTTACACACAAACTAGCTCAGTTTTGAACAGGTTACTGGTTCAAAACTCACCGCCAATTGCCTTGCCTCTATTGCGCAATCCAGGCCTGTCTATATAGAGATCCAAGGTTCGAATCTCCTTGGTTTGACAGCGCAATCATCATGGGAAATTCCTCCAAGTGTGGTGCAAATCTCATGCACAACTGATGTCGCCACTGATAGCTAACTCCACCCTTTCATCTACCTCTTTCACTGGTCTCCACTGAACTGATCATGTACTATAGTGAACTGATGTGTTCTTGAGTTGAATAATGAGTTACTAATTAATGAATTAAATAATATTTAATTCACTCCACTCATAACTAATTGATTAGCTAGTTAAACTAATCTCAACCAGTTCAACTAAAATAAACAGAACACAACTCCACTCGCTGTCTCATTAACTCCTCCAAACTTCTGCAACTGAAGTCCAACTGAAGTCAACCATGCATGATGCCATCAAACCCTTGGGAATAGCGTAATTCCTCTGTCAGATGCATGAGCCACTTCTATAGCTCGAACCGAAGTGCTCCAAGAGAGTAAACTGCTGTTTATAGTCTAAATATTATTAAGGGTAAATAATATTTGACTTCCCTGTTTTAAGGAGAGGCAGTCTAAAAATAGACTTCGACCTCTTTGACCTAAAAATAGAGTCCCATCTATTTTTACCCAACATGACCAATGCTCCAAGAATCTCAAATTGGAATCCCCGAACCATGCTCCATATGTCTAAAAAATAGACATAGTCTAAAAATAGACTTTGCGCAGTAATTTTCCTCAGGGGCCCACTTAGTGAAGGTGACTTCATTTCACTAAGCTCCATCATCTTGCTCTGCATTTTCAACACCAGACTGTTAGTATGAATTCTTCGTCGAAAGTGTACTGAAAAAAGAACCACTTTAGCTACGCATAACTAATAGCCCTAACAACAATAGAGGTCGCTAAACATCTTTCGTATCTGCGATTAGTAGTTAAAATGCGCAACAAACGAGATCTATAAATGGAAAGACATTAAGCGATAAAGTAAAGAGTTTGCTCCATGCATCCAACGAGACAAGACAAGAACACGATTTTTTGAATGGATTTTTATATTACAGGGGGCACCCGGGAGGAAACAAGAAGGTGTATCCGGATCTCCTCAATGGGATGGGTTCTTTGTAGTCCTCAAACGACTTTCGGATCTAAGCTTTCTCTCTCGTAGATGTAGAAAACCCAATGCAGAAAAGTAGAGCTCAATGGGAGCAAATGGTAGAAAAAATGAGACCAAGTGTATAGATCCAGAGAGTGATCTAATAGGCAACAAAAGGTGAAGAATGATGGGGAAAACCCTCCTATTTATAACAAAATATTGGGTCATTCTAGATCTTGGTGCATGATTAAAATAATGTTAATCAAATCTAGATCCACCTCTATGGAATATTTTATTATTATTTGTTGGAGGGGAAAGGGTGTTTGACTTGGGTCAAATCCCTTGATTAGTGAAGAATAAATAAATAAATGATTTATTTATCTTTTTAAGGAAGTGGTTGGGATATAATCAAATAAATAATGATTTATTTAATTAATGGTGGTTGATTTGGTCATATTTAACAAGGAATATTATTTAAATAATTATTCTAGAAAATAATAAGATAACTATGGGTTTATCTCATTAATTTCTTTGTTTTTGGGTTAAACATGATTTCGGGAATAATAATTAAATTATGGTTTAATTAATTATTCCTTTTGGGGTCTCCTAATTAACATGGTGAAAGCATTTTTACTTGGGGTAAAAGCGGTCTTACATGGTGTACTTGGGTCCATCTAATGATGAAAGGTTAGATGACCAAAAAATAGTGTAGCAGTTGCCCCCTCAGCAAGTGCGAGTGTCGGGAGCAAATCGTATGACACGAAGTACGTTGTAAGAACACAATCACTAGACTGACAAAAAGGGATGTCGAGAGAGAAATGTGAGGTAGATAGTGTGTTTGAAGGACTAGACCCTTCGAGGAGACGAGACTCGCAGTGCAACAAGTCTCTCATATGAGAGAGTGTACTTTTGCTGAAAGGCTGCGGGAGGGAGGCATACCTATGCCCGCCGTGACAAAGTACAAAAGAATAGTGTGTCCAGATGAAACAAGGGGACCGAACCATGAAAGTACAGTTTGGCATAATCAAGGGCCGGATAAAAATACAATGAAGAGTCTCACATACATGTTGTGCACAGGATAACAACCGGGACTAGTACAATAACATCCGAGTACATGAGATAAATACAACCCAAATGCCCCCCGTAAATGGGGAAGGGCTCACAAAAATCCGAGTGATACATGCAAATCATGAGAGTCTGTCTGCAAGTGGCTAAGGCCATCATCATCAAAATCTGGGAGCGGCATCGAGGCTACAATGAAGAGGTCATCCGGCACATGTGGGGGCTACTGCGCAGAGCCACCCCCTCATGAGGGCTGAGACATCTCACACATGCCAGAATCATCAAGAATCGTCGTTTGAGTCACTCGGACTGTCCAAAGTATACGAATCTCGATCATCGATGAAAGGAGCCGGAGAAGCAATCAAGTCAAAGGGAAGTGAGAGATCCCCCACGCTCGATCCGAGAGCACCGAACAAGAGTGGAAGGCCGGAACCAAGGTACACCGCCCTCTAGACCTTGCTTCGGAATAAATGTCCTGATGTCGACTAAAGGAGGTCCGCCGTAGGTGAGGCAAGGAGAGATCCTCAACTAAGGCACGAGAGAAGAACAATAGAGCGACAGACGACTGACACTAATGATGATAGTGGAAATGGGAAGGATGGAGTGGCGAATGGACGACTTCTTGTTAGAGCATAAAGGGCATGAATGACATGGCAGCATCGACACGATATCGAAAAGGGACAGGGGACGAGTGGGGATGAAGGTCATGATATGCGACACAAAGAGGAACCAAGCAAAGAAGGATGGAGGGCTATAGTGGGGTGTAAAAGGACGCAGGATAGACTCCATGAATGCAATGATGACTCGACTTGGATGCTCTAAACAAGGGCGACTTTATAGTCGCTGCCACACAGAAGCGGCCCCAATGGGGGTCATGGAAGCATGAGTACAAGGTGGGCACTCATGACGAAAATCGACACGAACGTGGGACGAGTAAGGGAGCAATATGGTGCCCCAAGTACAAGTGTCATAAGTGAGAAATCGATTTTTAAGGAGCGGTGAAGTGACCCTTCGTGGAAAAAATGTGTCCGGGTGAAGTATCAAATCACCAAAAACTAATGAAGACCCATTTGAGAGCTTGGTGAGATCTAATCAGCGGTGATACTTGTCATTCGTCGAACGGGGCTACGGTGTGGTCGGCAGTGATCGTAAAGAAGAAACAGGGGTTCTCTTTTAATGAGGCGATTTTCCTCCAAAATCATTCATTTGCTATTGTTACTGTGGTGAATGTGGAGAGGAGAGAAAGGCCCTAAATCTTGCGGCGAACGTAGCGGAAAAGTCGACGTTGGATTCGAGATCCGTCGCTGGAGGTAAGAGGCCTAACCTTGCTCTTGCATTTTGGTGGATTAGATTTGTGATTTAGGGCCCAACACCCCCGAAAACAGCTCCCTCCCTCATCTCTACGGGCCGGGTCGCACTTTTTGGGGCAAAAGTGCGACACTGGTCCAGAAAAAGTGAGCGTAGCTCGTGCATCCCGGGAGATGAGGGGGCTTGATGTCTTGTTTGATGGGCCGGGAGTTGGGTTTTGGTGTGTGGTTATGGTTTTCACGATCCGTACTCACGACAAAAAGAATGTGTTTTGTGCGAGTATGTGCGCAGTTGCGGGTCAAATCGGAGAGAGAGGGATCCAGGAACACTTGGGCGGAGATCCGGGCGGATCGAGGCGTTCGTCGTGTATTGGGCCGGATTTGGGGTTCTTAAGTTTGTGGAGAACCCGTCGATGAGAGCAGGGGAACCATATGCGCCCGGATTATCGGTTATTGGGATCCGGATCGGGGAGATCTTTTGTAGTGCAAGGGCACGGGATCGGAACCGACGGTCCGGGTGATGTGTACTTCTCGACCGGCCTCCCACCACTCGGGGATAGTGGGAGACACGTAGCTGCAGTGTTGCCGCGGGGCGGCATATCATGGAGTTTGTGGAACGCCATTGTCGACGGGTCTTCAAGTCAAGGGGACTCGAATATCGATCGGGGATCTAGAGAGGCTAGAAACCCGTGCGGTGGCCGCAGCATCGTGCCGCGAATCTCGGGCGATCGGGCGTTCCATCACATCACCGGTGGCGGGATGATGATAGTGGAGAGCGTGTTGGGTGGGACCTACTTTGGGTGGGCCCAAATGATGCCGGGTGTCGCTAAAGCGACAGCTGTCGCTATCGAGCGGCGGGGTGAATCATGATTGCTCGTATGGGACTTTATTGTGCGCCTTCTTCTTTGAGAAGATCCCGACCTTGAGGCCTCGTGTGCAGCTTCCGGATGGGGGCCCGAGAGAGCCCCAGGATGCGTCGTTGGGGACCGACTACTCTGCAGAGGAGGAGGAGGAGGCGGTCGGGCGAGTGTTTCGACCGGAGTTTTTTGCCCATTGGGATCGGATGCCGTTGTACATGAGACGACTACCCGTATAGTGGGATGAGCTACCGTGGGGATCCGGATCCGCCGCCTCCGTCCGAGTCGAGTCCGGGGGGCCCGATGGTAAGTGACAAATTTGCTATTCTTATGTGGGCATGTTAAAGTTTTTTGAATAGTAAATAATGATACTGATTCGGGGACTTTTGGTATGCGAGATATAGCACCAGTAAAACCGGCGGATATATGGGACGACCGCGAGCGTACGGAGCTCACGGGTCCGAGTGGGTCGAGAGCAAAGCGACGCAAAATGAGGGTGCAGCCGCCCTCGGAGGACATCCGCCGTAGATGTGAGCATGCTGTGACCCGGAGTATCGGAGCGCGGTGGCGAGGATTTAGACGACCGATACATAGAGCCATGTGTTGGTCTCCCCTCGGAGTGGCGAGGTATCATGCGGCGCATGGCGATGGCCGGCCAAGCTATGCGTGATCTACATCGTTTGCGAGGCGAGCCATTGGCCGGGAGCCTCCGGATAGTGATTAGGGGCATATGGGTGCCCCTCTACGATGTATGTAGGGGCGTGTGGTGCCCCCTAGAATGTATGGAGGGGCATATGGTGCCCCCAGTTTTTGGATTTTGTTTGTAACATGCTATGGGCATGTCGTATGTATATGTATGGAGGGGGCATATGGTGCCCCCAGGTTTTTTTGGAACATGCGATGGGCATGTCGTATGTATCATAGTAGATGGACTCATCAATATATGTTTTGCGACACATATTATGGATATGTATCGTCTTTTGATGGTTGATTTAATGTTATTGTCTTGTATGAATTGTGTGTGATAAATGCCAATCTAGAACATGGTTTGCAATACTATCTACGTAGTGATTACGGTCTCTCGGGTACATGGTTGAAAGTGATGGTTTCAAACGCACGTATTAAGACTTTCACTCAGTAAATAGCGTCTAAACAGAGCACGGGGTTATGCACAAGATAAACACCATTGAGTTGCATTACAAGAAGCAGAGAATCCAAACGAACGTGCGGATGGCGGATGCGATGCAAGAGGGCATTGGCTAATAGGCCACGCACTGCATCATATTCGGCACGATTGTTGGTGGCAGAACCAATGCATACCCCAGTTAGACGAACGAGGTGATGCAAGGGGGTGAAGATGGCCCACCCCTGCCGAGGCAAGCTTCCCGGAGTAGCGACTTGCACCATCGGGCGTAACCGATAAAGGGTGTGGACGGGGTCCCGCGAAAATGGTGTGACAAGACAATAAATGAGGGGATGAAAGGAAATGACTAAGACAGCGTGAGGGCACGAAGTCATCGAGCGGGAATGGCGGGAGGAAGGGGCAGGGGGTGATCAAGACTCGGACAAGGTGGTGTATGAGAGCTATCGAAAACATGGTGAGGACTCGGGGCTGCTGGAGGTCAACGAGGACACAAGTGGAGTGATCTCGGGTATCAAGGGACACAAAGGGGGAGGGTCACGGACGGGCTAGGGCTCCGAGTGTCGTGCGGAGGAGGATAGGTAAAGGATGGTTACCGTGGACTCAGTCATCCGAACTATCGGGGGAGGGATGACAATGGAAGCGGGAGGATCCTCGGGTTGGCCTCGAAGCATACGCACGAGGATGGGAGAGGCGGATTGATTCTGTTCAACCTCGTACTCTCGAATGACCTCTAAAGATGCGCGATAATGCGTCGAAGTGAGGACAGCGGTGGGAGTAGTGGCCATGGACACCGCACAATGCGCACGGTTTGTTGGTGCGGAGAGTCTTGGGGGTTCTTGGTTACGGACGAAGAGGACGCTTCAGGGGGCCGTAGATCTCGGAGAACGCGACTTTAACCATGGGTTGGATACGGGGGCAACTCGGGACAAGCATGGGTGGCATGGCCGGCGACATCGCACAAGGCACGGCTTGGCAAGTTGGGGAGGGTCGGGTCGGTCGTGGTGGTCTTATCTTTGGTGCCCCTTACGGGCTTTGTGCTTTCTTCTCGGGGAGCCGCGCACGACGGGAGAGGGATCCTGCGAGAGGTGCGGAGGCACGAGTAGCAACGGAAGAAGCGAGGGGGGACCGGTTGGACCGGTGTCAAAGCCATGTAGGGTTTGGGGTGACCAGGGAGGGGTGGCGGCCGGGGATCAAGGTACTGTAGACCCGAAATGCCCAAGGTCAAGTTAGGAAGGGAGAGGGTGGCCATGACGGGGACGAGAATATACTCCGGAGGGGGAGCCAAGAAGGGGATCTGTCCGAGCGGGGTGAAATGGCGGGAGGGACGGCTCCGAGATGGTTAAGGCCGGGGGGAACCGAGCCGGGGGGTAAAGGGGTTCGGGGATACTAGGCCGTAGGAGGAAGGCCGAAGGAGGAGGTCCGGTTGGCGGAGAGTATGGCTAGGAGCGGGTTGCGAGGGCGAAGGGGTGGTTGCGGACTAGCCGAGCGGTGCCTTTGAGGGCGGCCTTAGACGATTGCATCATGCAAACATTTGACAAGTCGGGATCGTGGGGATAGGAGGAGGGGGGAAGACAAGGAAAAGTTCCAAGTAGGGGAGGAGTCCTTGTAAAGCGCAGGAGACACCTGGTCGGGAATCGACGCGTTTTTCTTGTTGGCTGCGTAAGAGATGGTGGTCTCGAGGAGAGTCCGAGAGGGAGGCTCATGATATGTCAGCTGGTCGATGGTGACTATCTTCCCATTATGTGGAAAAGACATCTTGCGGAAAACCGCGGATGGGACAGCAGACATGGCATAGGTGTAGCTTTGCCCCAATAGAATGTTGTAGTCTAGAGGGGCGTCAGCTGACTTCGACGTCAACGCAAACGGTCTTACCGGCGAGGGTGATGGGACGATTACGAAACAGGCAATAGGCTGGGAGGCATGACCGTCCCACGCTCGAAGGGTGATCGTGGAAGGGGCCGACTCGGGGGATCCGAGTTGCTTCCAAACCGAAAGCTGGACATCACACGAGTGGATGCCCTCATCAATTATACAGCAGGATACGATGGGCATGTCTCGATTTTGGTCGGGATTTGGAAAGCAACGGAAGGAGGAAGAGGAGGATGGTCCGATTGAGTGGCGTCAAAAACAATCATTTGGTCATCAGCAGGATCAACAGCGCCCACGGCGAGATAGTAGAGCCTTCTTTTGAATAGGGCACGGCGGAGAGTTCCGAGTGTGGAAATGGCAACGAGGGGGATTGCGCCAAATCATCTACTATACTATACGATTGAGCGGCTTGACCGAAGCGACGATTTCGGGCGTAATGGGCCCTTTGGAATCTTTTGGATGAACCTCAACTTTGGGTTGAGGGATGTGTAAGGGGCCACTGGATGTCGAAAGAGGCTCGTAGAACCCGAAGATGGAGGCTCGGGAGCGGACTGAGCGGGAGGCTTTGGGGTACTGGGCGAGACCGAGTTTGAAGGTGAAGGTTGACGAAGAGGGAAGGATCGGAAGCGCATCATAAGGATCTCGGTAATCGGAGGAACCGTAAATGGACGAGGGGGTGGCTACATGGGTCAGGCGAGGGGTTGGGTAGCCACGAATCCCTCGTTGAGGGAAAGGATCGGTGAACACACTGGGCTGGGTAGTGGCCACATTAGGAGGAGCATGAGGGAGGCGTATTGTCGGCGCAATGTGGCTTGAGACTCCACATCCGTCGCATACGGGGGTAAGAGAGGACAATCGTGAGTGTAATGACCATAAACACCGCAACACGAACAGGGCTTATTTGTGCGAAGCGGCCTGTCCGGCTTGGGCGGAAGGCCCTGTTGCTGGTTGCTAGTGTTGGGGTCCATACCAAAATTGGGTCTCAGTTCACAGGGAGCAGATGGGTCTGGATTGCCTCTCACTTCCCTCTTTTTGAGAAAGGGGGATTAATGCGTTCCTATTTGGTAAATGCCTATGGAGGGGTTGTAGTCTTTATTCTGGGTTGTGAGGAGGCAAGGGAGGTGGAAGCGCATATGCTGGAGGAGCTGGCGCACCAGGCTGTGGATAAAGGTAAGGGTTGGGTGGGGCGACATTGAGGTAAGCAGGAGGTTGGGCAAAAGGAGGAGGCATGCCGTATCCTGGATACATGTTGCCGGGAGGGGGAAGAGTGCTTGAGGTGCTGGCCCCTCCCTGAGGGAGACCATAGCCCATAGGGGGGTGAGCAGATGGATGGGAAAGAGATCCAACGATACCGTCGACGGAATGAGATGCCAGGCGTTGGCGCCCATTGGGCCTGGGATGGGAAGAACGTATAACCTGTAACCCGGCGTCGTGAGGTCATATTTTAAAGCTATTTGGAGCGCGGCTTCTTCAGATTGAGGAAAGTGAGAGGCGACATCTTTGCCGATGGGAGACGGGAGGGTGCGAAGGAACCAGTCCATGTAAACCCGATCTTCAAAGGGAGGGGCTCGACATAAGCTCCGTCTTCGTCGCCATTCTTGAACATGGGCAGAAAGGCGTGTGGAAGAGGATTGCTTAAATGAAGTCAAGAGCTCCGTACCAGTGTCGTATCGGAGAGGGAGCTGGAAGTACGACAAGAAGGCTTGGGCAAGAGTCTCGAACGTGGTATGGGAGAAAGTGGCCTGTTCGACATACCATTTAGAAGCTTCGCCGGTAAGCGTGCGTTGGAACAAACGAAGACGGATGGAGTCATCGGTAATGGAGTTGGAGGAACACCACATGTGGAAAGACCGGATGTGATTGGTTGGATCTTCTCCATTAAGGCCCTCGAACTTAGGGATATCAGAGGGCAGCTTGGTGGGCATAGCGGGCCAGGTAGCATTGTGGTGAATAGGGTCATTAATCAACTGATGGAAATCGGGGAGGCTGAGGCCTACAATGTACGGCAGCACAGGGGTGGCCGGGGTAGTGGTTGTGGTGGTTCCGCTAGAAGTGGGGCCGGCATTGGGGCCGGGAGAACCGCTAGCGTTAGGCCCTGGACCAGACATAGTGAAGGTAGAGGGGGAGAACGGAAGGAAAAAGGAGGACCCGATGAATCGGGGAGAGAGAGAAGTCGGAGTGCAGTTTCAGTGGGCCCAGCTCGGCTTGGCCAATGATGCGGAAGCGGTCGATGAAACCGGAAAGCGAGGTGAAGGCAGAGAGTCTCCAGGGAAGAAGCTGAGGCGCAGTGATGAGAAGAAGCAGGCAGAGCGAGAAAGGGACAGAATCAAGAAGGTCAAGGGCAGATAAGGTGCGGTGACAATTGATTTTAGAGTCTTTGCCAGGCGGTGTTAACCAGGCGCTTCTTCACTTAGGGTCAGTGTGTGGTGTGCGTTAATTTTAATTTTTAAACCCTTTCCGTTGTTGAGAGCAAGAAAAAGTGTGCTGCGTAGCTGAAAATAAACCTACAGAAAATAGAGTATAATGCTGAAATAACAGAAAAATAACGGCTACGTATGCATCTATTTAACCCAAGAAGGTGGGTCTCTCACAACTATGCTGAAAAGAAAGGGAAAAACTATGTAAAACACACATAAAGGGAGCTCAATAGATCTAGGGTCAAAAGGGACAGAGATCTGGAGGATAAAGCTGCAGGCAAGAGGTGCAGATCACAGCCAAGAGACAGAGGCAAGGTGGCTGGAAAAAGGAGGGAAATCAGCAAATAGCAGACGCGAGGTCCAAACAAAAGCAAGCAAAGAGAGTGATTTAGAAAAGGAAAGAGTGATTAATGGATCCAAAGGGAGGTAACAGATACGGAAAAAAGTGAAGCTACGGCAATATTTGGAAAGCAGCTAAAACTCTTCCACGAAAGTGGGAGGAAGGGCTAAAGCCACTAAGGAAATTTAGGTTCCCATGATGAAGTAAAACAGATCAGGATCTTGGTCTAATGGTGAGGAGTGAGAGGCTGAAGAACCCTGACGAAGGCTGCCGAGGCGGAGACGAGGGAAGGATTGCTGAGAAAAATGGAAAAAAAGGCGGTGGGTTTCGACTGATACGGAGTTCGAATCGCCGAAAATAGGGTGAAAAGGGAAGTGCGACCTGGGGTCAGTCGCGGGTTGGGGCCAAAAATGGAACCCCTCGTTAGTTGTCTCGTGTGATTTTGGAAAAGTTCTTAGTCTCGGTTGAAATTTGGTGTAACTTACCACATGACAGGGCCAGAGAAACACACGGAAGTTAGAAATTTTAATGTTTTAGGGTTTTATGTGAGAAAAATGACATAAAAAGAGGAAAACTAAGCAGCTGAAAAGAAGCCCTAGGGCCTGAAGTAGCTGGATATGCGGGAATATGAAAAACGACAGCGGTCGTAATTTAAAACCCGTGTGGAGTCGCCATTTGTTAGTATGAATTCTTCGTCGAAGTGTACGAAAAAGAACCACTTTAGCTACGCATAACTAATAGCCCTAACAACAATAGAGGCTGCCAAACATCTTCAGATCTGCGATTAGTAGTTAAAATGCTACAACAAACAGATCTATAAATGGAAAGACATTAAGCAGTAAAATAAAGAGTTTGCTCCATGCATCCAACAGACAAGACAAGAACACGATTTTTGAATGAATTTTTTATATTACAGGGCACCTGGGAGGAAACAAGAAGGTGTATCCAGATCTCCTCAATGGGATGGGTTCTTTGTAGTCCTCAGCACTTCAGATCTAAGCTTTCTCTCTCTTGTAGATGTAGAAAACCAAATGTAGAAGATAGAGCTCAATGGGAGCAAAATGGTAGAAATGAGACCAAGTGTATAGATCCAGAGTGATCTAATAGGCAACAAAAGGTGAAGAATGATGGAGAAAACCCTCCTATTTATAACAAAATATTGGGTCATTCTAGATCTTGGTGCATGATTAAAATAATGTTAATCAAATCTAGATCCACCTCTATGGAATATTTATTATTATTTGTTGGAGGGAAAGGGTGTTTGACTTGGGTCAAATCCCTTGATTAGTGAAAAATAAATAAATAAATGATTTATTTATCTTTTTAAGGAAGTGGTTGGGATATAATCAAATAAATAATGATTTATTTGATTAATGGTGGTTGATTTGGTCATATTTAACGAGGAATATTATTTAAATAATTATTCCTAGAAAGTAATAAGATAACTATGGGTTTATCTCATTAATTTCTTTGTTTTTGGGTTAAACATGACTGGGAATAATAATTAAATTATGGTTTAATTAATTATTCCTTTTGGGGTTTCCTTAATTAACATGGTGAAAGCAGTTTTACTTGGGGTAAAACTGGTCTTACATGGTGTACTTGGGTCCATCTAATGATGAAAGGTTAGATGACCAAAAAATGGTGTAACACCAGCTACCACGAAGCCACCTGTGCCTCAAAGAATTCAAACAGAGGCCGAAGTTATTGTTTGAAATCAGATATTCGCCTCAACACAGCTGGAGAAGTTAATTTTGCACATAAAACTTAATGACAAAATATCTGCAGAGTTACTCCTACATAACACTAAGCCTCAAAGTCAACGAAAGCTCCCACTGAGCTTAATTCATAAATTTAAATCAATTAATACAATAACACACCTGTAAACTTCTCCATCAATCCCCTCAAAGGCCGAGAAGTAATTACTCTATATTAATTATCCTGAGAGATCTTTTATCAGATTTCACCTCCTCATTCTTCTATAAATACCTCTGTAGAAGATGAGAAATTGTTGGTTGCAGAACTTTGAAATACATTTGAGCTTAAACTTCTGATTGTAAATAGTGTTCACTGGCCCTTAGAGCTCTGCTTGTGATAGATAAGTTAGGCTGAGACAAGTAGGTGATTGCTAAACTAAAGCATTGGACTTAAAGCTGTAACTGGTTTGGAGCATCAATACAAGTTGATTTCTGGGATCCTGGTCTATGTTGACGGTGATGTTTTTCTCATTGTAACTTGTTATTTTGTTTTTGTTTTCACTGTGTTCATCTTCTCTTATAAAGAGAAACATGCATAGAGTTTGGACCTACTATATATCAATCCCTTCTCTGACTGAAAATCTTTATTTACATGTTTTCTTCCAATCTATGTTATTTAGGAATGATTTAATTCAATTTAAGCATATGAATGCTAGTGTTCCCTCATCTTATTGCCTTAGCTAAATATTATTCTTGAATGTTATGTTCAGTATTAGTTAAGTAGAGATGAACTATAGAAGATATGGTGTGCCCTGGTCCTAGTTTTATCCCCAAAGACTGTCTGAATATTTCCCTTGGAATGTGTTAAAAGATGGCTAGTTTCAAAGTAATTACCAGATCTTAGGCCATTCTGTGTTATTTTTGTGTTTATCTTGAAAGTAACCAGGTAAATCAGATCTAGGAGAGTATTTGTGGTGAGCCCGGCCCACTAGTTTCTACTCCAACAATTGCCTTCAAGTTTCCATTTGTTTTAGAATGTTTTCTATTGAAAGTGTATCAAAGGCTGGCTAGTTTAAAAGTACTTACCAGATCCTAGGCTGCTCTTTGTTCCGCATCTGTTTAATTCTCCTTCTTATTGTACCATTTCATTTCATAAATCAAACTTCAAAGAGATCCTTAGACATAGATGACTTGCCCCATGGACTACTCTTGCCCCTTGTTGTTCCAATTAAACCCTATTATGATTCCATGGCCCAATGGACTAAAACTTGCAATTATCTATCTTTTGGTGGAAGCTTACTCTCATTGCTTGCAACTTCTCACCTTTGAAACTCTTTCGATTTAGGACTTTCCCTCAAACAGTAATCATGCTCAACCATCCAAAAACAAAAAAAACCCTCGGCCTTCATAACTAGCCTAATATCATTACCCCAAACTTCAAAGACAAATTCATCTTTGCACTTATTAGAGAGATCCATCTCCGGATTCAGGATGGCTAGATCCTAGAATCCCAAAGTGGTTGAAACGATGTTGTTTCTGTGATTGGACTTTGTCAATCTTGCTAATTACAGAATCCTAACAGGTGATTTCTTTCTTTTTACCTCTAAGGCTAACATGATTTGTCTTTTAGCTAAAGTTAATCTCTATCTTGATCTATGTTTTTCCTCTAACTCTTCTTTAGTATGTCTTCCAGCAACTGGTGTTGTTATTCCTATGGATGAATGAGCTGTTGGGAGGTTTTGTTTCACAAATCTACCCTTTTGATCTCTATTTCTAGGCATAAGAAAACATTTCTTGAAAGAAAAACTATATTTTTGTTGTTTTTGGTGATTTTATATATATTTTTTAATCTATTTGTCTTCCTATTTGACCGTTTTGAATATGCTTCCCCGGTAACGACGCCAAAATGTTGGGTCAATTTACTGTTGTAAACTAACGCAAGTATTTATTATCAATCTGGGCTAGTGGAACTTTGAACCATCCCCAAAGCATATGGGTGTCAATTAAGATCAATTTTGAAGATGGTTTATTAATGATCAGGGAAATGCATACTAAAAATATAAATCTAACTTAAACAATTTCTAAATTCAAATGTGCAATCAGAAGCAGAAGAATCTCCTAAATTGAGAGATTTGTTTTTCCTTCTCTAACACAATTAAGTCATGAATTAGAAATCAAAAAATACTTAATCGAACAATAGATTAAGATACATGAAGCAATAATTGAAGAGGCTCTTCACTGAAGAGGTCTTGGTTGTCCTTCATCATATATTCATTTATCACTAATGGTATTGTTTAGAAACATGAATTTAGAAAAGCATGTAAAAGCATGAAAATATGAATTCTAACTGAAGATATTAATTAGATAGAAAGAATGTTTAACTTAAACATTTGTTTTTCCTTTCATATGCAAGTTAAGAATGATCATTAGATTCATCAATACTCAGAAATAATCAGCATAAAAAAATTAAGCATAAGCAAACTAATTCATAAATTACAGATAAACTTAAGAAGTGCACTTAGCTTGGTGTGAAGGCCCTCCACCCTTGCTTCGCACACTAAAGGTGAATTCATCTACTTAAAAATTCAATCAATCAACCAACATATAACAGCAACAAATATGATAGAACGGATCTTCAATTATGTCTCCAAGTCTCATAAATAATAATGTTAAGTCATACAAGTTCTACCTAGTGCATGGCCTCAATTTAGACAGATCAGCTCTCATTAGCCCTACATGTGTTGATGAAGATAATCCTTGGTTATAATTCAAAGGCTAGTCACTGTGGGGTCTCTCCCTACCCTTCTCGAACTTTGTTGCGTCCATTTTTTTTCATGATACGTATGATTTCACAATTTTACCGTGTTGTTCTTTAAATGGCTTCATGGCCTCCTCAGTCTGTCATCCAATGGGTGGTGACCCACATGTATCCTGTGATTCTCCACTTACTAGGACCACGATTCACACCCCTCTTCGATCTCCTTGCTTACCCAGATGAGGCACCCTCGTCACAACATCCCCTCTTTTGTGCAGTCACAGGTGGATCGGTCATGAGCATGCAAAGGATCTCCACGGCCTCAACGCATATGATCTATCAACACAGTAAGTTTTTCCCACTGGACCCTCGATTATCCACACAATCATGTGTGGTTTATTTTCCTTATCTAGTTTCACCGCACCGATGTTGCGATTGGATCGACCTTTCTCACTGCTCGTGTGCTCTCACTGGAGTCTATACCACATTCAGCTATTGACCATGGTGCAACTAGTCTCCTACAGATTCATAACTCCATGGGCATTATGGTGAATATATAAAGGAAATAGTGCACACCACCTGTTGGCCATTTTTTTACGCACTAGTTCTAGTTGAATGGCTCCCTCTTTGTGCATTGAGTGATGGCCTACGATCCTACAAACTTCGTTGCGCTAACCTCCAACATGTCTGATATATATCTTGGCGACCCTCACAATGAGAACCCAAAAAAATATGACATCGATGGGTTGACATGTAGATTCATCCCAATCACCTCTGAAAATATAAATATTAGGCTTAACATATTGCAAGGGAAGCGATTCTGAATTCCACACTATGAATCGACTGAAAGCCTACTGATTCACCTTTCTTATCAAATATAATTTGAAAAAATACCAAGCTCGACCATATCAATTAGACTCGGTCTTCGAGAAATAAACCCTGGTTTTTTTATTGGATTAAACCCTCAAAACAATAAATCTATTAATAAATCTAACCATCGGGGATAAAAATTTCAGTCAATCAGGAAACCAAGGATGACACCTATCACAACAATAGTCCCAGCCGCTTTAATTTGTCTGTGATGGCTGCAAAGAAGATAATGTATCTCTACAAGATGCATCAATAATTTAACGTGTTTGGATGCACATGTAACCTTTTTTACCTTCAAATGATAATGGAAAGCTTCAAACTTCGATATTTTTAAGAGAAATTAAATGACCTCGATAATTACATAAGAGCGGCCTCCAATAAAAATGCAAAGAGAAAAATATCCAAACCAAATAATCCCTACAAGGAAATAATAAACCCTTGAACTAGATGCAGGAAAATTTCCATAAGACCAACCAGGGTGATATCGTGTATCACGAAAGATGGAAAAATGGAAAATGTCGGCTAGGGTGAAAGAAATCCCAACAAAGTTATTACAATAATTTTTAATCCTCGAAATAGAAATTTGATTTGTTGACAAAAACCCTCAGGCTAGCAGGATGCACAACTCTGATATCCCAAACATCGAAAATTCAAATAAATCTAGCACATCTTAGTGTTCTAAATAAAAATTTCTTAACAAGAAAACAAGAACATCAATAGTATCTATAAATGTCGCATGTTGAGATTCAACAATAAAATTTTTGGCACCCATGATCCTAGTGAAAATTAAGCACCTACACTAGGGTGGGGCTCACAGGCTATTTTTTGGTGCATGTATATTTTTATTATCCCTTAATTTAGATGGACATTAAACTGTAATATATTCTCAATGTGGACTTTAAAATAGTTAACTGAAGTGGAAAATCAGTTAGCTAAGTGAATTTTGAGTTAGAGGCTGGTTGGCGGAGCATGCTAAATAATTATAGTTGTAACTGAGTGATTCTAGTTGTAACAGAGTTGGAAGTGTAGTGGTGCATGAGTTTGTGAAAGTTGTAAATAGTTTAACTCATTTAAGTGAGTTAAACTCAGTTGTGCTAGTTGTAACTGAAGATACACAAGTGATATATCAAGTGAATTAAATATTAATTAATTCACATGTAGTGATCTCACATGCAACTCAAGATTTACTATTATTAATTGCATGCATGTTAGATATAGTGGAGACCCAGTTGAGTTCTAGGTGAAAGGGAAGATAACTATCATTTGTGACATTATCCGCTTGCACACATGCAAGAACACACACATTGGATGAGCCCATGATACTTTCACAGTCAAGCCAGGCAGGATTGCATCAATTCAGGGATTGCGCAGTGAAGGCAGACTATTTGGAGGCAGTAAATTGGCTAAGGGATTTGCCAATTTTTGTATGACAGTGTGAGACAATTAGTTGATGCACTGAGAGCTCTTGTGAGAAGAGTTTTGTATGTAATTGTTTCATGATCCATGATATAATATGCAATATAATATAGTGGGGTTTTTAGCTGTAAGTTTTCTTGGAGAAATTATTTGTGGTGTATGTGATTGATCTTTCTTCATGCTTATGTAATTGAAGGTTGTGTTTTTAATTCCGCAAATATTTTTAGAAGCGATTCAGGATTTAAATTTAGCATATTGTTAGATCGGGTGAATCCAAGATATACATGCATACTGTATAATTTTTACATGGTATCAGAGCACAAGAAATCGCAGAAGTGAAGCAGGAGATGAGTTTGTGATTGGATAGAATTCGAATTTGTAGAAAGATTTTCTTAGTGCTATAGCTAATTCAATATCAAAATGGCTTTCAATGGCTTCAGGTTAGAATATGCACTCGAGGGCAGCTCAAAATAAATTTCTTGGAAGGACAAGATTGAGGCGGTACTCGAAGATAATGGCTTGAAGGAATTCATTGAAAAATATATTCCTAAGCCAGATTCTGCAGATACTTCCTGTTAGCACCCAATCTGAACCTCAGGCTGAAAAAGGAAAAATCAGGGTAACAACTAAACCACGCTCAGCCTTGTAGCTAGCCCTACAAGGACAAGAGAGGGCTCTCTCTGTAGAATAGATATTCAATAAAATGGCAATGAAACTGATTTTAGGCTAGGTATATAAATGGGAAAAAGAGTTTTGATGACTTACTGAAATTTCAGGGATGTATGGGAGAAGAGGATAGTATGAACTGAGGAATTAAATCGGGATACAGAATATTTCATAGGGCAAGATAGGCAGGAGGTTTAGCAATCAAGTCTAAATAAGATGAAATGGAAAAACTGTTGAGAAGCTGAAAAGGGCATAATAAATGAATCCTTTTCAAACAGAAGAAAATACACAGAGTATGAATGATTCCCCAAGGCAGAGCATATAAAATGGATTCTACCTTTCTAACTTGAAAACATTCAACTAGAGATGTTCATGAATGAATGGTGTAACATAACAATGTACATGTGAAACATAAAGGAGAAACATATGCTAAAACTCATACCACATGAATCCCATAAATTAGAGCTGCATCACTTTATTTAATTCCCTGCCAAACTGTACAACGGAGCGCAGAGCTCACTGCCACACTATTCCCCTACTCCTAAGTTTTCAGACCTCAGACTTTCCGCCTTTGCAAATAATTAGAATTTACAATAAATAGACGAATTTTTCCGGAATACAAATCGATGGAAGGGGAGAAATCACAACTGAAGATAGAAGGCCAAAATCCAACAGTCACTTCGTAAAGGAAGAGCTGCATTACATCTGGCCAGTGAGAAGGCAAAAAATTGTAACGTAGATTTCTCTACAACGTAACTGAAGATGTGACTATTACAATTTGGGTCTCGGCCTCTGGCTGTCGCTTTGCTTTCCATTATTCCTTTTGAATAACTGGATTTTAATAAGATGTCATTGCAGTAAACTGGAATAAACTGAAATAATGCCTTTCGTGAATTGAAATAGTGAATAAGAAGGAAGGGAGAGGAGGCGGGACCAGCATCTTAATCGCAATCGGGATCGGGGAGTGGGAAAATATATACAAAATAAAACTTTCGATGCGTTTGGATTAAACCATGGGAAGTCCTTTAATAAATGTAATAAAATGCGATTTTGGAACTTATAAAGGGGAAATGGCCTTTATATTATAATGGGGAGTAAGTGTTGTATGGTGGGCCCGGGGATAAAATCGCAATCGCAATATTGGAATTTGCGATGGGAATTTTGCGACGGGGATTTTGCTATGGGAATTTACGATGGGGATTTTGCGATGGGGATTTTGCGACGGGAATTTTGCGATGATCGCACATTGCACATCGCAAATTCCACATCAACAAGACACTTGAATCTCTAAACTTGCAATCTTGCGATTTTGCGCTAAAGTGGTGGGGTTTATATATATGATATAACTTTGTTATAAAGTTTGTGGGGTATTAGTCGGAGAAGTGTTTAAGGGGAGGGACTTCATAATATGAAGTTTTTTATTATAAAGTCCAAAGGCATGGAGGGGAAGTGGTTGGGTAATAAAATCGCATATTTTATTAAATGATTTACAATGCGATATTATAATTGGAAGGGGGAAGGAAGGAGTTTTTAAAGGGATTTGAACATAAAGTTAAAGGGGAAACATGGGAAATAGGTGGGGCTTAGGGAATAGAGGGCTTTTACTTCACTTAAGCACAAAATTCAATCCAGAAGCTAGTTTTGAGAGTGTAGTATACCGTTGGAAAGCTCTTTCCAGGCTCTTTCTAATGGAACTACTTTGAAGATGATTTGGCACTGAACATACTACGGAAAACTTCTCTGAAGTCAGATACATCACTTTGTGGAGATAACAGCTTCTGAATTGTGGCTGAAAGGCAAAGTATCATGTCTTCACCTCAAAACATGGTTTTTGAGGTGAAGCTTGCATCAAAACAAACAAATGATATCTTTGATCTTCCTGGTGCTATGAATTTGTATTTGTTGACTTCCTCATGACTTCTCTGATCTTTATTTGACACTTGACTCATTAATTTGACCATGGCGAGACCTTAGAGACTAATGAGACCCATCCTATGACCTACTAATATGATTTTGAGAATGGAAGTGACAAATGACTGAAGATCATAGGAAGGAAAATCAGCAAGTACCTCATGAGGGAAAACTGGTAACAAATTACTACCATCAACGAATCCATGACCTAACGGAATGGTGAAATTGATTATTATGGGACTCCTAATATGCAAATGTAAAAGGGAAATTTTGATCACTGATGGCAGTATGACTAGAGTGACACTAACATTGGCTCCAATGGGGATGGTAGCTCCTTGGAGGTGCCAAGAACACCATAGACCATGTAGCCTTATCCATTGGGCATGGAGCCAAAAATACTGAAAAACTGACACAATGCATACTGACACTGACTCAAGACTAAGACTGAAAAACTGAAATAAACCAAACCATACACATATCATTCAAGTTTTATAGCCTTTACTTCGGGCCCCAAAATTCAATGACTGTGTACTCTGAACTCTGATAAACATAACATGGTATATACAATGATGATGACATATATCCTAATCCTTTGTTTTCAACAATGGTAGTGCTTCAAAAGCCTACCATTTACTACTCCTCCAGGACAATTTTGGCCATCCATTTCTGAAAGCAAGAAGGCATTATGTCCTCTATAAGTTGAGATCCTGTATGGTCCTTTCCACAGATTTTTGAACTTACCATGCTTCCCTTTGTCTTCATTTCTAGCATCCCATTTCAACACTATATCATCTAGCTGAAAATTTTATGCCTTTGTCTTCCTGTCATAGATCTTTTTAATTTTCTCCCGCAACTGAATAACGTTCTGTGACACTTCCTCTCTTGTTTGCTAAAGGTGGATCATTTGATTGATTCTTCACTGATTTTCATTGTCCTCGCTGCCAACTTCTTGCAATAATTTCATAACTGGGACTGTAAGGGATGTAGGAAAGACAGCATCAGTACCATAAACTAGCTCAAATAGTGACATACCTATTGATCTTTTACTGCTAACTCTGTCTGCCCATAGCGCGTTGATGAGCTTTCGGTGCCAATTTATTTTGTTTGCCTCTAGCATTTTTTTAATTATATTCACCAATGATTTGCTAGATGACTCAGCCAGGTCGTTTCCTTGTGGATAATAAGTTGTCGAATGGCCCAGCGCGATGTTGTATTTGTCACAAAATTCGATCATTTTCTTGGATCTGAACGCTGCTGCATTGTCTGTTACGATTTTACAGGGGCAGCCAAAACGAGATAGAATATTCGATTCCAAGAATTGAATGATTACCGCATCTGTTTCTTGCCTGGCTGGAACGGCCTCGATCCATCGGTGCTGTGCTGGGGACACGAGATGACCTTCCCCTATAAAATTGAGCCCCCACTGCTGAAAGGGTGCGTTCACTGAAACTAGTTTCAAAGGAAGTGGAAGCAATTTCTTCTTCCCTTGGAATATTTGGCATTCGTGACATTTCATCACTGTCTTATATAAATCAAAAAATAACGTGGGCCAATAATATCCTGCTCTCAATATCTTGTTAGCTGTAGTCTTCCAAAACAAGTGACCACTGCAGTCGCCTTTATGAAACTCGTGCATTACCTTCTGTGCTTCTTCTTCAACCAAACAATTGAGCAGAACGCCTCCTGGATCTTTCCAATACAGAGTGCTGTCTAAAATGTAGTATTTTGCAGATTTTAGCTTCAGAGATCTACCTTTGTGTTGGCAATATGATGCAGAGTGTTGTCCTTGATGGCAACCCACTGAATGAAGATGTAGACATGAGATTGTTGACATGTGTTGTCCTTGATCGCAATCCACCTGATGAAGTTATTCTCGACTTGATGGACTTGGTAAATGATGTAAATCTGATGTGATATGATGTTTGTTGGCAATATGATGCTGAGTGTTGTCCTTGATGACAACGCACTTGATAGAGTGTTGTCCTTGAATGGCAACCCACTTGATGAAGATGATGGAAGCCTACTTGATGAACTTGTTAAATGATGTAAATCTGATGTATCTACAGAGAGTACAGAAGGTAATGAAGAAAGGAATTCAATATGTGCTAGATCTATGTTGAAAAGAGTATGTCTCAAGGCATACGCGGATATTTCTAGGAGAAGTCGCGTATGCACGTGGGAAATAACGTGCCAAGTCGCGTATGGGCAAAAGCGCTCATAAAGTGAAAAACCAGGGGTAACCACCATGGTATTGACCCATTGTATTAAGTAATGATATTGCTATATGACCCCGTCCAGGAATACCATCGGAAGTAATGTGGTTTTGGCTCATGGTATTGAAAAAGGGTAAACCTATCTAAGGAGAATAAATTCATTGTGAAAAGTGACAGTGTGGGTGCAAGATGTCTGAGCTTGAATGAATACTTCTCTCTGAAGTATATCTGAATGGAAAGGGTTACAATTTGATGATAGATCTGAATCTGTGATGCACCAATGAAGAAAATGATGAAGAAGGGAATCTAGATGTGAAATGTATTTGTATCTTCTAGATCTATCTGTGGAATGATTAGATCTGAAATGAGGCAAACATCTGTCTGAAGTAAAGGGTTAAATCTGTGTGATGTATATGTTCTGAAGAATTACAATGACCTAAATGTCTGAAGAACCATACGCTAGTTCGCCGCAGAGGAAGAGCGTATATACGCGGCTTAACTGAAGAGAAAGCATGTATGCGCAGTGAAATTAGCTCTGTAATATGTACAGAAGTATACGCGGTTTTGTATGGTAGAAGACACGTATATATGCGGGATCAGTGAAAGGAAAGCGCGTATGAAAAACTAGGGTTTTGCTGAATTATGAAGGGTGAAATGTCTGATCTATTCTGATGTGTTACTGTTATCTGTATTCTACAGTTCTGGGTTGTCTGAATTGATAAGTATCAGTTTTGATGTATGATTGAGCTTAAATGTGTGGAGTGGGTCCAGTCTGAAAATATGATGAAATGAGGCCTGCAAGTTGTGCTCTATTGAATTTGGTTGGATCCAGTGTGAAAATTGATGAAACGTGGTCCATGGTGGTGCTGAGGGTTGTAGCCTTCATTAAAAGCTCTTCCAGAGGCTGGTAAACGAGAGCAGGGGGTCGTAGCTCCCTTCCAGGTGAGGCTGGTAAACGAGAGCAGGGGGTCGTAGCTCCCTTCCAGGAGAGGCTGGTAAACGAGCGCAGGTGGGTGCATGCATGCTGGTAGGAGGCTGCGCCAGCACATATGTTGTAAGATTTTTTCTCTATAATAAAATATTAAAGGCTGAGACAACGGCAGCGGTGGTTTTCTCCCGACTTAGGTTTCCACCTAAAATCCTGGTGTTCATGTGTGTTGCTTATGTGTGATGACTTACTCTGTTCTTAATATACATGTTTACTATTTATTGAGCATCTAATGAATGAATGGTGGAATGATATAAGTGAAGAATTAATGACATAATTAGATCTCTGTGTATACGGGAGTTTTATGAAGGATATCCGCGTGTATACGCTAGTTGTCTTCAGAAAAGTGGCGTATGGGTTTTGAAGTAAGAAAAAGTAAAAATAATTGAGTATGCCCTAAATAATGATTCACCCCCCCCTCTCAGTATTTTTCCCAACAATTGGTATCAGAGCAGGTCCTTCTGCAGAAGCTTGATCGCTTAAAGGAGATCCGTCGCAATGGGAAGTCATGAAGGAGTAATGTCTCTAAAGCCACCTCTATTCAATGGAAGCAATCTGATATTCTGGAAGGTACGAACAAAAGCATATCTTCAAAGTCTTGGTGCAGAAGTATGGGCAATCGTAGAAGAAGGCTATCAATATCCGACAAGTATTCCTACTAATGTGGCTGAAAGGAAGAAGTATGAAATCAATGCCAAAGTATTGAATGTCTTATTAGGAAGCATGTCTGAACCAGAATTTGCTAAAGTGATGCAGCTAAATTCAGCAAAAGAAATATGGGACAAAATCATTCTGAGCTATGAAGGAGATACAAAGGTAAAAAGTGCAAAACTCCAAACTCTCAGAATTGAATATGAAAATTTAAGGATGCATAGTGATGAAAGTATTGCCAGTTTCTTTCTTTGTCTAGATGATATTGTAAATCGAATGAGAAATTTGGGAGAAACCATAACCGATACTACTCTGGTGGAAAAATTCTTAAGATCCTTGACTTCAAAATTTGACTCTAAAGTTTCAGATATTGAAGAAAGGCAAGATCTGCAAACTCTTACTATTGTTCAATTACATGGTATTCTGACTGATTTTGAAATGAGACAAGGAGGTCCTTCTCAAATCAAAGAAGCTGCTTTTAAGGCATCTGCAAAAGGAAAAGAAAAGGAAGTTGTCAAAGAATCCAGCTATATATCCGAAGAAGAAGAAGAAAATTTTGTGAGAAAACTCCAACTAGGTACTGGAAGATTCAAAGGTAAACTTCCCTTCAAATGTTTTGATTATGGAAGAGTTGGTCACTATGCTGCTAAATGTCCTTATAGAGAAAAACATGGTAAAGGGAAACAATTTGAAAAGAGGAAGAGTTATTATGCAAATGAAGATGATGATGAAGTGTCCAGTGAAGATGAAGAAGATTCTGACCAAGCTCTACAAGTGCTCATGGCAAAGAAGCAAAAGAAGAAGGCTACTCAAGGAAAGGAGATACCTCAGAAATCATGTATAGCAGAAAGTGAAGAAGATGAAACATGTATTGATCGTTGTTCTTGTATTTCACTTACCTGTATATGCAAAGGCAAAGATAGTGAAAGTAACAGTATGGATCTAGAAGAAGCTGTCAAGATTAAAGTTGAAGATCAGCAAAAATCATCTAAGGAGAGTGAAAGTCTAGAAGCAAATGATGAAAGTAATGATTGGTATCAATTTGAAAGGAAGGAATCTATCTACAAAGATGTGATCTCTAGGATGAATGAAAATATTGAAACACTAAATGGACAGATAGAAAAGTATCAAGGATTGTACACTTCTGCAACCAATCAAGGTGAAAAACTTAAAGTAGAAATCATCTCTCTGAAAGTAGATCTCGAAACATCAAATAAGAGGAATGAGGAACCTCTACAATCATTTGAAAAGGAAGGTCTTGAAGCAGAAATCATCTCCCTCAAAGAAGATCTGGATAAATCAAATAAGAAGAATGCAGGACTTGAAGCAGAAAACATATCTCTGAAAGTAAATCTCGAAGCATCGAAAAAGAAGAATGAAGAACTCTTACAAACTTTTGAAGAACAAGGAAATGGATTGAAAGAAGAGATTCTAAATCTGAATGATCAAGTAGAACATGGAAGAAGGAAAGAAGAAAGCATGAAAAATAAATGCCAAGTCTTGGAGGTGGAGGTAAACATTCTCAAAGGTAAATTAGAAGAAAAGGTTAAACTTTTGAGATTTCAAGATAGTACTAAGATTTTGGACAATATTCTGAGTAATCAAAGGTCTCCTTCTATCAAACTTGGTCTTGGTTTTCATGAAACTATTAAAGGAGAATCTAGTTCACAAGGAAGTGCTAAAGATTCAAAGAAAGTCAATGCAAAACCTGAAGAGTTGAAAGAAACAAAAGGTCAACCAACAATCATGAAATCTCAAAGGAATTCATTCAAGGACGTTGAATGTTTTAAAAGTCATAATTATGGGCATGTTACAGCAAATTGCGGAAGCAGAATAATTCAGCCACAAACAAACAGATTCTACTCAAAAAGGTACTCTGGTAGCTTCAAGGGATATTTTTTTCATGCAACAAGTATGGTCACAAAGCAGCTGATTGCAATAGGAGGAAGAACAGAGAAACACACTATGATCCTTATGCTTACTTCTCTGGTCACATGAGAAGTTATTCTTGTAATAAGTATGGTCATGTGGAAAAGGAATGCAGGATGAACAGATATGAGAAATTGGATAACTTCCAGCACACAAATAGAAAGTTCAAACAAATCTGGAAAAAGATGGAGGACCGATCAGAAACGTAGGGAATATTGACCCTACTGCAGTCATCCGCTTCTGAAGCTTACTTCTCTTATTGACTGCAGGAATGATGTGGGATACATTATGAGATTTAGTAATGTATCGTCACAGGGGGGAGCAATGTATGATGACTCTCATGAGTGAAAGTTTGATAATTACTGGGTATGTGTGTTTACGACGATGCATACGGGTGGAAGAAAGAAACGAGAGACAAAAAGAGTACAAATTCGAGATGAAGGTGTGAAATTTCTATATTCTTTTCTCTGAGTTTTGTTGAAACAATTAGTATGCATATCAAATTCTGACGGAGACACGGTCATGTGCATTGATGAAGGATTTATGATAAGCATTCAAGAATCAAAATGAGAGGAGGATTACAGAGAAGACATCGATCAGAAATTTGTTAATAACTGTATTATTGACTCAGTATCAGCTTAGTTTCTCAGTTCTAAATAATGATGATATGATACTTGGTTTCTTATGTTGAAGATTATGGATGAGTCTTGTTTGCTTTTTGATGAAGAGTATTCGTTGCTGAGATGAAAGTCTTATAATTCAGAGATAAGGACAGATCATGCAGAGATTGTTGCTGATGACTTGTTGATAAAGGTATTTAGGTTGCACAAGTTAAGGAGGAGCACTGGTTCAGGGGGAGCAGCAGGTTGAATACTAATGATTGCATTGTTGGCACTATGACTACTTATTCTTTGGTTATTGTGGTACTCATGCTCAAATGATGATGACTTGGTACATGGTTTATTATGATGAGATTTTGAGCCCTGTTTGCTGAAAATTATCTTTTGTGCTCACACATGGATGAATTGGAAGTCATTTGATTCAGAAATAAGAATAGATCATGCAGAGTTTGTTACTATGGTTGAGATCTTCTCCCTACATATGTTACTTCATGTTAAATCTTAAAGATCATGGTGATATTGGACCACATGGATGATTGCTTGACACATATTTGAAGATGTTGTTCTGGTATGATAATTTCTCTTGGAAAGAATGTATTGATGCTGCAAAGAATCTAAAGGCTTGGTTTCTAATGTGCTTATGCTACAACCGTTGGATGACGCTTGAAGACACAACTACACTGTTCTATCTATCTGTATTCCAGGGAAGCATTCAAACATCTCAAAAAGAAGCTGAACGCTGTCTTTGCCTCACAGAGAATCAGATCTGGTTAAAATATAGAAGATGGTATTGGATACGCGTATTTCCTAAAACACAGTCGCGTATATACGCGAGTACATGCACATAAAACCGCGTATGTCTGGTTGCTGACAAATTTCTGTTTGGGGTCAGCTTTATTCAGCATAGCTGCAGTGCTGTTTGGTATCTCTGATACTGTTTGGTATCTCTGGTGGTGTTCCAGTTCTTGTAATATTGTTTCGATCTCTGATGTTTTGATAAAGATGCCTTGATGATTGGTTGAAAGTGTTCAGGATGCATAAACTAAGGGGGAGCCTTAGTCATATGGAAAGGTTGCTTGGATGCACAGATTCAAGGGGAGCATCAGCCTTGCTGAGTATAATGCATTGTTGGCATTATGATGGTTCTGAAATATGTTCTTTTTCTTGAAGTCTTTCTGGTATTGGTCATAAAAGTCATATTTGTAATTTGATGAAAAGGTCTTGTTGAGACCCATGATGTAAAATTGTAATATTCAGTCATGTAAGGACTTGTCAAAATTTGTAAACCCACTTGGTTGGGTAGTTGAGTCAAATTTGTAAACCCACTTGGTTGGGTAGTTGAGTTGAGATGTGTAAACCCACTTGGTTGGGTATTTGGGTCTCATATGTAAATCCACTTGGTTGGATCTTTGATGTAAGTATGAGTCTTTTGTGATAGGAAGTTCATAGAGTCATGTACTTCATTGAAAATTATGTTTGAAGATTCAGCATGAACTCAGGGGGAGCTTGGTCACTTGAGTGTACATCAGATCTGCAGAACGCTTTCTTCTACATGAGGAGAAAAAGGGGGAGAGTGTGTTGATTTTGATCCGCCCTTTGCCCTTGATGTCAAAGGGGGAGAGTGACATGGTGTTTGAATGAAGATAATGGTGTCAAAGAATGGGGAGAGTGACATGGTGTCATTGTATTCTTAATGTACCTATCTGTTGTGGTGATCAAACACCATCGTGGTTACCATCAAGTCCAAAGGGGGAGATTGTTGGCAATATGATGCAGAGTGTTGTCCTTGATGGCAACCCACTGAATGAAGATGAAGACATGAGATTGTTGACATGTGTTGTCCTTGATCGCAATCCACCTGATGAAGTTATTCTCGACTTGATGGACTTGGTAAATGATGTAAATTTGATGTGATATGATGTTTGTTGGAAATATGATGCTGAGTGTTGTCCTTGATGACAACCCACTTGATAGAGTGTTGTCCTTGAATGGAAAACCACTTGATGAAGATGATGGTAGCCTACTTGATGAACTTGTTAAATGATGTAAATCTGATGTATCTACAGTGAGTACAGAAGGTAATGAAGAAAGGAATTCAATATGTGCTAGATCTATGTTGAAAAGAGTATGTCTCAAGGCATACGCGGATATTTAAATGCGTGTATGCTCCCATGGGGAAATATGCCAATCATGATCGCGTATGGGCTAAAGCGCTCGCAAAGTGCAAAACGGGGGTAACCACCATGGTATTGACCCATTGTATTGAGTAATGATTCGTCTATGTGACCCCGTCCAAGAATACCATCGGAAGTAATGTGGTTTTGGCTCATGGTATTGAAAAAGGGTAAACCTATATAAGGAGAAGAAATTCATTGTGCAAAGTGATAGTGTGGGTGCAAGATGTCTAAGCTTGAATGAATACTTCTCTCTGAAGTATATCTGAATGGAAAGGGTTATAGTTTGATGATAGATCTAAATCTGTGATGCACCAATGAAGAAAATGATGAAGAAGGGAATCTAGATGTGAAATTTATTCGTATCTTCTAGATCTATTTGTGGAATGATTAGATCTTAAATGAGGTGAACATCTGTCTGAAGTAAAGGGTTAAATTTGTGTGATGTATCTGTTCTGAATAATCACAATGACCTAAATGTCTGAAAAACCATATGCTAGTTCGCCGCAGAGGAAGCGCGTATATACACGACTTAACTGAAGAGAAAGCGCGTATGCGCAGTGAAATTAGCTCTGTAATATGTACAGAAGTATACATGGGTTTGTATGGTAGAAGACGCATATATACGCGGGATCAGTGAAAGGAAAGCACGTATGAAAAACTAGGGTTTTGCTGAAGTATGAAGGGTGAAATGTCTGATCTGTTCTGCTGTGTTACTACTATCTGTATTCTACAGTTCTGGGTTGTCTGAATTGATAAGTATCGGTTTTGATGTATGATTGAGCTTAAATGTGTGGAGTGGGTCCAGTCTGAAAATATGATGAAACGAGGCCTGCAAGTTGTGCTCTATTGAAGTTGGTTGGATCCAGTGTGAAAATTGATGAAACGTGGTCCATGGTGGTGCTGAGGGTTGTAGCCTTCAGTCAGGGGGTTGTAGCTCCCTTCCAGGTGAAATTTGATAAACGAAGGGTGTGAAGCTCCCTTAGGGTGCAGTATTGTGACGCGGTTGGTGCTGCATCTTGATAGAGTATTGCAGCCTGTATGTTGTAAGATGTTTTCTCTATAATAATATATTGAAGGCTGAGCAACTGCAGCGGTGGTTTTCTCCCGACTTGGGTTTCCACCTAAAAATCCTGGTGTTCATGTGTGATGCTTTGTGTGATGGTTTATTCTGTTCTTACTGCACATATTTACTATTTATTGAACATCTAATGAATGAATAATTAGATGATATAGTTGAAGAATTAATGACATAAATTAGATCTCTTGTGTATCGCGAGTTTATGAAGGATATCCGTGCTTATCGCTAGTTGTCTTGAGAAAAGTAGGCGTATGGGTTTTGAAGTGAAAAAAGTAAAAATACTTAATTATGCCTAATCTTTGTTTCACCCCCTCCTGGGTATTTTTATACTTTTCTCTCTTGGATTTCAGTAGGAGAGACAAATCTTCTGAAGGATATAGACGATGTCTGAATACCCACGGGGTACATGAAAAATATACGCAGTGGAACCAGTGAGCCTTCATCACTACTCTGCCTTCTTTGTTATAAGGTTTATATCTAAGGGGTGTAGATTTGATTGGGCCATCAATTTCACTAAGCCTTGGCCTTTGATCAATTTCGTGGGCTTGATCTCCATATCATACTCCAACATGGCTGCTATCCACTTACCTCTTCGACCTTCTGGATCAGTTTGCATCAACACCTCCTTCACTGCTACGTTTGGGACATATGCTATAGTATGTGAATGCAGAATATAGGCCCTGAAATCCTTCAATGCTTTGATAAGGGTGAATTCCTGTTTTTCAATGATATTATACCTCAAAGCAGCGTCTCTAATAGTTCTACTGAAAAAGGCAATTGGCTTTTCGATCTCGTCTCTCTTTTGCATTAAAACAGCCGCTAAAGTATGCTCAGATGCAAACGAAAATATGATAAAGTCTTGAGTGTAGTCAGGACTGATCAAAACTGGGGCATTGGACAAAGCAAACTTTACCAGATTGAATGATTTGATAGCCTCCTCACTCCATTTAACAGTGCTATCTTTCTTTAACATATTAGTCATTTCCCTCAAATACTCAGCCAGATTGGGTATAAATCGACGTAAGAAGTTCATCTTACCATTGAATGCTTGGATCTCCTTCTTGTTTTGTGGCAGGTCTATGAGCTGGATTTCCTCCACTCTAGCTGGATCGATGCGAATACCATCTTTGGAGATGATATGTCCCAGCAGCTTGCCTTCATCCATGGCAAAGAGGCACTTCTTGGGATTGATAGAAATTCCGAACTTTCTGCATCGCTGAAAAAAAACTCTCAAATGGTACAAATGCTCATCATCTGATCCTGAAAACACTGTCAAATCATCCAAATAGACAACCAGAAAAACATCTTTTTCATTTGCAAAGGTGATGTCCATTTCACGTTGGAAAGTAGCTCCTGCATTCTTCAGTCTGAAAGGCATTTTGGCATACTGGAAGGTTCCCTAGGGTGTTGTGAAGACAGTTTTATCTTGGTCCTTCTCATGCACCAAGATTTGGTTGTAGCCTGAGTAGCCATCAAGTAATGACATCCTGGATGCTCCAACTACTCTCTACAGAATATGGTCCATTTTCGGAAGTGGATAATTATCCTTTAAGGAAGCCTTATTCAAGTTCCAAAATTCTATGCACAACCTTATTTCTCCAGTCTTCTTACGTACCGGGACCAAATTTGAAATCCAGTCAGAAAATCTAATGGGGACTATGATACCAGCTTTGTATAATCTGTTTACCTCTTTTTCAATGGATGGCAGCAACTTCGGATTGATTCTTCTCAGCTTTTGTCTGAATGGCTTTTGATCTGGCTTGATAGGAATAGTATGCTGGATTATGTTCCTATCATACACTTTCAAATCTGAATAACCCCATGCAAATACATCAGAAAATTCGGAAAGCAACTTCACATACTTATCCTTCGCTTCAGGGGACAATGTTTTTGAAAATTTCACAAACTTGGGCTGATCAGGTGTTCCAAGATTCACATCTTTAACTCCTTTCTCTGTGGGCACCAAGCTTGGCTTCTTTGCAACATCGTCTTGATCAAACAGCTCCTCTAGAGGTATGAGACCTCTAGGAATTACGTTATCTTTTAGCTGCAATATGTCTATCTGGTTTGTTTCCATTTCTTGATCATCCACCACATACTCACCTTCTATGAGAGTGTCCTTGAATTTTCCATCACCCTGCAAAAATGCATTTATCTCATTATCATCCCAAAATACTTGCCAATACCTCAAATTATCCGGAACAACAGGCCTATGTTTGACATGGATTTCGAATTTGTTGCTGGAGTTCATCGGAATTTTCAGGTTACTTGCAGTAGTTGCAAGAGAATCAGCAATAAGATTCTGCATCCTGGGCACTACTGTCAAAGTGTACTCTGGGAATGTCTTCAAAATGTCCAGAACTGCATTTCTGTATGCCCTCAGTCTTGGATGTTTAGCTTGGTATTCTCCTTTCACCTGCTTTATTATTAACTCAGAGTCACCATACACAGAAATCCTTTTTTCCTTGAACTTCTTCAAGATTTTTAGGCCTGCAATCAGAGCTTCATACTCTGCTTCATTGTTAGAGCATTCAAAATCCAACTTGTAAGCACATACTCTAACATTACTAGGGACCTTCTCAGGCTTAAAAATAGGACTCCTAATCCATATTCCAATGTCAGCTCCATCTTTACCAACAGCTCCATAAAAATCCATACTCCACAGACCTTCTTCTTCTTCTTGTAGATGCTGAAAATTTGTTTCTTTATCTTCTTTGCCTTGGCTGATTTCTGGTTGTTCATTATCCTTTTGCTGTTGGCAGGCAGAAGGCTTATAAGTACTTGCTGCTTTGTCTTTTTCTTATTTGAGGATTTCTCTGAAATTTTCTGAAATCTCAGGTATCTCCTCCACTTGTACCAACTAAACATCCTCATCATTTAAACCACCATCTGAATATAAGACAAAAGACTCTCAATCTGTGTGTACTGCATTGATGGGATGATTTACTGGCTTTTCTTTGCTATCGATCATGTATTTCATTTTCTTTTCCCTATATAACTTTCTCAACTGGCCAAACACAGGGATTGTGGCATAGGAGAAATCAAGTTGTATGGTCCCCTTAAGTTTGGTACCCCAAGACCTAGATAGGAGCATTCCAAACCTTGGTGGGACATCAGCAACAACGACATCCATCAAGAAATTTTTGGCTGGGATTTGATCTAAAGACACTACTAAATCTTTGATGAGACCAATACAGTGGACCCTACTTGAATCAAAAGAGTACAAATCATGGTATTTTCTAGTAACATCAAGGCCTAACTTCTCCATGACAGCTTTGGGCGTTAAATTATGGGAGGCCCCGGAGTCTAACATGGCATTATGCAAGATAAACTCATGTAACCTAAGACTGAGGTAAAAGTGGGGAACTTCATTTTCTTCAGACTCTTGTGTGGCTGGACCAAAAATAAGTTCGGGGTAGTCATCCTCCACATTAACCATATCAGAAAGAGGGTCAATTTGCAAGACTTTAGACACTTGATTTTTATATACACTATTCTTTACCAACTCGGTCAAGGGCACGGACACTTTCAACTTGGAAATTTCATTTTCTAAACTAAAGGAGGGAGCTTTTTCTACCTCTTTAATAGGAGGGTCTTTCTTCTCCATTTGTTCTCTCGCTACGTTCTGCTGGCCTTTTTCTTTTGCGGTGTTCTCAGCTGTGGGTGCTTTGTTGGATGAAGGATTGGCTGGCTCTTTTCCTTTCTTCTGTGCCTTGTCCTTCATTTGTAGTTATTTTCTCCTTTGAATGGGGCTAATGGTGACGTTTCTGTTCCTTAGAGAATACTTCCCTTGCTGGGCTGACAGCACGTTCATATAACCTCTCTGGTAGTCATCAGATTCCTTTTCTAACACCACGTCATTGGCCAAAATGAAATTTTCATCCCCTTGAGTGTCTGGAGTCGCCACTATGTATTCTTCGTCTTCTGTGAGGAAAATGGGTGCACCATCAGCTGTGAAAAAATGATTGGTTTCAAACAGAGGACCATCGTCATTTGAGTTAGTCCCTTGCACGTAGTTCTGCTGTAACAGTGTTTTAATTGGCTGTTGTGGTGCCACTTGGTCCTGCGCCCTTTGTTCTCTCTGTCTAATTCTGAATTGCGTTTGTTGCTGTCCTCTAAAATTTGGATTTCTTATTTTAGTTTCGGGTCTGTCGGAAATCGTCAAACGCTCAACCATCTTTTCCATTGTACGAATTAGAGTGTCTATTCTGCTGTCCGAAGTGGAGGCTTCCTCTTTCACCACGACTTTCTTTTCGGTTCTAGCTCGAGCTCTTCTGGTCAGCAGATTAGCTTCAACGCTTACTGCTATTTTTTGTATTTCTTCAAGAGACGATGGATCTATTTCACGCAGTTGATATGCCATATCGGCATCAAAACCGTCCGTAAACTTTAGCATAGCTGAATCCACGGGTGGTTTGAGGTTGGCCGGAATAGCATTGTATGCAACATTGAATCTTAAACAATAGTCTTGCACACTTTCACCCACATTTCTTTTCATATTCTCATATTCAGACAGAATTTGGTGTGGGTTCCTTTTCACCTCCCACCGGTCTAGGAACTGTGTGTGTAACTCTTGTAAAGTGTGAATAGAGCCTGCTGGTAAAGCTCTGAACCACTTTCTCACTTCTCGTCCAAAGCTTTGAACAAACAACCTGGTTGCTACATTCTCTTCTTCCACTTCATGCAAGTCAAAAAATTCATTCATCTTGTCAACATGTTGCTGGGCTGTAATTCCCTGAGTGGCATCAAAGATAGCAATTTTACTCTGATAATCAACAGGAATATCATTGAGAACCTGAGGTAAAACCAAGGGTGCATACCGGGTAGCCATATTTCTGGGAGGATTTACCACAGCGTTTGTAATGCTAGAATTTGAGGTAGGTGTTGATGGAGGAGATGAAAATTGGGAATTGATTGATGGGAATGCTGATGAATCAGGAGGATGGAATGCTACGCCTGATGATTCTGAAGGCTTAGGAATATAAGTTGCAGTGATGGACTGAGGCGAATTCAAAATGTAGTCATCAATGGAAGAATTTTCTCTCTGAACTTCAATATCTACAAGAAACTCCAAATCTAAAACCGTGTCTTCAAGTGCAGTTTCAGACTTACTTCTAAACAAAGAAAGCTCAAAATTCTCATCAAAAGAAATCTCCTCTACAAAAAAACATTCACTTGGCCAAGTATGGGACCTGAAAATAGGTGTAGGACTTGGCGATCCCTCTTGTCTTCTGACTATTCTTGGGATAAGATTCGGATTTTCGAACACAGGGGGAGGATTTGGATCAGGATTAGCCCTTGTATATCTTCTTGAAGCCAGTGTGGTCAACTTACTACTACACAATATTTATATCAGCCTAGAAAATTCTGAAATATCATCATCGAGACTTTGCAAGAAAAATATTACTGGGGTGATAAATCTTCTACACAAAAGTTTGTAACTGCTTCCCCAGTATGGTCGCCAGAGATGTTAGCACCCAATCTGAACCTCAGGCTAAAAAAGGCAAAATCAGGGTAACAACTAAACCACGCTCAGCCTTGTAGCTAGCCCTACAAGGACAGGAGAGGGCTCTCTCCGTAGAATAGATATTCAATAAAATGGTAATGAAATTGATTTTAGGCTAGGTATATAAATGGGAAAAAGAGTTTTGATGAATTACTAAAATTTCAGGGATGTATGGGAGAAGAGGACAGTATGAACTGAGGAATTAAATCGAGATACAAAATATTTCATAGGGCAAGATAAGCAGGAGGTTTAGCAACCAAGTCTAAATAAGATGAAATGGAAAGAATGTTGAGAAGCTGAAAAGGGCATAATAAATGAATCCTTTTCAAACAGAAGAAAATACACAGAGTATGAATGATTTCCCAAGGCAGAGCATATAAAATGGATTCTACCTTTCTAACTTGAAAACATTCAACTGGAGATGTTCATGAATGAATGGTGTAACATAACAATGTACATATGAAACATAAAGGAGAAACATATGCTAAAACTCATACCACATGAATCCCATAAATCAGAGCTACATCACTTTATTTAATTCCCTGCCAAACTGTACAACGGAGCGCAGAGCTCACTGCCACACTATTCCCCTACTCCTAAGTTTTCAGACCTCAGACTTTCCGCCTTTGCAAATAATTAGAATTTACAATAAATAGATGAATTTTGCAGGAATACAAATCGATGGAAGGGGAGAAATCACAACTGAAGATAGAAGGCCAAAAGCAAACAGTCTCTTTGTAAAGGAAGAGTTGCATTACATCTGGCCAGTGAGAAGGCAAAAAATTGTAACGTAGATTTCTCTACAACGTAACTGAAGATGTGACTGTTACAATTTGGGTCTCGGCCTCTGGCTGTCACTTTGCTTTCCATTATTCCTTTTGAATAACTGGATTTTAATAAGATGCCATTGCAGTAAATTGGAATAAACTGAAATAATGCCTTTCGTGAAGGTAAATAGTGAATAAGAAGGAAGGGAGAGGAGGCGGGACCAGCATCTTAACCGCAATCGAGATCGGGGAGCGGGAAAATATATACAAAATAAAACTTTCGATGCGGTTGGATTAAACCATGGGAAGTCCTTTAATAAATGTAATAAAATGCGATTTTGGGACTTACAAAGGGGAAATGGCCTTTATATTATAATGGGGAGTAACTGCTGTATGGTGGGCTCGGGGATAAAATCGCAATCGCAATATTGGAATTTGCGATGGGAATTTTGCGACGGGGATTTTGCGACGGGAATTTTCCGATGGGAATTATGCGATGGGAATTTGTGATGGGAACTTTGCGATGGGGATTTTGCAACGGGGATTTTGCGACGGGAATTTGCGATGGGAATTTGCGATGGGGATTTTGCGACGGGAATTTTGCGATGGGAATTTTGCGACGGGAATTTTGTGATGGAAATTTTGCGATGATCGCACATCGCACATCGCAAATTCCACATCAACAAGACACTTGAATCTCTAAACTTGCGATCTTGCGATTTTGCGCTAAAGTGGTGGGGTTTATATATGTGATATAACTTTGTTATAAATTTTGTGGGGTATTGGTCGGAGAAGTGTTTAAGGGGAGGGACTTCGTAATATGAAGTTTTTTATTATAAAGTCCAAAGGCATGGAGGGGAAGTGGTTGGGTAATAAAATCGCATATTTTGTTAAATGATTTACAATGCGATATTATAATCGGAAGGGGGAAGGAAGGGGTTTTTAAAGGGATTTGAACATAAAGTTAAAGGGGAAACATGGGAAATAGGTGGGGCTTAGGGAATAGAGGGCTTTTACTTCACTTAAGCACAAAATTCAATCCAGAAGCCAGTTTTGAGAGTGTAGTATACCATTGGAAAGCTCTTTATGGGCTCTTTCTGATGGATCTTCTTTGAAGATGATTTGGCACTAAACATACTGCGAAAAACTTCTCTGAAGTCAGAGACATCACTTTGTGGAGATAACAGCTTTTGAATTGTGGCTAAAAGGAAAAGTATCATGTCTTCACCTCAAAACATGGTTTTTGAGGTGAAGCTTGCATCAAACCAAACAAATGATATCTTTTATCTTCCTGGTGCTATGACTTTGTATTTGTTGACTTCCTCATGACTTCGCTGATCTTTATTTGACACTTGACTCATTAATTTGACCATGGCGAGACCTTCGAGACTAATGAGACCTATCCTATGACCTACTAATATGATTTTGAGAATGGAAGTGACAAATGACTGAAGATCATAGGAAGGAAAATCAACAAGTACCTCATGAGGGAAAACTGGTAACAAATTACTACCATCAACGAATCCATGACCTAAAGGAATGGTGAAATTGATTATTATGGGACTCCTGATATGCAAATGCAAAAGAGAAATTTTGATCACTGATGGTAGTATGACTAGAGTGACACTAACACTACCAATCTTGATGCATGGAAAAAGAAAGTGGCAAAGGCGAGGAGGATCCTATCGGAGGGAGTATGAGACCACATTTTCTCAAGCCTACAAGGGAAATCCACACCATATGCTATGTGGAAGGCTTTGACGGATCTTTTCCAAAGCAACAACGACCATAGGAAATTTGTGCTCAAAGATAAACTTAGGAAGATCAAGATGGAAAAGGGCGACACCATTCCAAAGTATCTCACAAATTTGTTCGATGTCGGGATGAACTGGGGAGTGTGGGAATAACAGTTATTGATGTTGATTTTGTGAGTTTGGCTCTCCTAGGACTTCCTAAGAGTTGGAATAGTTATGAAGGCTCTATCAATGGACGGGAAAAATTGCCAGATTAGGAATGACTGTGGTTGGATCTGGTGCAGGAGGAGTTCAGGTGGAACATCAGAGATGGCTCTTCATCAAAACATGATGATGAAGTAGATTATGCTTTGGCTGCCAAGGTGAAGAAGGGGAAGGGGAAGAAATTCAATTCTAAATCTAAGTCTAAAGGCAAGAAGCAGTACATGTCCAAGGTAAAGTGTTTTCACTGTCACGAACATGGGAATTTTGCTACTAACTTTCCACAAAAGAAGAGGAAAAAGAAGGTTGTTGGAGCGACAGTTGGTGAGGCCCTTGCCTCGCAATTTGAGCTTGAATTCTCCTTGATTTCATGCATGGTTTCAAGTGTATTGGGATCGGTGCGGTATTTTGATAGTGGCACTTCCTTTCACATGACGGGAGGTAAGGAAACTTTTAGTGACTCGGAGGAGAAAGATCTCCAAATGAATATTGATATGGGCGACGACGGGCAGTACAATGCTACCGGGATTGGTACCATTAACTTTCATAGGGAGTCAGGTAAACCATTTCAATTAAAATATGTAATGCATGTACCAGGTCTGAAGAAAAAATTGGTCTCAATCACAATATTGGGGGATAGAGGCTATGATGTTGGTTTTAGTGATGGAAAATATTTCCTGCAACATAAAACAATGGGTCAAGCCAAGAGGATATGGATTTGAGTTAATAATATCTACAAGCTGGAGGTATATGGCTATGCTACCATGGTGGAAAAGGTGGAGAAAATGGTGAGTCGAAATGAGGGCAAATTATGGCACAAGCGATTGGGCCATATTCATCATGGAGCCTTGAAATTCATGCAACAAATATCTATTAGACTTTCAATGGGAATGCTTGCTCAGTTATATCAGTGCAAGGGTTTCACCATGGGGAAGTATGTAAAGTCCACCTTTCATGAGAAGGAGAACCATGCCTCAGGGATCCTTGAGAGAGTTCACACAAACGTGTGTGGACCATTCTCGTTTGATTCAATAGCAAGTCATAAGTACTATATAATATTTTTTGATGACTTTTATCGTAAATGTTGGATCTTCTTCATGCAGAAGAAAGATAAAAAATTCTCTGAGTTCTGTGAGTTTAAGGCATTGGTGGAGAAAGAGTCGGGGAAGAAAGTGAAGGCTCTTAGGAGTGATAATGGTGGAGAATACATCTCTAATGAATTCAAGAACTTCTATAGAAAAAAAGGAATTCGAAGAGAAATCATAGTGCCTCATAACCCACAGCAGAATGGCGTTGCAGAGAGGATGAAAAAAATGATCATGGGTGCAGCACGAGCGATGTTGCATGATCAGGGCCTACCAATGCTGTAATATTCCCAAATAGAAATAGCTAATTGGAAGTATTAATTTTGACTATTTTTCCTTTATAGAGTTAAAATATAAATAAAGTGGGTGAAGGGGACACTTAGCTCACACTTAGGATAAAAAATATTTCCTAAAGTCACTTATGAGACATGTCTATTTGGTAACGTGGGGCCTAGTGGTCAAGTGGCAGTGTAGGAAAAGGAGCAGCGTAGACAGCATGGGGCCAAGCCAGTGCAAAGTGAGTTGGACAGTGTGGGACAAGGGGGACAGCACAGAGATTGGTGGGACCCAGGTGAGGGAAAGGCTCACCAAGCATAAAAGGAGGAGGGGTCTCCTCATTCTCTTTCATTTTGATTATGCATCTTTGAGAATTGTCTTATGACATTAAGCACACTTTCTGTTTAGAAAATTCTACACGTACTGTTCAGTACATCGAGTGTCTCCATTCGGATATCCCAACCTCAGCTCCGGGGGACTTCGAGTGCCTCCTCAGGTGAGGAGTTTCATCCTTGTTTTTCCGAAGGGATTTGCAGCTACCACAAGAGGAGAATCCACTCAGCAAGACAACGCATTCAGTGAGAGGGAGGATGCAGTCTTGAGAGGAGGGGGTTCCGGATTGGGAGTTTGTTGGTGGATTCAGCTCGGGATAGTGGGTAAGGGGCCAACCCTTCCCTATTCCAGCATGTCGGAGGAGTTAGGGGCCATTATTTGGATCAGATTATTCAGAGCCAGCGTCTCTCCTTGATGAATAGCGTAGTGCTTCAAGGGAGACATTTTCGGGGGTCGACCATTTCTGAAAAATATTTCTGGGCTTTTCTAGGTATTGGGAGTAGAGGCCATTCCCGAAGTTTCAGAATTTTCCGAGGTGGGGAGCAGCCCCAAAGATTCAGTTCATTCCAGCAATAGCAGCAGCACAGTAGTAGTACTAGTAGCTTGGGAGATAACGCAGTCCAAAGGGAGTAGTCATTCCGGATCATTTCCTGAGAGTATTTCTATGCTTGCCTAGTGCAAGCCAAGGTGCCATCATTTTGATCACCTCTGTACTCATTTCCATTTCTCAGTATTAATAAAATGGCTCATCATTCTCCATATTGTTTATTTCCCTTATGATTTGTCTATAGTTGTTGTATGTCTTTGTTTATGTGCTTGTATTGTTGTTTATTTCCATTTGGGATATTACAGTGGTATCAAAGCTCATAGAATTAGCTCAGCATGTGGAGCAGATTGTTTATGACACCAGCAGGAAAACCTTACATCATTTACTAGGGAAGGAAGTATAAAGACCAAGAGCAGAGGTTAGAGCTCACTTTTTGGAAAGGAGACAATGTTCCAATGGTGGATGCAAGGGAAGAGGGACCAATGGCAGAGGAAAGATATGCCAAGAAGGAGTTCCGAGAACTCCTCCTCAAATCAGTGTAGGATTTGTCAAGGGGGATAGAGGAGATGGGGTAGAGAGTCACGGAAAAGTCTAGACAATGCGAGACCCCAAGGGTTTCCATGTTGGAGAGGGCTCAAGAACCTCCCATCATTTACAAGAGCACCTCATAGCGTAGAAAATAGCATCGCACACACCCCCCCATTCCATGATGCCAGCATTTCTTGCTGCAAAAATTGGGGCAGAAACACAGCAGGAGCAGGAACCGGCACACATGGGAGATTATTTTGCTGAGTACCAGTCATACGGTCAGAATTTCATAGATGCCCTCACTTTCCATTATTTTGTTCAGCTCAAGCAGGACAGCAGACCTCGTAACCATCACAGGGGGAACAGGCATTCACGTGATAGGGACTTACAACACACGGTGGGCAGATTCCATCTGCTGAAATTTGATGGATCGACTAAGTGTTTGGAAAAATATTGGGTGGAGAAGTTGGATATATATTTCCAGCTTAATCAAATGGACGAGCTAGAGGCCGTTAAGGTGGCAGCGTTGCACCTATAGGGCAAGGCCCATGATTGATGGTTTCATGGGATGGTTACGCTGGGGAACTCGAGAGTGACAACATATGCCGAGTTTACGCGAAGGTTGGTAGAGCATTTTGATCATGGGATCCATAGGAGCATTTTGTTGAGCTAACAAAGCTCAAGCAGACTGGGAGGCCGGACATGTACATCTCCGATTTTTTGAGACTCTCCGTGATGGTGCCTAATTTATCCACAGCTCGGATGATATATATGTTCATATACGGATTGGTAGAGCCTCTACGGGGATTAGTTAGATCGACGAGGCCCGTGACACTCCATGATGCAGTTGAGAGGACTCGAGATTTGCAGGATGCACTTCACAGGACTAGAGGTATTTTTCCCCATAGATCGACATTCCAGCCGAAGGGAAAGGATGAGAGGGTTCCACTTGCCAAGGGGAACCAGGGCAGAGCATTTGGAGATGATGAGGTCAGGAGAGACCTGAAGTGGAGGAGGTTATGCTTCACATGCCAGGAGCCATGGGCACCAGAACACTGTTGTGCCATGGGGAAGGCACATTACATCGAGGTCTTCTCCGATAGTAGTGGGGAAGAAGAGGAGTATGAGTAGATGGAGGTTGGAGACATTAGTACAATGTAGAGAGGGGATCATCTGCCACCTCGACCACCGGGAGCAGGAAGTGCAGCTTTTGCACCTATCGGGGGAGCCCTTGCAACCTTGCATGGAGTTCCCAAGTACTTGACACTGCATGTCTCAGGCACAGTACAAGGACAATGTGTGTCGGTGTTGGTAGACAGTGGAGCTACCCACAATTTCATTGATGCCTAGCTGGTAGAGCAGAGGGGCATGCAGATGGAGACTTTTGATGCGTTTTCGGTACTGGTTCCAGGGGACTGGACCATGCAGTGTGTCAGGTATGTGCCAACCTTGGAAATGACAATGGGGACGTACACCTTGACAGATCATTTCTTCGTGGTGGACATTCCGGACACCAACGTGATACTTGGGGTATAGTGGCTTATCACACTAGGGAAGTTCACCACTGACTAGGAGACCTCGGAGATGGAGTGGATGGACAAGAAGACTAGGAGGCATGAGAATATTCGGGGTATGCACACCTATCTACCACAGATAGTTTCAGCACACCGAATGGAGGCGGATTTCCGGAAGGGAGATATAGAGTGGGTAGTGGAGTTGCGTGTGTCGGAGGTAGGATCTACAGGGTAGGTCGTACACCCATATGTACAGTCCATTTTCGACAGGTATGCTACGATATTTGGGGAGATACCACCAAGACAGCCACCAGATCGGGGGTTTGAGCACACGATTGAGCTGGAGCAGGGCATCCAGGCTATTATCATTACACCCTATAGGCATTCCAAAGCCTATCGGGATGAGATTGAGAGGGCTATCCATGAGCTCCTAGCTCTTGGACACATTCTTCCTATTACTAGCCCCTTTTCTTCTTTAGTAGTACTTGGGAAGAAGAAGGATGGCACATTAAGGATGTGCATTGATTACAGGGCCCTGAACAAAACGACCATGAAGAATCAGTACCCCATCCCACAGATCGATGAACTGATGGATGAGCTGAGGGGTGCCAATTTCTTCTCAAAGATTGATTTGAGATCCTAATACCATCAGATTTGCATGAGGGAGCAGGACATTCCCAAGACCGCTTTCAAGTGCCATTACGATCATTTTGAGTTTTTGGTGATGCCTTTTGGGCTAACCAATGCCTCGGCCACTTTCCAATCATGCATGAATCACATATTTCGCAGTCATTTGAGGAAGTGTGTATTAGTGTTCTTTGATGACATTTTGATTTACAGCAAGACATGGGAGGAGCACCTCCTACATATAAAGGTTGTATTGCGCATTTTGGAAGAGTAGCAATTTTATGCTAAGCTCTCCAAATGTGAGTTTGGGCTAACAGAGATGCTATACTTGGGGCAAATCATTGGAGTGGATGGAGTGAGGGTCCACGAGGAGAAGATCAGAGCCATCAGGGATTGGCCAAAGCCGAAGAACGTGACAGAACTTCGGGGATTTGTAGGGATCTGCACCTACTACTAGAAGTTCGTGAAGGGATTTTCCCAGCTTGCTGCACCCCTTACAGACCTTACCAAAAAGGGGGCATTCAGTTGGACGGATATAGCGTAGAGGGATTTTGACAAGCTCAAGGAGGTGATGAGCAACTTTCCAATGATAGCATTGCCAAATTTTACAAAACCCTTTGTCTTGGAGTTTGATGCATCGAGGGAGGGGATCAGCGTAGTTTTGATGTAGGGAGGCCACCCCATAGATTTCGAGAGTCGGAAGCTATTTCCACATGAGAGGTTGTATGCTATATATGAAAAGGAGATGTTGGCCATCATGCATGCTTTGGCCAAGTTTCGACAGTACTTGGTAGGGAACAGATTTAGGGTGAGGACGGATCACAACAACCTCCGATTCTTTTTAGAGAAGAAACAGTTGCAAGAGAGGCAGCAGAAGTGGGTCAGCAAGATCCAGGCTTATTAATTTGACATTGAGTATGTCAAGGGAAAGAACAACGTTGTGTCATATGCACTTTCCTGCAGACCGGAAACGTTGTCCTTGATGAGTTTGGAGACGGACTGGAGGGCTCAACTGCTGGTAGAGTACTCCAAGGACCATTTTTCTTGTGAGATTTTTGATGGACAGGTGACAGACGACAGGTACAAAGTGATGGATGAGGTGATCTATCACAGGGACAGGATCTTCTTGACTAAGGGCTTCCAGCCCACGGAGAAGATATTGCACGTCTCGCATGATTCTCCATTATTAGGCATCCAGGGATTTACCAAAACCTATAGGGACATCAGAGAGAGGTTCTCTTGGAAGGGCCTTAAGGAGGACGTGCTCCAACATGTCAGGGAGTGCGAGTTTTTCCAGCATAACAAGGGGTAGATGAACCATCCAGCAAGATTATTACAGCCTCTTCACATACCTGAGGGGAAATGGGAGAGTATTTTGATGGACTTCATTACAGTGTTGCCCATGGTATAGGGCAAGAATTGCATATTTGTAGCTATAGATTGGCTGACTAAATATGCTCATTTTTTCACCATATCGGCACATTACACTACAGAACAGGTAGCAGAGTTGTTCTTTAGGGACATTTTTAGGTTGCATGGTCTCCCAAAGACCATTGTTAGTGACAGGGACAACAGCTTCATGGGCGGATTTTGGCAGGAGCTTTTCCGTTTGGTGGGCACTAAGTTGACACCGAGTACTAGTTACCACCCCCAGACGGATGGATAGACCGAGATAGTGAACAAGTGGCTGGAGGGCTACTTGTGTAACTATTTCAGTGGGTAGCAGCAGGCATGGTTGAGATAGTTGCACTTGGGGGAGTACTGATACAACAACACTCATCATATGTCCATTGGTATCTCTCTTTTTTTTATGCATTGTATGGTTATCATGATTTATCTTTTGCTGACATGATGTTTGGTACTAGCAAGGCTCCTAGAGCCAAGGATTGGATCCAAGAGAGTCAGAATATACTCTGAGCTCTCAAGGATAACATGGCTACAACACAGAACCAACATAATTTTTACGCCGACAGGGGACGAGTTGAGAGGCAGTTTGAGGTAGGGGACTTGGTCTACCTATGCTTGTAGCCATATTGGTAGTCCACGTTGAAGCAGAAGGGGGCTGAAAAGCTCAAGCCTCACTTCTATGGACCTTATAGGGTGATATGCAGAGTGGGATATGTTGAATATGAGTTGGAGCTACCCAAGGGTAGCAAGATTCACAATGTTTTTCACGTGTCATGCCTGAAGAAGGCACTAGGGCAGCAGGTGACTGCAACGAAGGAGCTTCCACCCACATATGATGATGGGCACCTGATGCTACAGCTGGAGGCCATTATTGACAATAAGGAGAGGCAACTATGGAGCATGACAGTCAGGGAGTACCTAGTGAGATGGAGGAATTTACCGGATGAGGATGCCACCTGGGAGAGTGAGAAGATTCTGCAGCATCCATCATTGTAGTTGCTTGAGGATAAGCAACATTTTTCCAGGGGACACTGTAATATTCCCAATTATCAATAGCTAATTGGAAATATTAATTTTGACTATTTTTCCTTTATAGATTTAAAATATAAATAAAGTGGGTGAAGGGGACACTTAGCTCACACTTAGGATAAAAATTATTTCCTAAAGTCACTTATGAGACATGTCTATTTAGCAACGTGGGGCCTAGTGGTCAAGTGTCGGTGTAGGCCAAGCCAGCGTAGAGTGAGTTGGACAGCATGGGCCAAGCTAGCGCAAAGTGAGTTGGACAACATGGGCCAAGCTAGCGCAAAGTGAGTTGGACAACATGGGCCAAGGGGGACAACGCAGAGATTGGTGGGGCCTACGTGAGGAAAAGGCTCACCAAGCATAAAAGGAGGAGGGTTCTCCTCATTCTCTTTCATTTTGATTATGCATATTTGAGAATTGTCATCTGACATTGAGCATGCTTGTTGTTTAGAAAAGTCTGCATGTACTATTCAGTACATCGGGTGTCTCCGTTCGGAGATCCAAACCTCAACCCCGGGGGACTTCGAGTGCCTGCTTGGGTGAGGAGTTTCATCCTTGTTTTTCCAGAGACATTTGTAGCTACCACAGGAGGAGCATCCACTCAGAGAGACAGTGAAGTCAGTGAGAGGGACGACGCAGTATTGAGAGGAGGTGGTCTCAGATTGGGGGTTTGTTGGTGGATTCAGCCCGATATAGTGGGTAAGGGGATAGCCCTTCCCTATTCCAGCATGTAGGAGGAGTTAGGGGCTATTATTTGGAGCAGATTATTTAGAGCCAGTGTCCCTCCTTAAGGAATAGTGTAGTGCCTCAAGGGAGCCATTTTTGGGGGTCGGCCATTTCTAAAAAGCTTTATGGGATTTTCTGGGTATTGGGAGTAGAGGCCATTCCTAAAGTTTCAGAATTTTCCGAGGGGGGGAGCAGCCCCAAATATTCAATTCATTCCAACAATAGCAGCAGCACATTAGCAGTAGCAACAGCTTGGGAGATAACGTAGTTCAGAGGGAGCAGCCATTCTGGATCATTTCCTGAGATTCTTTCTACGCTTGCCTAGTGCAAGCCGAGGTGTCATCATTTTGATCACCTCAGTACTCATTTTCATTTCTCAATATTAATAAAATGGCTCAACATTCTCCATATTGTTTGTTTCCCTTATGATTTGTCTATAGTTGTTGTATGTCTTTGTTTATGTGCTTGTATTGTTGTTTATGTCCATTTAAGATATTACAAATGCACTTGTGGGCAAAAGAATGTAACACGCGGTTTATGTTCAAAACCATTGTCCTCATAGAGTACTTGGCATGAGTACACCTGAAGAAGCTTTCACTAGTAAGAAACGAGATATTTCACACTTTAAGATTTTTGGCTCATCTGTTTAAGTGCATGTGACCAAGGATGTCAGGAAGAAGCTGGAGCCGACTGCTGAAGTTGGGATTTTTGTGGGGTACATAGAAACACCCCATAATTATCATGTGTATTTTCCAAACATCAGAATGACTGTTGAGCGACGGGATATAAAATTTGATGAGGGGAAAGCCATGCGGTTGTCGCTTGAGAGGGAGATGGACTTGCATGCAGAGAAGGAACTGTTGATTCCCAAAGATGAGTCTCAAGATGTGGATCAACCACATGAGGAGGTTCATGGAGTGGAGGAAATCACTCATGCAAAGCCATCCATCATAAATGGTAGAAAGAGGACCATGGAAGCTGATAGGTTGAGACTTGATGCTGCAGAGAATGTAGGAGCCGCTACTTCACAGCATAGACAAAGACAGTCTCCAAGCCGATTTAGTGGATACATGGCTCTTATGAGAAAATGTAATGTGACTGAACCATCTTTCTTTCAAGAAGAAGTGCAACAACCTACTTGGGTTGATGCAATGGTGGAGGAGTATGCCTCCATTGTCAAAAATAGTGCATGGGAAATTGTCCCAAGACTAGTTGGCAAATCAGTAGTAGGTTTGAGATGGATCTACAAGGTAAAGCAAGCTACAAATGGGAGTTTGGAGAAACACAATGCCAGATTTGTGGCCTATGGTTTCTCACAGATGAGGGGATAGATTATGATGATACTTTTGTGCCTGTCACAAGGTACTCTTCCATATGGACTATCCTTGCACTTTGAATGCAGATGGGCTGGTGCATTCATCAGATGGATGTGAAAACTGCGTTTCTCAATGGGATAATTGAGGAAGAGGTGTACATAGTGCAGCCTGAAGGTTTCAAGATCTTCAACAGTGAGTCGCATGTGTGCAGACTCAGAAGAGAATTGTGTGGGCTGAAGCAAGAACCTCGTGCTTGGTACACTCAGATAGACAGCTATTTCACCGGACTGGGCTTCACCAAAAGTGAAGAAAATGCAAACCTATACCAGATTGTGGTTGAGGGTAACCTATTGATCACTGTTATTTATGTTGATGATTTAATTTTGACTGGTGATGAGAAGCTTATACACTCATGCAAATAGGATCTTGCAAGGGAGTTCAAAGTGAAGGATATGGGCCTCCTTCATTATTTTCTTGGATTGGAAATATGGCAGCACGATGGTGAACTTGTTGTGTCTCACGACAAGTATGCAAAGGATATACTAGGTAAGTTTAACATGGAGATCTGCAAACCCATGGATACGCTTCTTCCAAGAAACTGGAGTAAATAGAATGCTACTTCTAGAGAGTTAATGGATGCTACTGTCTATCGACAATTAGTGGGTTCGCTAATGTATCTAGTGAACATGAGACCGAACATTTGCTATGTGGTTAACCAGCTGAGTCAAGCTATGGTTAAGCCTACCAAGATCTTTTGGAAGGCGGGGATGCATGTCCTGAGATACCTAAGGGGCACATCAGAGTATGGTATATGGTGCATAAGAACGGATGGAGTGAAGTTTCATGGCGTCACAAATGCGGATTGGGCTGGTAGTCCATCCATTAGGGGGGATTTTGAAGTCTAAAATGGGCCTCCTAAGAAAAGTGTACAACTAAAATAAACTTTATAAGAACCAATAGGATTCAAGATGATGATGTCAACCGTGGGGGATGATTCACCATTTTTTAAGTAAAAGGGTAAAAAGATTAAAAAATAATAAAATAATAAAACTACATTTTCAAATCGTATTTTCAACTTATCTCCTAAATTTTTTACTCAAATTTCGAGTGGGAGTACCCATTGGATGAAAAATTTAATTCCTCATCCAAGGAGTACTCATGTTGCATACTTTTGATGGATCCTGCTATGCGAAAAATGAGAAATACATGAAAAAATTTATTGCAATCACGTTTTTCATGTATTTCTCATTTTTCATGTAGCAGGGTCCCTCGAAAGTATGCAATATGGGTACTCCTTGGATGGGGAATTAAATTTTGCATCCAACGTGTACTCCCCCTTGAAATTTTAGTAAAATCTTCGAGAGACAAGTTGAAAATACAAGTTGAAAAAGTAGTTTTTTCTTTTTTCCCTTTAAAATTTGATGATGTCATCACATCTTATTTTATTATTTCCACTATTGTTTTATAATTTCCTTAGGAGGCCCATTTTAGACCTCAAAATTCCCCTAATGGGACAGAAAGAGCACATCAGGGGGAATATTTAGCATTAGATCTACAATTTTTCCTGGTACAACAAGAAGCAGAGATCTGTGGCACTCAGTTTATTGGAAGTAGAATAGATGGCAGAAATTCAAGCTGCATGTGAGGCTATCTGGATGAGAAATATCTTGGTTGGTTTGTTTGGTTCTCAGATAGATCTGATAGTGATTCATTGTGATAATCAGAGTTGCATTAAACTCTCTATTAATCATGTGTTTCATGATAGGTCCAAGCATATAGATATTTGGTACCATGATCTCAGAGATTGTGTGTAGAGAAGAATTATGTTGCTTTAGTGCATTCCCACGGAAGATCAGGATGTATATATTTTGACGAAGGTGCTCACCAGGAGCAAATTCGAATACCATAGAGATAGGATCGAGGTGAAGGATAATCCCTTTCTTGTTGAGAGGGAGTGTTGAGATTCAACAAGAAACATTTTGGCACCCATGATCTTAGTGAAAATTAAACACCTACACTAGGGTGGGGTCCGTAGGCTATTTTTAGGTGCATGTATATTTTTATTATCCCTTAATTTAGATGGACATTAAATTGTAATCTATTCTCAATTTGGACTTGAAAATAGTTAACTGAAGTGGAAAATCAGTTAGCTAAGTGATTTTCGAGTTAGATTTTGGTTGGTGGGACATGCAAAATAATTATAGTTGTAACTGAGTAATTCTAGTTGTAACAAAGTTGGAAGTGCAGTGGTGCATGAGTTTGTGCAAGTTGTAAATAGTTTAACTCAGTTAAGTGAGCTAAACTCAGTTGTGCTAGTTGTAACTGAAGATACACTAGTGAGAGATCAAGTGAATTAAACATTAATTAATTCACATGTACTGATCTCACATGCAACTAAAGTTTTACTATTATTAATTGCATGCATGTCAGATCCAGTGGAGACCGAGTTGAGTTCTAGGTGAAAGGGAAGATAACTATTAGTTGTGACATTATCCTCTTGCACACATGCAAACACACACACATTGGATGAGCCCGTAGATACTTTCGTAGTCAAGGTATGCAGGATTGCATCAATTCAGGGATTGCATTCAGCAGGGATTTCGCAGTGAAGGTAGGCTCTCTGGAGGTAGTAAATTGGCTAAGGGATTTTCCAGTATTTTATGACTGTGTGAAACAATTAGCTGATGTACTGAGAGCTCTTGTGAGAAGATTTTTGTATGTAACTGTTTCATGATCCATGATATAATATACAATAGAAGATAGTGGGGTTTTTAGCTATAATCTTTCCCTAGGAAATTACCTGCATTGTGCGTGATTGATCTTTATTCATACTTATGTAATTGGCGATTGTGTTTTTAATTCTACAAGGATTTGTAGAAGCGATTCAGTATTTAACTTTAGCATATTGTTAGATTGAGTGAATCCAAGATATACATGCATAGTGTATAATTTCTACACCACATTCCTTTATTTATATTAATAATAGAAAACAAGATGCATGCCAACTGAATCCCTGGCCATGCATCTGCTCATCAAATAAGGAACTACATATATTGAAGCACAAGTGTGGGCCCTGGATGAATCCACAAAGCAAAGGTCTCTGCGGGGTTTTCATCCCTAGATCATATTAGAACCGGCCTTGCCAATTTCTCAACAAAACATAATAGGATAGATAGCTCAAGCTGATCCAAAGGCATAGCTACTGTCCCATTTTATAATCTCACTAGACTTTCTAGATGCTAATATTTTATTATTTTTCCTAAGAAATGAAGGCATATACCCTTGGTCAATTTCATAGGAAAATACCATAGTAAATACCGTGGATAAATTTCATCCTTTGACCATATCAAGAAAAAATGAATATTACAGATGCGTAGGCATAGAGAGGAGAACAAAGATATAGAGAGGTAGAAGTGGAGAGAGAGAGGAGTGAGTGATAAGGGAGAAATAGAGAGAGAGAGAGAGACAAAGTGGAGAGGAGGGAAGAGAGAGAGAAGAAGATGAAAGAGAGAGGGATACATAGAGATGGAGAGGGAGGAGAGAGGAGAGAGAAGGTATTAGAGGAATTTTCAGCCTAAAAGTGGCCTCCTAAGGAAAAATAATAAAATAATAGTTATGAATTCTCGAGGGAAAAGAAGAAAACTACCTTTTTATTGTATTTTTGGCTTATCTCCTTATAGTTTTACTAAAATTTCAAGTGTAGAAACTCATTGGATGCAAAATTAAATTCCACATCCAACAAGTACCTATTATGCATACTTCTGAGAAGACCCACATTTATAAAAATTGAAGATATACTTTTTTAATGTATCCTCCATTTCTATCAATGTGGGTCTTCTCATAAGTATGCATAATGAGTACTCATTGAATGTGGAATTTAAATATGTATCCAATGAGTTTTGACAAATGGAATTTAAGTAAACCTATAAAGAGATAAGTAAAAAATATAATTAAAAAAACTCATTTTTTTCTTTTCTCTCTAAAATATTTACATGTATCTTTTTCTAAATTAAAGGATTTTGATTGGTTTACATATTATGACATGGAAAATACATGAAAACTTAATGGGAACTATTTGGTTAAAGCTCCCTCTAATGAGGGAGGGAGATAGTGGCAGAGTTGGAGGGCTGAGAGAGAGAGTTTATGGTGGAGAGATAGAGGGAGGGTGGGATGGAAATGGAAGAGAGGAAGGAAGAGAGAGAGAGGACTTGAAAGAAAGAAGGAGAGAGGGAAGGAGATGGAAATGGTGTTAGAGGCCAGAGAGAGGAAGGGAAGAAGAAAGCCAAAGAGAGAGGTGTAGAGAGAGAGGGAGTGACAAGGGAGAGATGGAGAGAGAGCAAGGGAGAGAGGAGAGAAGGAGTGAAGGGAGAGAGGGACAAAAGGGGAAGATTGAGAGAGGCAGGGAGATTGATTTTAGTAGATATCTTGATTTATAATCCTATTTGATTGATTTCACTAGATGCATTAATTTAAGTGTAGATGTTTATTTCTAATACTATTTGATTTCTTGCACTAGATGCATTGATTCAATGTAGATGTTGATTTCTAGTCTTATTTGATTACTTGCACTAGATGCGTTGGTTTTCAATGTAAATGTTGATTTCAAATTTTGTATAATGAGATGTATGATGTACATTAATTTCAAAGTAATTAGATTAATAGTATGCATTGATTTTTGTGTTACAGTCACTCAGCCATAAATAAAATACTTGAATTTTCATCTTAAATAAATTGTTCACTCACCTAAAATGTTTGGTTCTTGAAAGTGTAAAGTATATGTAATTGAGTACATTCTTATTATTCCCATTTTATAGCATTAACCATTGTTAGTCACTTTGCATTCAAATGAGGTAATAGAAAACAACTACCATTGAAACATACTAGGGGTTTGATACTTTGTAAGCCACAATGAGTGACTTTCGAGAAAGATACTATAAATATTGGAGATCAAGATAGACAAGGTATGATGTTTGCTACAATAACTTGAGTTAAAGGTTTGAATGGATTACGATTTCAATTGTCATTTTCATATGATCAATCAAAAAATATTGCAACACTAAGATGTGTTATAATAAAAACAATAAAAGAAAATAGTTTGAAATTGATCAAAATGAAGATTATTTTATAATTGACTACATTCTTATTATTCACATTTTCTATCATTCAACACTATTACATTGTCACTTTGCACTCAAAATTTTTATTTCATCACATTTCATCATTCAAGTTATTAACAGTCTTTATCATCTCAAAAAACTGAAATAATTGAGTAAATTTAAGATTAAAATGATTAGATTAATCTTACACAAATTTAGCATATCTAAAATGACAAGAATAATTAAATGTTCAACAAACTTTGTGTAACTGCACACAGATGAAACCAATTAAAATCCATTTTAACCACCAAAAGGGATCAAATCTCTTGAGGTGCAAACCTTTCCTCAAGTTTAGCACTCAAAAAATAATTTTGCACTTCAAAAGATTTGATCCTACTCAGTGCTTAATAGATCTGGAGTTAGTTGAAATGGATCTAGACTAATTCTAATAACAACAAAATTCATTCAATTTTTCTTTTATTCGATTTTCCTTTTTTGAATAATTATTATAATTTTATTTTATAAAATACAATTTAATTTTATATAAAAAGTAATCAATAATATTTACACCTTAAAACGCCCCTGTTTGAAAACAACTCTCCTAGCTACCATTTTTTCCTTCTCTACACCGTTGGATCAAATGTTAGACAATTGAAATGTTTTAGGCCATTAGATCCACTGCCTCCTTCATTTAAACTAACTACCTAACTAACTCACCAAGCCATGTCTCTGTCATTCCTACTGAACTATAATTTCATCTCAGTAGAAAGATCTATCTTTATGTGGGATTAACCCTAACCGCATCATCAATTCAACTTTATGCAGCGAAATTACAAGATGTTAAGAAAATTAATTTGAAAAACATACAAGATGTGAAGAACATTACACAAGCTTGTTGCCAAGATCCGTTAGCAATTGGAAATGGGTGCTCAAATATTGCTACCAAGATGGGATGCCCAACGCCTGCTCAAATATTTCTGCCAGGATGCGTGGAAGATAGCTATTGGAGACACCTTTCAAATATTACGGCATTCCCAGTGAGTTTTCAACATGTAACGCCTGTCCAAATATTGTTGCCAAGATGCGATGCCCAACGCTTGCTCAAATATTGCTGCCAAAATACGCCGAAGACGTAGTTATTGGAAATACCTCTCAAATATTATGGTAGTCCCACTGAGTTTTTAAATTTTTTGAAAATGCAAATGATGAATTAAATCCAATCAGAGTCTACTGTGGAGAGAAGAAGCATTGGTATTTTTAAACATTGAAAGAAAATATTGTTCACAGAAAAGAAGAATTCCCATTTCAAAATATTTGATGAAAAAAAAAGCTGATAAACCAAATTTAATTAAGCCTTGATTTACCAAATTTAATTAAGCTTTGATTTAGCAGGAAAACCTTGGGCTCACTAAAGCTTGTCTTGCAAAAATATTTGTTATTTGTCCGTTCTCTTCTGAATGGTAATATTGATAAAGAATTCGATGCATTTATTAATAATCTGTATGAGCTGGGATTGGGGAAAGATCAGATTTTTAGTTTTCTGGAAAGAAATCCAAGTAGATGGAGAGAAATTTTTGAAAATTTGAAGCTTTTGGATAGTGAGTTTTCAACATGTAACGCCTGCTCAAATATTTTTGCCAAGATGCAATGCCCAACACTTGCTCAAATATTGTTTCCAAGATGCGTAGAAGACGTAGTTATTGGAAACACCTCTCAAATATTACTGTATTTCCAGTGAGTTTTCATATTTTTTGAAAATGAAAATGATGCATTAAATCTAATCAAAGTGTAGTGTGGAGAGAAAAATAATTAGTATTTTTAAACATTGAAAGGAAATATTGTTCATAAAGAAGAAAAATTCCCATTTCAAAATATTTTATGAAAAAGACGCTGATAAACCAAATTTAATTAAGCCTTAATCTACCAGGAAAGAAGTTTCACTTTTCTACATAATTTATTTACGAGTTGGCTCCGAAACTCTTGCAGCTCTCCAATCTTATTCGTTCAATTAATATGGATTAATATGCATTTTTGCCTTTCACCAAGATGAGTGTCACTTAATGCGTGCACAATCTTGACTATTGATCTCTATTTCTATTTTTCTGGTTCAACATCTCTTGCAATATGTTTTTCCTATATTTTTTAACAATGTTTTTTTAGTTTAAAAATTGAATGAAAAAAAAAAAGAGAGTTGTAACATGATATGCATTTTGTTTTGTTTTTAACTTTTTTTTATGGAGTTGTAAAGTTGTGCAGGTTTAGAAATGACATAAAAATAGTTACTTTATATTTAAAATGTTTTTTAAAATGTTATTTCATTATATTTCTAATCATTTTGAAGTTTATTTATTACAAATTCTTAAATATTTATATATTATTTAATGAAACTTTTTTTAAATATTATATTTAAAATATATTTTAGAAAATATAAAATAAAAAGAATTACAATTTGTATGTGGAAAGGAAAATTCAATCCAGAATCATACAATTTGCATACATATCATTTTTGAAGTGAATACTTCCAATTTGCATTTATGTAGCAATGCATTTTTGCAGGGAATACATTTTGGATCAACCATTTTTGCAGTGAATACTTCCAATTTGCATTTCTGTAGCAATGCATTTAGATAAAAATTAGACTGAATTGAAAGGAAGGAGTTGCAGTTCACAAGTGAGTACTGCACCTGGAGACTGCACTCAAACAAAGAGAACACTCCGAGTTTACTCTACATTCATGAATGAGAAATTACATCATTAAGTACATTACTAAGAATCAGGAAGTTGCAAACAAACTACTAAATTGTAGGAACTAATCCTAAACTAAGGAGATACGTTACAACTTGTGTAACCATTTCTCCATTAATAAAATAATATTAATTATTTTCAACTCCCCCCTTAATGGAGAAAGGATTACCTTGAACTTCTAGCATCCCTCTAAACAATTCAAACTTTACACACCCAAGAGGCTTAGTAAAAATATCAACCATATTGTCACAAGTCTTACAATATTCAACACATATCTCCTTTGACTGTAGTTTCTCTCGAACAAAATGGAACTGAGTATCGATGTGCTTGGTATTTTTATGAAAGACTGGATTGTATGCAAGCTTGATAGTACTCTGGTTGTCATTTTTGATAATAGTTGATTCTTTCTTCACATGTGGTTGCACACAATTCTTGGTACTCAGCTTCACATGAAGAAAAAGCTACAGTGCTTTGCTTTTTGCTGCTCCATGCTATGACCCTGGATCCAATGCTGAATGCATAACCTATGATAGACCTTCGATCATCCAAGTTACCTGCCCAATCTGAATCTGAAAAACCTGCTAGAGTAACATCAGATGTGTCAGTGTACAAAATACCATAATTACTAGTACCACTAAGATACCTCAACACACATTTTGCTGCGACCCAGTGACTTTCGAGTGGTTTTTACATAAACTGGCTCAACATACTAACAGAGTATGCCAAATCTGGTCTAGTTGTAGTAAGATATATCAAACTCCCAACTAGTTGTCTATACATAGTGGCATCCACCTCTTTAGTACCATCATCGCTGCTCAACTTTAAGTTCTGCTGCAATGGTGTTGCTGCTGATCTACACTGCTCCATTCTGAACCTTTCCAGCAAGCTTCTAGAATACTTCCCTTGAGTAAGAAATTTTTTTCCAAAATCTCTCCATACTTCCCATCCAAAACAATAATGGAGATTTCCGAGATCTTTCATCTCAAACACTTGTGACATCTGCCGTTTGATTTCTTTGATCAGATTGTTAGCATTGCCTGTTATGATCATATCATCTACATACAAAGAAATCAAAATAATTTGCCTCTATTTATTAAACTTGGTATACAGATTTGGATCATTCAAGCTCCTATGAAAGCCATGCTGAACAAAAAATTAATCAATCTTCTCATACCACGACCTGGGTGCTTGTTTTAAACCATAAAGTGCCTTTTTCAATTTACAAACAGGATGTTCCTACCCCTTTTTCACAAAACCTTCAGGCTGAACTAAATAAATTTCTTCTTTCAAGTCACCATGCAGAAATGCAGACTTAACATCTAGCTGGTGTAGCTCCCATTTATGTTTTGTTGCTAAGGAAATTAGCATTCTAATAGTGTTTAATTTTGCTACAGGAGAAAAGGTGTCATCGAAATCTATTCCCTCTTGCTGTGAGTAACCCTTTGCGACCAGTCTAGCTTTAAGTTTTTCTACACTCCCATCTGCATTTATTTTAGGTTTATACAGCCATTTGCATCCGATGGGGGTTTTACCTTCAGGCAGTTCAACCAAATCCCAAGTATGGTTTCTATTAATTGATTCAATTTCCTCATGCATTTCAGCCCTCCATGCATCATATTTACTTGTTTCTTCATAATTTGCAGGTTCTACAATGTTTAAAATGTTTGTCATTAATGCATAGTCTTTTAATCTGGATGGTAATCGAGTCTTCCTACTTGATCTCCTTGGTAGGGGACTTACCTCAAATCTGTCTGTTTCAGCCTTCTCCGAGCTTGCAGCATTACCTATTACTTCTTCTTGTTTCTGCTCCTATTCTTCATCATCCTCACTGTTTTCTTCCATTAGCAATGGAATGTGCCAATCATTTTTACAGTCATCCTTTCCTTGTTCAACTTGTTCATGAAATATGACATCTCTGCTTGCAAAAACCTTATGAGTCACAGGATTAAATAACTTATATGCTTTGAACTTAGTGCCATATCCAAAAAATATACATTTCAGGGCTTTAGGATCTAGCTTCTTCCTATCTGCCTTAGGTATATGAGCATAGGCTTTTGACCCAAATATTCTTAAATGACTCACTGCTGGTTTGAATCCAAATAATGCCTCAAAAGGTTTTTTGAAGCCTAGACATCTAGTAGGACTCCTATTCTTTAAGTAGACAGCAGTGTTAATAGCTTTTGCCCAAAAACCATTTGATAGACCCTTACCTTGAAGCATGCTCCTTGCACACTCCACAAGAATTCTGTTCTTTCGTTCTGCCACTCCATTCTGCTGTGGAGTGTGGGGCACCGTAAACTATTGAAAAATCCCATGATGCTTGCAGAAATTCATGAACTCTCCCAACCTGTATTCTCCCCCTTGATCTGAGCAGAGAATTTTTATGCTTTTTCCCGTCTGGTTTTCTACCATGGATTTAAACTCTTTAAAATACTGAAAGGTCTGACTCTTTTTACTCAGAAATTATATCCAAGAGAATCTAGTGCAATCATATGTAAATAAAAGAAAGTAATATGCACCACCTAGTGACCTAGTCTGCATAGGTCCGCATATGTCTGTATGCACCAGTTCTAAAATATCTCTTTCCTTTCTATTAACATGCAGAGGGAACTCTTCTCTATGCATTTTCCCTAATTCACATCCATCACAATCCAACTGAACATTATGGAAAACAGGGAGTCCATCGACCATACCTTTTCTCTGAAGTAGGATGAGGTCTTGCAGATTAAGATGGCCGAATCTCTGATGCCAGAGATTTTCAGCTGTCGATCCAGTTGCGACCATGGCTTGCTATGGCATACTTTTCACATCTAGTCTGTACAGGCTCCCCACACACACTCCTGTTGCAACTGTTTCCATCTGGCTATCCTTTATGACACAATTAGTCTTAAAGAATTGAACTTGCATGTCCTGATCAGTTATCATTGAGACAAAGATCAAATTTTTCTTAATTCCGGGTACATACAATACATTTTTAAGGCATCTAATGTCACCGCTAGGTAACTTTACCGGAATGTCATCATATCCTTTGATCTCATATCCGCTATCATCTCCTAAATAAATTTTCGATCCACATGAAGTTTCTTCAAGAAATTCAAACCATTCCTTCTTACCTGTCATATGTGAGGATGCACCAGAATCGACATACCATATGTCGTCCTCATCTCCCTTTGAAGCTGAAAGGGCACAATCATCTGTAAATAGTCGAAGTTTGTGGCTACGGTCCTCATCTTCCTCAACGAAGTAAACTTTGTGCTTTCTCTGTTTATTTCTTGCTTCGTCTGACTGTCTCTTATAACATTCTTTAATCTGATGACCAGGTTTTCCATAGAAAAAACATTTCTTGCTGGGAAAATTGCTAGCAGACATACCTTTAAATGGTCTCTTTTGAAACGTGTTGGCTCCTTTCTGTTGCTGCTGCGTTGGTTGTTGCTGCTGTGGCTGCTTCCCTCTATACTGTCGCCTTTTCACCATCAGAGCAAGATCATTGCTCTGTGATTTCAGATTTTGTCGTCGCTCTTCTTCTTGTAGCAGAATCCCTGTCAGCTCTTCAAATGCAGGGGCTTTATCCCTTGCTACCAATCCTATGATGAACATCTGATATTCATCTGTCATTCCGTTCAACGTTATCGTGACCAGATCTGAATCGGAAACTTTCTCTCCGATATCTCCCAATCTGTCCTTCAGGTCTTTGACTCTAGCAATGAATCCAGCAGTGGACTCATTCTCCTCCATCTTCATTGCAAACAGCTTGCCTTTGAGTGACAATATACGGTTTTTATTCTGTGTCTCGTATAAGTTCTTGATCGTCGTCCAAATGTCAGTGGATGATTTTCAATCTCTAATATGTGGGATAATATTGTCCTTAACGGACATCTTCAATATGACCTTCGCTTTGGTCTCCCTTTTATCACAGTCTTGTTCTTGTGCAGATGTTCTTGGTCTCAACTCATTTCCTATAACAATCGACCACACATTAGCGCTTTCATGTAATGTCTATATCTTGAATTTCCAGTTGGTGAAATTAGATCCATCGAGTTTTCCAGACTCGTGGAGGTACGATTCGAAACTATTATTCATCTTGGACTGATAAACTTTCTGATCCTTTGATGAATAATTTTACCCAACTGAACAATTGTAGGACACACTAAAAAAAATCACCACATACCAGATCCTAACCACTGTTTTGTTGAAAAAAAAAATTGTACCTTCAATGTGCCACCAACGGGCAATCCGATCTACTATCACCAAGTAAATCCAATACGCCACCACCAAGCAACCTAATCTGCTTCCTCCAGGCGAATCAAGAACTTCAATGCGCCACCACCGGGCAAGTCCGATCTGTTGCCACCGAGCAAATCAAGAACTTCAATGCGCCACCACTGGGCAAGTCCGATCTGCCACCACCGGGCAAATTCGGAACTTCAATGCGCCACCAACGGGCAAGTCTGATCTGCTGCCACCGAGCAAATCAAGAAATTCAATGCGCCACCACCAGGCAGGGGCGATCTACAAAAAATTGCAGACCTTCCCAAACAGAAAGATGTTGGCGCTTCTCTAAGGCGAAAAATCCGCGCCCAAAACAAAATGCACGCAAGTCCCAAAATTGGCGCGATTATGGCATGTATTTCCCCACCAATAGGGTGTTTTGGCGCACTAGCATGGGTATTTCCCTCAAACTCACGCCAATGGCGTGACTGTTCGCGACGAAACCGCACCAACCCTTTCTTCCGCTCAGAGATGATCAGTCATATGAGACCTATGCTTCAGGTGTTACTGCAGTCCACCTGATTCTACGAAAGCTTCTGTATACTCCTCCGCCACTATAGTTTTGTAATCAATGATGCATCCTAAAAAAAAAAATTAAGGCTCTCCCTACTCTGTGCTCTGATACCAAGATAAAAATCAGACTGAATTGAAAATAAGGAGTTGCAGCTCACAGGTGAGTACTGCACCTGGAGACTGCACTCAAATAGAGAGAACACTCTGAGTTTACTCTACATTCATGAATGAGAAATTACATCATTAAGTACATTACTAAGAATCAAGAAGTTGCAAACAAACTCCTAAATTGTAGGAACTAATCCTAAACTAAGGAGATACGTTACAACTTGTGTAACCATTTCTCCATTAATAAAATAATATTAATTATTTTCAACTCATTTTTGCAAGGAATACATTTTGGATCAACCATATACTTTAGGTCGAGCTTGGAAAGGTCCATAGTGTTCTCCCACTTCAACTCCTACTTCAAATAAATTGATGTTTGCATAAGATAAATTTTATAACATAATCATGTTTAGTTTATTTTTTATAATAATAAATTTTTTTATTATTTAAATTTTATTTTTAATATTCAAATGGATTGGATTTAAAAAAAAAAAAAAAATCTAAATAAATATAAGTATAAGTTAAGAAAATATAAGTAAAAATGTAATATATTTAGAAAAAAAAAAAAAAAATCTATAATTCTAAAAAAAGATTGATAAAAAAATATATTAAAAAAATATGAAAAATTAAATTAATAAAAAATACATCGAAAAAAATATGAAAAATAAAAATTTATAGGTTACAAAAAATGAATAGATAATATTCAAAAAGTTGGACAAACTTGAGAAAGAATCTTCCCATGTTGTTGGTCCACAGTCTCCTACTTCAATTATGTATCTTCTCAAAAATTCCCCGCTATAAAATTGATGTTTGCATAAGATAAATTTTATCACATAATCATGTTTATTTTATTTTTTATAATAATAATTTTTTTTATTATTTAAATTTTATTTTTAATACGAATGGATTGAATTTTTAAAAAATTTAAATAATCTAAATAAATATAAGTTCATAAAATATAAGTAAAAATGTAACACATTTGAAATTTTAAAAAAATCTATAATTTAAAAAAAAATTAATAAAAAAATATGAAAAATAAAATTAATAAAAAATACATACAAAAAAACATGAAAAATAAAAATTTATAGGTTACAAAAAATGAATAGATGATATTCAAAAAGTTGGGCAAACTTTTATGTTCCTTGTGAAAGAATCTTCCCATGTTGTTGGTACTGATAATGGGTGACAATTAATGGTCGAGGTATTTGGAAAAGTAGAAGAATAGTAAGACAATGTTATCAAAATTAATGATTTTCATGCAAGCCAAACTAGTGATTTCCTAAAAATTGATCAATATTTCATGGTTAGAGTTGAGCTTCTTTTTTTTCAGAAGAAAAAAAAAACAACTGTATTATATTAAATAACAGTACATCAGCTTATGATAAATATTTTGTCCTGATATTCGTCTCCATGATGAGGATTACCATATATTTCAATTTCCATATGGAATTATATGAGAGACTACATCATAAGCAAGTTTAACATTGATTCAGCTAAAAATAAAACTCATAGGCTATTTAATCCATAGAGAAGACCCGATTAAGCATTAGAGATTTCTGTATGTTGAGCTTCTTCCAAGACCATAATGACGAGAGTATTAAACCATGACAATTCATCTCAATTTTATATATAATTATATATTAATCATTCCAATCACTTTGAGGAGAAAAATTTCACATAAATTTGAAAATACAAAATTTTAGAATATTTAAATTTTGAAATTACATTTTAGAACTATTTAGATTAATAAATGAATATTACGTAAAACTAATAATTTTTATGTCATATATAATATGAAAAAATAATAACCAAAGTAACAAAATTTAATTCGAGTAGTCTTTAGTGCGACTTTTTGAAGGTTTTTACAGTGGTTTTTTCCGGCCTGATTTTTCTAAATTCTGGCAAGAATTTATTGCAAACAGAAGTTCGATGGGTAACCTAGCATAATAAAAGTGCCCTAAAAGTTTTTTAGGGTGTTGAATCCATATATATAGTCAAAAAACCAATTTAAATAACAGAATTCATGATTTTACCCCAATTTTTTTCACCAAATTCTGACACTTGAAACTCCAAAAAATCGCACTAAAAACAACTCCAATTTAATTCACTTTCATATAATGCTGAACGGAAACTTGTAAGAAAGATTTTTCACATTAATTAAGCTCGAGAGAAGCTTCCATAGAAAATTTAAACATTTATTAGTGAAAAATCGAAAAAACATAAATTAACTAGCAACCACCATATTAATACTTAGGTCTGCGGTGAATTTTCTGGATTAACACCTGGGTCTGCGGTGAAATTCTACGGTGAAAATTTTGTAGTGAATTTTCTGGCTTAATACTTGGGTTTGCCGTGAAATTTTGTGGCCATTAATATTTGAGTTTCTCGATTAATACTTGGGCCTGCAGTGAATTTTCTGGATTAATATTTGGGTCTGCGGTGAAATTCTACGGTGAAAATTTTGCAGTTAATTTTCTCCATTACTACTTGGGTCTGCAGTGATTTTTTCTTGATAAATTTTCAGACCTAGGCACTTGAGGTTTGCTATCCAGTTTTCTACTATTCAGGTGCACACATTCCTTATCTTTTTCTAATACATATTTGCTCATATATTCTCAAGTGTGAATAATTCACCACAACTACCAAATATTACTAAAGGTAGACCTAGCACAGTTAATCTACAGAGCCTTTATGAGTATATAGAGTCTTTAGAGAAACGTATAGAAGAAAGAAAAGTCAAGCTACAAACCGAGTTAGAAGTCATGCTGGAAAACAAATTCACATCTCTTGAAGACAAGATCCAAAAAAAAATAGAAAAAAAAATATAACTATTGGAGAATAAAATGGAGGCAATGGAAACTAGGTTGCAGGTCATAGAAAAACAAAACCAAGATACGAACCAAACATCCCAGCAAGGAGATGTCGATAATATAGAGAGTTTTGCTTTTATCTTCTAAATGGATGAATAGGCGGGTAGGGAGACCCATAAAATGAAGGACATGATTAAAAAACTAGAAGAAAAAGTTAACAACAATCTCACCCTAAATAGTGGGGCAGGTAAATTAGATATCAAACCAATTAAATATGAAATGAAAAAATTGATCGAATTAGACCATGAGCGTAATAAAAGGGCCTTGAACCTTATAATCTTCAGTTTGAAAGAGGAGGTAGACGAGGATACTTTAGCCATAGCCCAAACAAAATTACATAATAGATTACAAATTGAAACCACGTGTCTCATAGAAGCAGCAAGGTTACGGAAATTAACTGAGAATAAAGGAAGGCTGATCCAAATAAAGGTGAGCTCTACTGACCATAAGTATGACATACTTAGTAAAACTTCAAGTCTAAAAGGAACAGTAATATTTATAAACGAAGATCTCATTCCAGAAGATCAAGCAGAATTAAGAAAGGAGGTTGAAAGGGTAAAAGAAGCTAGGAAGGAAGGAAAATGGGCAATAATAAAAAATATAAAAGCCGTTATTCGAGATAGAAACCAAAAATATAGTAATAAATAACAATTCAACATGCTTCGAATTCTTTCTTGGATCTGTCAGGGCTTTCCATGGAACAAAGGCCCCAAGCTAAGTTGGATCTCAAATGATGTTGATATTATATTGCTTGTCGAAATTTGGGAGCACGAATAATCTAAGGTCCCTAACATAGATGGCTTTGCACTATGGTCTACCTGGAACAAGCGATCCTCCAATAGAGGCATTGGGGGCATAGCTTGCTACATTAAGAAGAACATCTCCCACCATGCTAGGATTTATAAAAACAACCCTTACAACCAATATAGTTAGATTGATATTACTAACATTAATGATAAAAAGACCTACATAGCAATCTGTTATTTCCCCCCCATTAATTATAACATCTATAAGAAAAAGAATCTAGATAAAAATAGTCCTTACAATGGTTTAGAGAATGATATTTCTAGCCTAAGGAATGAAAGTAATATCCTTTTAATGGGTGACTTTAATGCTCAAACTTCAAGCAACCAAGCTATTCTTCTAAGCAATCATTCCAACCCCAATCCTCTTTGGTTAGACGAAGACCTTACTCTGGCTAGTCGGTATAAAAGGAGCTCTGAAGACCTTGGGGATAATTTGTTTGGGTCGGAGCTAGTCAAGCTCTATAGTGCTTAGGATCTCATAATTTGCAACGGTCTAAAGAAGTGGCCCAATTCTTGCAAGATGACCTGCATCCATGGGCTTGGCAGGAGCGTGGTACACTATGTTATTTCTGATCTCCCTTTATATAATGAAATAATAAAATTTGACATCTTAAAAGACCACGAACCTGACTCTGATCATAGGCCTTTACTCATAACTCTCAATTTTGTCATGCATAGAAATCTCATAGAAGATAATCCTAATAGTCAAAAGAACTTAATCTTAGATAGAAATAAAAACGATCTCTTTCTAATTGAATTTAAAACTAATTTGCTTCCTTTATCTAGTATAGACAACATAGATGACCTCTATCATAATTTTACTACAACCCTCTCATATTCTATAAATAAGTTCTCAATTTAAGTCTCAAGTAACAAAAGAAATGGCAAAACCAACCCATGGTATGACAAATATTGTAAAAGTGCAAGGAGAGAAATTAAGGAAGTTGTTGATGAACCTCTCAAAATTAACAAGATAAAAATCTACAAATCCATAACTAAAAGGAAAAAAAGACAATAAATTCATAAAATACAAGAGAATCTCTTACACCTCTCTAAGGTGGCTCCTAAGAAATTCTGGAGGCAGATTCTAACTAGGAAAACTAAAGATAATAATAAAAAAAATTTACAAGACTGGAATTCCTATGTTAAAAAGCTTTATGAATCTCCAAATTCCAGGGATTTTGAAACCCTGCTCACAACGAAAGAAGTTTTCTCATTAGAAGACATTGATTTTGGGGTTAAACGCCTGGCAAATGGGAAAGCTAATGACATTGAAGGTTACCAGGCGGAAATCTTAAAAATTGGAGGTCTTGTCCCCATCCCGCACATCCACAAGCTTTTCAACCAAGCGGTCAAGCAAGGGTTCCCTAAACCTTGGACTCAGAGCCTCATTATCCTTATTTTTAAAAGTGGGTATACAAATAACCCCTCTAATTATCGAACAATTATGATCAAACCTCTAATTATCTTGATTTATAATCCTATTTGATTGATTTCACTGGATGCATTAATTTAAGTGTAGATGTTGATTTCTAATACTATTTGATTTCTTGCACTAGATGCATTGATTCAATGTAGATGTTGATTTCTAGTCTTATTTGATTGCTTGCACTAGATGCGTTGGTTTTCAATGTAAATGTTGATTTCAAATTTGGTATAATTAGATGTATGATGTACATTAATTTCAAAGTAATTAGATTAATAGTGTGCATTGATTTTTGTGTTATAGTCACTCAAAATAAATAAAATACTTGAATTTTCATCTTAAATAAAATGTTCACTCACCTAAAATGTTTCGTTCTTGAAAGTGTAAAGTATTTGTTATTGAGTACATTCTTATTATTCCCATTTTACATCATTAACCATTGTTAGTCACTTTGCATTCAAATGAGGTAATAGAAAACAACTACCATTGAAACATACTATGGGTTTAATACTCTATAAGCCACAATGAGTGGCTTTCGAGAAAGATACTATAAATATTGGAGATCAAGATAGACAATGTATGATGTTTGCTACAATAACTTGAGTTAAAGGTTTGAATGGATTACAATTTCAACTGTCATTTTCATATGATCAATATAAAAAGATTGCAACACTAAGATGTGTGATAATAAGAATAATAAAAGAGAATAGTTTGAAATTGATCACAATAAAGCTTATTTTATAATTTACTGCATTTTTATTATTCACATTTTCTATCATTCAACACTGTTACATTGTCACTTTGCACTCAAAATTTTTATTTCATCACATTTCATCATTCAATTTATTAACAGTCTTTATCATCTAAAAAAACATTGAAGTAATTGAGTAAATTTAAGATTAAAATGATTAGATTAATCTTACACAAATTTAGCATATCTAAAATGACAAGAATAATTAGATGTTCAACAAACTTTCTGTAATTGCGCATCGCTGAAACCAATTGAGATCCGTTTTAACCCTGCATCTCTCAAGCACCAAAAGGGATCAAATATCTTGAGGTGCAAACATTTCCTCAAGTTTAGCACTCAAAAAAGAAGTTTTCACTTCAAGAGATTTGATCTTGCTCAGTGCTTAATAGATCTAAAGTTAGTTGAAATGGATCTAGACTAATTCTAGTAACAACAAAATTCATTCAAATTTTCTTTTATTCGATTTTCCTTTTTGAATAATTATTATAATTTTATTTTACAAAATTCAATTTATTTCTTATATAAAAATTAATCAATTAAAACAACTCTCCTAGCTACCACTTTGTCCTTGTCTACACCATTGGATCAAATGTTAGACGATTGAAATGTTTTAGGAAATTAGATCCACTACCTCCTTCATTTATGCTAACTACCTAACTAACTCACCAAGCCATGTTGCCATGTTTGTATCATTCATGTTGAACTAGAATTTACAATCTATCTTTATGTGGGATTAACCCTAACTGCATGATCAATTCAACTATATGCAGCAAAATTACATGATGTCAAGAAAATTGATTTGAAAAACATACAATATGTGAAGAACATTACACAGCTTGCAGCCAAGATCCATTAGAAATTGGAAATGACTGCTCAAATATTTCTTCCAAGATGTGATGCCCAACGCGTGCTCAAATATTGCTGCCAAGATGCGCGAAAGACGTAGCTATTGGAAACACCTCTTAAATATTACGGCATTCTCAGTGAGTTTTCAACATGTAATGCCTGTTCAAATATTGCTGCCAAGATGCGCCGAAGACATAGTTATTAGAAACACCTCTCAAATATTACAACATTCCCAGAGAGTTGATTTTTTGAAAATACAAATGATGAATTAAATCTAATTAGAGTCTAGTGTGGAGAGAAGAAGCATTAGTATTTTTAAACATTGAAAGAAAATATTGTTCATAGAGAAGAAGAATTCCCATTTCAAAATATTTGATGAAAAAAAAAAGCTAATAAACCAAATTTAATTAATCCTTGATTTACCAAATTTAATTAAGTCTTGATTTACCACGAAAACCTTAGGCTCACTAAATCTTGTCTTGCGAAAATATTTGTTAATTTTCCTTCTCTTCTGAATGGTAATATTGATAAAGAATTTGATGCATTTATTAATGATCTTTATGGGCTGGGATTGGGGAAAGATTAGATTTGTAGTTTTCTAGAAAGCAATCCAAGTAGCTGGAGAGAAATTTCTGAAAATTTGAGGGTTTTGGATAGTGAATTTTCAACATGTAATTCCTCCTCAAATATTGCTGCCAAGATGCGATGCCCAACACCTACTCAAATATTGTTGCCAAGATGCGCGGAAGACGTAGTTATTGGAAACACCTCTCAAATATTACGACATTCCCAGTGAGTTTTCATATTTTTTGAAAATAAAAATGACGAATTAAATATAATCAGAGTGGAGTGTGGAGAGAAGAAGCATTAGTATTTTTAAACATTGAAAGAAAATTTTGTTCACAGAGAAGAAGAATTCCCACTTCAAAATATTTGATGAAAAAAAGTTGATAAACCAAATTTAATCAAGCTTTGATTTACGAGGGCAGAGGTTTCATTTTTCTACATAATTAATTTACGGGTTGGCTTGGAAACTCTTGCAGCTCTCCAATCTTATGAGTTCAAATAATATGGATTTTTGCCAGAACTCAAACCATAAAGCCTTACTTTTCACCAAGATCAATGTCACTGGAAGCATGCACAATCTTGACTATTGATCTCTATTTCTATTTTTCTAGTTCAACAACTTTTGCAATAAGGTTTTTTATTTATTTTTTTAACAACCTTTTTTTATTTATAAATTAAATGAAAAAAAACAGAGAGTTGTAATATGATATGTATTTTGTTTTGTTTTTAATTTTTTTTATGGAGTTGTAAAATTGTGCATGTTTAGAAATGACATAAAAATAGCTACTTTACATTTAGAATGTTTTTTAAAATTTTATTTTATTATATTCCCAATTATTTTGAAGTTCATTTATTACAATTTCTTAAATACTTATATATTATTTAATGAAATGTTTTTTAAATATTATATTTAAAATATATTTTAGAAAATATTAAAAAAAAAATTACTGTTGTTTTAATTATTTGCTAAAAGAAAAACATTATTGAAATTTTCAATCAAACCATGAATATAATTATTTGAAATTCATTTACATTAGTCATTCATATCCATGATATATTTTGTATGTGGAAAAGAAAATTCAATCGAGGATCATACAATTTGCATACATACCATTTTTGAAGTGAATACTTCCAATTTGCATTTATGTAGCAATGCATTTTTGCAGGGAATACATTTTGGATCAATAATTTTTGCAGTGAATACTTCCAATTTGCATTTCTGTATCAATGCATTTTTGCAGAGAATACATTTTGGATCGACCATATACTTCAGGTCAAGCGTCTTCTCCCACTTCAACTCCTACTTCAATTGTGTATCTTCTAAAAAATTCCCAGCGATAAAATTGATGTTTGCATAAGATAAATTTTATAACATAATCATGTTTATTTTGTTTTTTATAATAATAAATTTTTTTATTATTTAAATCTTATTTTTAATATGAATGGATTGAATTTTTAAAAAAAAAAAATAATCTAAATAAATATAATTATAAGTTAAGAAAATATAAGTAAAAATGTAACACATTTGAAATAATAATAATAAAAAACAAAAATAAAAAAAAATCTATAATTATAAAAAAAATTAATAAAAATATATGAAAAATAAAAACAAAAAATACATCAAAAAAACATGAAAAATAAAAATTTATAGGTTACAAAAAATGAATAGATAATATTCAAAAAGTTGAGCAAACTTTTATGTTCCTTGTGAAAGAATCTTCCCATGTTGTTGGCATTGATAATGGGTGACAATTAATGGTCGAGGTATTTGGAAAAGTAGAAGAATAGTAAGACAATGTTATCAAAATTAATGATTTTCATGCAAGTCAAACTAGTGATTTCCTAAAAATTGATCAATATTTCATGGTTAGAGTTGAGCTTCTTCCAAGACCATAATGATGAGAGTATTAAACCATGACAATCCAATCACTTTGAGGAGAAAAATTTCACATAAATTTGAAAATACAAAACTTTAGAATATTTAAATTTTGAAATTACATTTTAGAACTATTTAGATTAATAAATCAATATTATGTAAAACTAATAATTATTATGTCATATATAATAAGAAAAAATAATAACCAAACTAACAAAATTTAATTCGAGTAGTCTTTAGTGCGACTTTTTGAGGGTTTTTACGGTGGTTTTTTCCGGCCTGATTTTTCTAAATTCCAGCAGGAATTTATTGCAAACAGAAGTTTGATGGGTAACCTAGCACAATCGAAGTGCCCTAAAAGTTTTTTAGGGTGCAGAATCCATATATATAGTAAAAAAAACCAATTTAAATAATGGAATTCAAGATTTTACCTCAAAACTTTTCACCAAATTTCAGCACCTGAAACTCCAACAAATCGCACTAAAAACAACTCCAATTTAATTCACTTTCATATAACACTGAACGAAAACTTGTGAGAAAGACTTGTCACGTTAATTAAGCTTGAGAGAAGCTTCCATAGAAACTTTAAACATTTATTAGTGCTGTTAGCGATCAAATCTGCCACAGGCTGAAAGAGGCGAGGCTCGAGGCAACATCAAACCAACCTTAGCCTCGTAGCTAGCCCTACGAGGACAGGAGAGGGCTCTCTCCGGGTCTATCTCGGCAAAAGGATCTTCAAGGGGCTGAGATGACCGATAAGGAATGCTAATCTTAGGCTAGTAAATTGATATGAAAAGGGATTTTAATGAATGTTGGGTTTCTGGGCTGTGTAAGGCAAAGGCAGCAAGAGCAGAGATGAAATAAAGAACGCAGATTATCTCCTGAGGCAAGGTAAGCATGAAGTTTAACATCAAATTGAGATTAAATGGAATGGCTGGACTGCTGAGGAGTTGACAAGGGCATAGAAGATGAATCCTTGTCAAACAGAAGAAAACATTAAATATGAAACAAACTTAAAGGCAGAGCATATAAATTATGAATTCTACCTTAACACTTCATTTGTTCAAATGGAAACGATCATGAAATGACATGAACACATAACAGGCTACATATGAAACATAAGAAAAGACAGAATGTTAAATCCACACCACAAGAATCTCAGGAAACAGAGCTGTATCTCTTCATTAAAATCTCTGTCTAAAACTGTACAATAAAACTCTAATTTTCTCCTACATCAGCTCTCAGAACTCTCTCTCCAAATGATTATTTTGATACATTAAATAAACTATTCTAGAAAAAACAAGTCGACCCCAAAACAGGGGCGTTGTTTCACCTGCAGTTACAACAATAGAAAAGAGCATTTCATCTATTCTAAAATAAAATAGCGTTCCTCTAAAAATCCTCTGATGACCGACACATGGAGCGCAGATCCCGTTGAATAAAGTCTGGAAATAGGAATCGAATCCTATTCATCTGGTAACAGGTGTCTTTGTTTATGTTTGGCCTTTGACTATTTATTTCCCCTTACCGCTTTGAATAAAATCAACAAAAATAACCTTTAAACTGAAATTCTACCGGTTCCAGCTGCAATTACCAGCAAAGTGTCGTTATTATCAACTCTGGCCAAATCTTCATTGTTTATATCATTCTGAGAATCTACAGCATCCATGATTAAAGGTACATTACACTTATCGCATTCCAATTCAGCATCAGTTCTCAAATTTCCAGACTCATGCCTCAGTCGTATTTTTGCATTTTCATGTTCCAAACAAGCACAGCGCTCCTTCAGCATTTGATAATCGTTGCAAATGACCAGTTTGGAGACAACCATTCACATCGCATGCCCAACTTAATGTGTAAAATGATTCATCCTTATCATCGTCAACATATGCCTACAAAATCTTGATTTGATGACGGAATTTACTCCTCGTGCCTGTATCTCAAACATCAAAATCATCACAACCATATTAAAAATCCATTGCACAATGATCAAAACATGTTTGCAATTTCGTTGAAGTCGTTTTGGATGAAAACTGGGCGCACAAAACACAACTTTTCTGAATCCTGCTGGCAAGTGGGTCGCTCTTCTCTGAGTGGGTCGCTCTGCCCAGGTGGGTCGCTCACGTTGTAATTTTACATTGTGAAAATCGCCCCAGTGGGTTGCTCTGCCCAGGTGGGTCGCTCTTCTCTGAGTGGGCCACAAGATGCACAAGGTACATAACATCCAAGCTGAGCCATTATCACTGATAAACAGGTGACACGCAATAATGTTGATTTGCCTCCCATATTACTTGAGTAGTGCCAGACCCGATTTTCACACCCATTTGCTTGTGCTTGCTTCGAAAATCTATTTAGAAGGGAACGATTTTCACTGAATAACTCTGATTTAGTTAGTCTAGGTATCTTCTGTCGAAATATTACAATGTCAAGTTTGATACCATGCTTTTCCATCTAGTTAGCAATTATGTCTACCTAATCCTCTTTTGTTCCTTCATCATGTTCTTTGATCAAGGACTGTGCACCTGTAACCAAACAAAGGCGTTTATGTCCTGCACTTTTTCTTCCAAGCTTCCTTATGACCTCTTTCCTAAGAGATTCAATCACTTCATTGCAATTTTCAGAAATAGCATACTCTGTGCCTTGTAAATGTCCAGCTCCATCATTAAAGATCTCTTTTTCTGGAGTTGGCTCCACAGTAATATTTTCTGAAGCACTAACTTTTTCTTCTTCTTGCTTTGGCCCAAATGTAACCTCTTGTAGATTGATTCCCTCTTCTTGTTTTGACTCGGCTCTGGCTTTCTTTGGAGAATTTTCACTGACATCTGCATTCCCTTTTCCTTGTATATCACAGGAGACCCAGCTGGGACATTTCCAGAATAGTCACGACGATCAAGTGGTTCATTATTATACACTGCACCTTGATTAATAGAAGCAGTTTGCTCAGACGTTAACACCCCTCCGAGAATAAGAGAAGCACCAGTGGCACTTGTGCCCATTCTCTGTGCAGGAGTTGAAAGTATCCACTCACGAAGAACTGATAATACTGATCGAAGAAGTCGCAGCCGAAGTGCTGGTGATGGCAAGATCGCTCCACTAGATAATAAGCGTTCATATGCACGATGTACTAGAGTAGAGAGGCGGAAATAATTAGGCATAGGCACATCCTCCGTTTAATTATCCTTCAACCGGTCCCAACACCACCAAAAGTTTGCCAGAAACTTTTCATCTATGGCTGCCTTATACGATAAAGACAGAGAACTGATTTTGTTCAGCTGCTGAACCTGCACCAGCATGCTTGTTTACTTCAAACTGTTATATTATCAAAAACTGTTATATTATCAAAACATAAATGGATTTGAAGCAGATTATTGAGTGAAGCTAGAAATGCGAGCTTGTTGGGCTCTTGCTAGCCAACAATTTGGCTTCTTTCTATAATCATGCATGGTCTAGTCCTTGTTCATCAGCTGCGGAGAATGTAAATCCATTTCTAACTTTTGCAGAGATTGTCTCACCATCCACATCAAAAACACTGTCATTTGAAGAACTGTAGAGCTTTGGAACATCATGACAAATTACATATTAATGATTTCTTCTTCAAAACAGGGTTTTGAAGAAGAATCAATCTCGCCTTATTTATGATGACATTCCTGAAATGAAGACTTACTGAAGCTTCCTCTAGCCTACCTCTGAAAACTAAACCCTGAACTGCAGAATTACTCTTTAATGACTGCAAATAAGGAGAAATGAACCTTGGTGAATTTGATTGCAGCAGTCTGACAAGACGGAGTCTAACAAGTGCAAAATCAAAAAAACATAAATTCATACTTGGGTCTGCGGTGAAATTCTATAGTGAAAATTTTGTGGTGAATTTTTTGGATTAATACTTGGGTCTACCGTGAAATTCTGCAGCCATTAATATTTGTGTTTCTCAATTAATATTTGGGCCAACGGTGAATTTTCTGGATTAATACTTGGGTCTGCGGTGAAATTCTAAGATGAAAATTTTGTGGTGAATTTTCTCCATTACTACTTGGGTCTGCGGTGATTTTTTCTCGATAAATTTTCGGACCTGGGCACTTGAGGTCTGCTGTCCGATTTGCTAATATTCAGGTGCACACATTCCTTATCTTTTTCTAATACATATTTTCTCATATATTCTCAAGTATGAATAATTTACCACAGCTACCAAAGATTACTAAAGGTAGACCTAGCAAAGTTACTCTACAGAGCCCTTATGAGTATATAGAGTCTTTAGAGAAACATAGAGAAGAAAGAGAAGTCAAGCTACAAACCGAGTTAGAAGTCATGCTGGAAAAAAAATTCACGTCTCTTGAAGACGAGATCCAAAAACAAATAGAAAATAAAATAGAACTATTGGAGAATAAAATGGAGGCAATGAAAACTAGGTTGCAGGTCCCAAGATACAAACCAAACATCCCAGCAAAGAGATGGTGATAATATAGAGAGCCTTAAAATGAAGGACATGATTAAAAAACTAGAAGAAAAAGTTAACAACAATCTCACCCTAAATAGTCGGGCAGGTAAATTAGATATCAAACCAATTAAAGATAAAATGAAAAAATTGATCGAATTAGACCATGAGCATAATAAAAGGGTCTTGAACCTTATAATCTTCGGTTTGAAAGAGGAGGTAGATGAGGATACTTTAGCGATAGCCCAAAAAAAATTACATAATAGATTACAAATTGAAACCACGTGTCTCACAGAAGCACCAAGGTTACGGAAATTAACTGAGAATAAAGGAAGGTTGATCCGAATAAAGGTGAGCTCTACTGACCATAAGTATGACATAGTTAGTAAAACTTCAAGTCTAAAAGGAACGAGAATATTTAAAAACGAAGATCTCATTCTAGAAGATCAAGTAGAATTAAGAAAGGAGGTTCAAAAGGTAAAAGAAGCTAGCAAGGAAGGAAAATGGGCAATAATCAGAAATAGAAAAGCCATTATTCGAGATAGAAACCAAAAAGATAGTAATAAATAGCAATTCAACATGCTCTGAATTCTTTCTTGGAACTGTCGGGGCTTTCCATGGAATAAAGGCCCCAAGCTAAGTTGGATATCAAATGATGTTGATATTATATTGCTTGTTGAAACTTGGGAGAACGAAGAATCTAAGGTCCCTAACATAGATGGCTTTCCACTATGGTCTACCTGGAACAAACGATCCTCCAGTAGAGGCATTTGAGGCATAGCTTGCTACATTAAGAAGAACATCTCCCACCATGCTAGGATTTATAAAAACGACCCTTACAACCAATATAGTTGGATTAAGATTACTGACATTAATGATAAAAAGACCTACATAGAAATCTGTTATTTCCCCCCCATTAATTATAACTTCTATAAGAAAAAGAATCTAGATAAAAATAGTCCTTACTGTTGAAAATGCAACAAGATGATGGAGCTTAGTGAAATGAAGTCGCCTTCACTAAGTGGGCCTGCAGGCTATTTTTGGCGCAAAGTCTATTTTTAGACTATGTCTATTTTTAGACATATGGATCATGGTCTATGAGTTGCAAGATGCTATCTGTGGATGATTGGTCGAGTTGGTAAAAATAGATGGACCTCTATTTTTAGACATTTGGCGGTTTCTATTTTTAGACTGCAGAGCTAAAAATAGAACAATCAAATATTATTAACCCTTAATAATATTTAGACTATAAAAATTATCTTATCCTCTTGGAGCACTTCAGTTTGATGCTTGGATGTGGCACATGCAGCTGACAGAAGGAATTACGCTATTCCTAGGGGTTAGTTAAGCTATTGCATGGTTGACTTCAGTTAGAACTCATGTGGCAGAGTTTGGTGGAGTTGATGAGACAGTTGGTGGAGTTGTGTTCTGTTTAACTTAGTTGAACTAGTTGTATTTAGTCTAACTGACAAATACACTTGTGATGAGTGGTGTGAATTAATTATTAATTAATTCACTAATTATTAACTCATAAATCAACTAAAGAACACATCAGTTAACTGCAATGCATGGACAGTTCAGTGGAGACCAGTGTTAGAGGTGGGTGAAAGGGTGTGATTGACTATCAGTTGTGACCATTGATTTTGCATGAGATTTGCACACAACTTGATGGAGATTGCCAATGAGAATTGCGAAGTTGGAGCTAGTAGGATTTGAACTTGGATCTCACTCATTACTCACTTGGATTGCGCAATAGAGGCAGGCAGACTTGTGGAGGAGATTTGAACCCCTGACTTGTTCAAATCTCATATAGATTGTGTGTATCTTTTGGAGATAGTACTGAGTACTTGTGAGGAGTATTGTGCTATGTATTGTTACATGTTCTCCATCATTATAATATATAGATAGTTGGGGGTTTTCAGCTATTGCTTTCCCCATTACATCCTGTGTTGATATGTGTGCTTGATTGTGTTTTAATGAGCGCATGCGACTGCTTTCTATTTCCGCATATTGATGATCAATTGTAGAAGAGGTTATGTATTATGCATGAAGCTTAAATAGTGTGTAATCAGGATAATCTCGGTGAATAACTCAGCAAATTATTCAAATTTCTACATTTACAATGGTTTAGAGAATGATATATCTAGCCTAAGGAATGAAGGTAATATCCTTTTAATGGGTGACTTTAATGCTCGAACTTCAAGCAACCAAGTTATTCTTCTAAGCAATCATTCCAACCCCAATCCTCTTTGGTTAGACGAAGACCTTACTCTGGCTAGTCAGTACAAAAGGAACTCTGAAGACCTCGGGGATAATTTGTTTGGGTCGGAGCTAGTCAAGCTCTGCAGTTTTAGGATCTCATAATTTGCAACGATCTAAATAAGTGGCCCAATTCTAGCAATATGACCTGCATCCATGGGCTTGGCAGGAGCGTGGTAGACTATGTTATTTCTGATCTCCCTTTATACAACGAAATAATAAATTTTGACATCTTAGACGACCACGAGCCTGACTCTGATATAGGCCTTTACTCTTAACTCTCAATTTTTTCATACATAGAGATCCCATAAAAGATAATCCTTATAGTCAAAAGAACTTAATCTTAGATAGAAATAAAAACAATCTCTTTCTAAATGAATTAAAAACTAATTTTCTTCCTTTATCTAGTATAGACAACATAGATGACCTTTATCATAATTTTACTACAACCCTCTCATATTCTATTAACAAGTTCTCAATTGAAGTCTCAAGTAACAAAAGAAATAGCAAAACCAACCCATGGTATGACAAAGATTGTAAAAGTGCGAGGACAAAAATTAAGGAAGTTGTTGATGAATCTCTCAAAATTAACAAGATAAAAATCTACAAATCCCTAACTAAAAGGAAAAAAGGCAATATATTCGTAAGAGACAAGAGAATCTATTACACCTCTCTAAGGTGGCTCCTAAGAAATTCTGGAGGCGGATTCTAACTACGAAAACTAAATATAATAATAAAATTTCTTTACACGACTGGAATTCCTATCTTAAAAAACTTTATGAATCTCCAAATGCTAGGGATTTTGAAACCCTGCTCACAACGAAAGAAGTTTTCTCATTAGAAAACATTTATTTTGGGGTTAAACACCTGGAAAATGGGAAAGCTAAAGACATTGAAGGTTACTAGGCAAAAATCTTAAAAATTGGAGGTCCTGTCGTCATCCCCCACATCCACAAGCTTTTCAACCAAGCAGTCAAGCAAGGGTTCCCTAAACCTTGGACTCAGAGCCTCATTATCCCTATTTTTAAAAGTGGGGATACAAATAACCCCTCTAATTATCGAACAATTATGATGAACCCTCTCTTAGCCAAGTTATATGGTATTATTTTGGAAAAGAAGTTGAGCATTTGGCTTGAAAGTGAAGGTAAGCGGGCTAAAGGCCAAATGGGTTTTAAAAGGCAGCACTCAACAACAGACCACCTCGTTACGCTTAGGATCATTGTGGAAGAATGCCGCAATGATAAATCCAATCTCTTCTGTTGCTTTGTGGACTTTAGAAAGACTTTTGATACGGTTCCTAGAAATAACCTATGGAATAGATTCGAAGGGCTAAATGTTCCTTTCGAGCTAAGAGCAGCTGCTATAAGGTTATACGAGAATGTAATTGCCAGGTTAAAGAGCAATGAGGGGTGGTCGAAAGATATTAAGTGTAATATCGGAGTTAAACAAGGTTGCCCCCTCTCCCCTACCCTATTTGGCATTTACATCGACAAGCTAGAAGGTTGTTTAGAGGAAGCAGGATGTACTGGCATGATCTTAGCTAGGATAGTCATCATCCTTCTTCTCTATGTTGACGATATTGTTCTTCTCACAAGATGCTCATCTGATCTTGATGAGCAACTTAGACTTCTTAAGGATTTCTTCTCTACCATGGGTATGTCTGTTAACACTGACAAAACAAAATTTATGATTATCAAATCCAAGAAGGACACTTACACTAATTTTATGTATGACAATAGTAACTTGGAGGAAGTGTCTTCTTACAAGTACCTAGGAATTGATATTCATCACAAGCTCAACTAGAACTATAACATTCAAAAAAGGATTAATGGGAGGTGGAAAGCTTATTTGGTCTTGAAAATAATTGTAAAATGGAAAGCCTTGTAATGTGGGATAGAAAGAAGTTCTTCTTTGAAACTTTAGTCACTCTTGTTATATTATATGGATGTGAGGTTTGGGGTTGCAGCATCTCTAGAGAATCCCGGAGAAAGATTGAGAAAATCCAGAAGCTTTTTATAATGTATAACCTTAAAATTAAAAGCAATACACCCTATCCTATTCTCCTTATAGAAGTGGGTCTTTCCCCTATCGAGAGCTGTAATATTCCCTTTCTTGATCTAGTCAAAGTGGATAGAATAGATCCATGGTACTTACAGTGGTATTTTCCCATGGTATTGACCCATGGCATTTCTTGTTGGTATTGACCCATCAAGCCTATAAAAGGGGAGAGAAGCTAGGCATTTAGAGCATTTTGGATTATCTATCTTATTATGTTTGGGTTGAGAACATGGCATGGCCAGTTCTATCATTGATTCCAGGACGAAAACCCCGTGGTGATTTTTATGTGGTGAATCCATCCATGATTCACAAGTGGGCTTCAATTTCTTATATTTGTCATTTTCAAGCAGTTGTGCATGCCATTTGTAGGATTTTATGGTCTGGGCATGTATTTTACTTTCAGTGCATAATATAAATAAAATAGCTGCAGTTCTTATGTTATGGTTCTTGATGAAAGATTATATTAAATGAGAACACTAAGATGTTTTAGATCTATCAAAATTTTTATTGTTTGGAATCTTACAGTGGTATCAGAGATGTGCATCCTGCTAGCCTGAGAGTTTTATGCAAGGAACTTTGGTGAAATTTATTTTTCACCCTAGCCAGCATTTCTCACTTCGGTGATATTTATCACCCTAGTTGGATTTTTATTTTTTTTAGTAAATTATTTTTATTGGGAGACATAAGTGAAAGGAAAATCATTTATAATTCTGTGGGTTAAATTTGTGAAAATATGTGAAGGCATGATTGACAAAATTTTCCTATGAAAAATTAATATATTCATGTTTGGGTATGGGAGAAGATGGACCATCTTGAAGAAATTTTGAAAAACAACCAGAAAATACTTGATGTACTAGTGAGGTTATATGGTCCTTTAAGTAGCCATATCTCCATAGACCAAAATGATAATCAAAGCAAGAACAAAATCAATAGCAAGAATGAAATAAGGAGGAGAGGACTATGCTTTATGTGCAAGGGACCTTGGGCCCTTAACCATTCCTGTTCAGGTGATAAGAAGAAGGCAACAAAGATAGAACAAGAGGAGATTACTTCAAATCATGGGGAATATTTTGTAGATGGGTCTATTGATCTTTAGGATGGTGAGCAACATCGTGAAATTATTCAGGGAGGCTTACAGGATGACAAGCATTTAGAAGTTCATGAGGGAATTCTACCTAATGATATCAATGAGGTAGACTCCTATATAATGGACTTCGTAGATTCCCAGGTGAATATCCATAAAGAATATGAACAATCAAGTATACATAAAATTCCACCAATGCATCTATGTTCGACAGTTGAAAGGGATGAACATATTATCTCCACAGATGAAGGAGACATGGGAAATTTGAGTGAGGATCCAGCCATAGTGAACCAGCATGATGAGTATGATCATGAGGAGTAACATGACAAACATAATGTGCAAAATGGACCATTCCTAGAGAGTTGGTCAAAGGCTCAAGTTGAAGATGTGGTCGTTGGGTATCAGGTGCAAACAGATACAGAGACAGTAAGCACAACACTAGAATTGCCAGTAGAAGACTTTCGAGAAAGGATCAAGCATTTCAAGACAGATCTTATGTTGTTGAAGCAGAAAGTCTGGACAGTCCGAGACATTGCCTTACAGGAGAACAAAAAAATTGAGAAACTCATAGGGGTATGTGCCGAATCAAAGACCAAGTTGTCTAGTGTTGAAGAACGACTCAAATCCCTCATAAGGCAGCAAGAGGAGTACGATTGGGAGTTCCAGAGCAGCCCTCTACAGGAGTACATAGATAAGTCTTGCAACACTACCAACAACCCACCTTTATACATTGGGAAGAGAAGGGAAGAGTTCTCCAGCTGCATCATGTTGGGTAAACAAGTAGAGAAGCATGAATTGAGCATCGAACAACATCAACATAGTAGATTTGCGGATATTCATCCCTCCCCAAGTATGGATTGGCGAGAGATTATGAGTTGGTATTCTATCAATAGGTTGATTCGTTGGAGGATACTCACAACCGAGGGCATATTGCAGCTTGGGCCCTTTGGTGCGGGCAGTGATGGAGGGCTAAAATGGTACCATAACCCACAGGTCCGAGGATTTAGGTGGTATTGGGATATGGGAGAATCCATTGGAGAAAGGATTGTTTGGGATCCAGGTAAATATATTAAGGGGAGGATTGGTCGGAGGATTGTTTGGGATCCAGGTATTGGAGGATCCATTTAGGACCATTCAACATGGAGGGTACATCGGATTGTATGGGATCCTGGTATCAATGTAAAAATGCTTCTGTTGTGGATAGAAGTGGATCGGTTGAGGACAAGCAATCTTTGGGCAGGAGGATTTGTAATATTCCCTTTCTTGATCCAGTCAAAGTGGATAGAATAGATCCATGGTACTTACCGTGGTATTTTCCCATGGTATTGACCCATGGTATTTCTTGTTGGTATTGAACCATCAAGCCTATAAAAGGGGAGAGAAGCTAGGCATTTAGAGCATTTTGGATTATCTATCTTATTATGTTTGGGTTGAGAACCTGGCATGGTCAGTTCTATCATTGATCCCGGGACGAAAACCCCGTGGTGATTTTTATGTGGTGAATCCATCTAGAATTCACAAGTGGACTTCAATTTCTTATATTTGTCATTGTCAAGTAGTTGTGCATGCCATTTGTAGGATTTTATGGTCTGGGCATGTATTTTACTTTCAGTGAATAATATAAATAAAATAGCTGCAATTCTTGTGTTATGGTTCTTGATAAAAGATTATATTAAATGAGAACACTAAGATGTTTTAGATCTATCAAAATTTTTATTTGTTTGGAATCTTACAAGAGCCTAGCTATGACTAGGCTTCTATTGTACAAGCACAAGCTCAATAGCATAAGAGACCACAAAATTCCTAAGCTAGCTTTAAACTCGAACCAAAACCACCTAAGGCTTAAACGAGGTTGGTATAAAGACACCAAGGCCTAGTTAAACCATTGGGAGATCGACGAGAATGTTGCATTACAAAATATCAATAACATTAAAAATATTGTTACTTCTAAGTTCAAAGAAAAAATGTGGTGTGAGAAAGATCTAGCAGCTAAAAGAAAATTAAGGTATTATAAGGAGGTCATCAACCCCACCTTAGAAGATCAAAAGTATCTCTCTGTTTTAATTAGCTCAAAGAAGAAAATTAATATAGACAAGATTAGAACGAACTCTCATGAGCTCCATAGTGAAACAGGTCGTTGGACAATTCCTAAAACACCATGGATGGAAAGGATCTCCCATCTCTGTGAGAATATGAACATTGATGATGAAAATCACTTCCTTTTAGAGTGCTCCGCATACAACCACATTAGAGCTCAATTTCATAATCTTTGTTGCAATTTTGATCTTCCTAGCCTTTTAAGATGTCAAAATTATAGTGAGCTCGAGACGCTTCTCTCCAAGTGTTTTGAGCATAGAAATAAAATCTTAAATCAAATTAAATAACTCTTTTCTTTAAATACAATAAACTAAAAATTGGTCTTAGTGGACATTAATCATCATCATCATGCTTCTTGCCCAATAATCGTTTCTCGTTTTATATTTTTGTTCAATTTCTTCTCCGTGCCAAGAGTATCTGGAATTGAAATGTATACCACGTGCTGGTCGATGCCTAAACGCGCACGCTGGTTAAGATTTCTCATAATGGCTAGGATGGAACCCATATTTGAACCCAATCTACTATTTCCGGTCGCTCCTCCTTCATTCTCCTGCTTTCTCCGACCACTATTTCCGGTCGTAAATTCTCTGTAATGGATTTTGAACCACGTTTTGAACGTGAAGCCTCGATGTTACTTCACATAAGGGGTGCTGGCATCCTTGTCTTCTTAGGGTTATGGTCACACAATTCAGCCCTAACGAACGCTTCATTTGGGAGCCACAGCCGCTGCCGTTGAAATTAGAGGTAAAGGTAACAGTAGTACGTTCACCTGCTTGCTTAACCAGAAGTAAAGGTGAAAAAGGGTGGGTCACAAAATAGACTTGAAGGAAGTTGAGTTTTACCCCTCTCAGCCAATAGGTAGGAAAATGTGCGATGCTGGTGGGGTTGGTATCGCCTACTATACAATGTGCTCTGATTCTTTCCTCTGGACGGATGTATGACATTTCAATACAATACCTCCATCAATGCCTAACTCACTCCTGCTCTATAAGAGGGAAGGCCTGTCACTCCAATGCTGCATAAGAGAGAGGGAGAGCTGATGCAATTATCTCTTCTGCCGGCCACCTATTCATAACTGCTCTCTTCTTCTCGCTGTAGGCTGTAGCTACTTGCAGGAATGTTCTCTGTTTCTTGTCTTGTCTTGACACAGTTTAGAGCTGCAGTATTTCCCCTTCTATAACACTCATAGTTTCGATTAGTTAGTGGACCAATTTGTGAACAGAGTAGTGCGAATTGGGTACTATGATGAAGAAGCAGAGTATTTTGAGCTGCGTGCTCTTGATTGGAATCCTCTGTATCCATTTTGGGGCGGCAGCAAAGCCATTTAGATTCTTGCTTGCAGAGAATTCGAGAGAAACAAAGCCTGCCAGTGCTAATTCCATTGCTGCGAAAAACGATCCAGAGAGCGTGGTGCAGATGGTTGAAAGGTAAATTCAATCTGCTAAGTGCATTAAAATTAATAATTTTAATGGTGGTTAATAACGTTTGAAGGTAACATTGTGGGTCAAATCTGATTTATTTGTGGTGGAGTTTTGCAGAAGTATTAACGAGAGCATAACAAGGCGGGAGCTGGGGTATCTGTCATGCGGAACTGGTAACCCCATTGATGATTGCTGGCGTTGCGACTCCGATTGGGAGCAGGACAGACAACGCCTGGCAGACTGCGGCATTGGATTCGGCAGGAATGCCATTGGAGGCAAGAACGGGAGCATTTACATGGTCACGGATCCCAACGATTATGATGCTGTGAATCCTCGACCGGGCACCCTGCGTCATGCAGTGATTCAAACAGAGCCCCTGTGGATTATTTTCCAGAGTGACATGGTCATCCAGCTCAAGGAGGAGCTGATCATGAACAGTTACAAGACAATAGACGGAAGGGGTGTGAATGTCCACATTGCAAAGGGGCCCTGTATCACCATTCAGAATGTGAGTCACATCATCATCCATGGCATTCACGTTCACGACTGTAAGCCTGCTGGAAATGCTATGGTCAGGGATTCTCCCACACATTACGGGTGGAGAACCATGTGTGACGGAGATGGGATCTCCATCTTCGGAGGAAGCCACATCTGGGTGGACCATGTCTCCTTGTCCAACTGTGCTGATGGTCTCATTGATGCCATCATGGGATCCACTGCTATTACCATCTCAAACAACCACTTCACTCACCACAACGAGGTACGTGCTCACATCAACGAATTTGAATAGGAGTCTGTAATTGCAGTTGAGCCCCAAGAAAAGAAATTTCAGTTCAAATAATGCAAAATGTGTAATTTCAATCCATTCTATTTCCCATTGAAATCTCATGGAACAATCATAACAGTTGCTCTGTTTTTTTGCTAACATGGCAGGTGATGTTGTTGGGTCATAGTGATAGCTATACTCCCGATGTTAACATGCAGATCACGATTGCATACAACCATTTTGGAGAAGGTCTGGTGCAGAGAATGCCCAGGTAAATAAATCCTCTGTTTCTTCCATTATTCCAGTGCTGAAGTCCTCTTACCAAGAAATGAATATCTATGAATGCTTGTATTACAAAGAAATGGAGATTTAAATGAATTGACGAATGGATATTGCAGGTGCAGGCATGGATACTTCCATGTGGTGAACAATGACTACACTCACTGGGAAATGTATGCAATTGGGGGGAGTGCAAACCCCACAATCAACAGTCAAGGCAATAGATTCTCGGCACCTGCTAATAGCTTGGCGAAAGAGGTAACAAAGCGGATAAACAAGGACGTGGATGAATGGAAGGATTGGAACTGGAGATCAAAAGGAGATATGATGCTGAACGGTGCATATTTCACTCCATCGGGAGCAGGGGCGTCTTCGGCGTATTTAAAAGCATCAAGCCTAGAAGCCAGGCCTTCCACGCTTGTTGGGCCACTCACCCAGAATGCAGGCGTACTCTCCTGCAAGAAAGGAACTCGCTGCTAACCAAGCTTCTCCATGTACCAAATTCAAGTTAAACAATCTGTGAAATGGACCGGGACTGATTATTACTTTGGCAATTAAGATTTATCTCATGATTGCCACTAGCATCTTATGTAGCGGCATAGATGGTACTATTTGGTTGGAAAGCGGCATTTGCTTCGGTGGTTAGCCCTTATTCGTTTTCCTTAGAAACGACAAAATGCAGGAATAGAACTAGGGTGCAATATTTGAGTCTATTATTATATTATATTATATTATGTGATCACTGTTAATAAATAAATAAATGAAAAAAGTGGCAGGATTAAGATTTGGATTTATAATGACTTTACATTTTTGTTCGTGGGATGGGTTTTCAAATTAAATTTAAATAAATTTATTCAAAAACATTTATGATTAATTTATGCTTTTAAATTTATATAATCATGGAACATTTGTTAAGGGATCAAGTCGCACTCATGATTAAAAAATTGGATTTTTTTCCCACAATATGCTATCGACATTAACTTATACACAAATTGTCTATATACAATATACTCGAAATCAATATACATCAAACTTTTCAATTCATAAATAAAATATGAGAATTGTTGATGGTAAACTACATGGGGATATTAAATCAAAGAGATTAATGCTATCATAATGTTGTATAGGTAAATGATTGTAAGAGATGTCTATCTAGCAAGTTCCTGATGGCCCAGTGACAATTACCAATGTTTTTGTGCTCCTGCGTCTTCATGGCAGCGACTAAGTGGTGAATGTGCATTGGAAAATCTTCGTTGAATTGCTCTTCTCCTTGACCATGCCTGGGAGGGAAAGGTTAATGCCTATGTCCTTTGGCACCTCTCCCGGCTCGACCCCTTTTGTGGACCACGATGATGAGACCTGAAAATGCTTTACTTATGACCTTAAGTAGCATGAACCACTCATCCTTGCTAAACCCACAATCTCCAACCACCTACAGAGAAAAATAAATAAGGGAATGAATTTCCTGCTAAGTGTTAATGGCAGAAATCATGTTCCTAACTCAGAACAAATTCCTTCTCCTCAATTAGTCGCCCACATCATCTCTTCAATATATGAAACCATCAACGTGGTCGAAGAATGGCCGCCACCGAACCCTTCTCATCAATGAATCAGGCAATGATGGCATGAGAAATATGCCTCTCATTTGTGGATGTGAGAATGTGTGGATCTAAGATTTATATTGGGAAATTTAGTTTAGGGTTAATTATTAATAATAGAAAGATAAAAAATTATTAGTAAAAAATTGGAATTTCAATATGATAGTGAAATATAGTATGGCTAAATTTTGAATTTAGAAATTAATTGCTTTTATTTTTAATAGTGAGAATAAAAATAACGTTAAATTATAGGATCATTATGATTAACCATCTTTTAGCCAAGTTATATAGAATTATTTTGAAAAAAACATATAATTAAATAGTAAGGGGAGACCAAAATGGTTTTGAAAATTATCCTTTAACTATTGTCAAACACATACATTGAATGCACAATTAGATGAAAGGTAAGCATTGGATGATTTATTATTCACCATGATATGCATTTATATATAAGTTTGGTGACCCTTGGTTTCATATTCCAAGTGGTCTTTTGGACTCCCTTTGACTGTTCACCTTCCACACCAACCCTTAAGGATTAGGTGTCCAACATTACCCCCCTTAATCCGAAGGGGTATGTATGAGTCCAAGAAGAGAGATGCAATACAAAATCGAAGCACTAGGTTGAATGTGTTCTCTGAGATGTAGGTATAAGGAGGTGGTTTAAGGATGACTACCAACACTGGAATACTCAGTGAAGTTCCGAGAACTCTTCCAAATCTAGCAAGAAGCTAAGGTCTTCTGCTAGAGGAAGTGCTCCTAATGCTTTTGAAGAGGGAGACCTTCAACCTCGAAAAGGGAGGTTTGCAACCTGCATAAAATGGGAGAACCTCAACCTGAAAAGGGAAGTCTCATCCTGCAGTGTTTTAAGGATGACCACCAACTCTAGAATTCTTAATGCAATTCATGGAACTCTTCCAAAAGTAGCAAGGAGTTGAATTATTTTGTTAGAGGAAGTGTCCCCAATTATTTGAAGAGGTAGAAGCTCAACCTCGTATAGATGGTTTAAGGCTGACCACCAACCAATGGCATCATCATGAGCATCTCTGTCTCTAGATACAACTATGAATTTGGTATGGAAGGTTGTGGCTCAGGCTCGCTTGAGCTTCTATGTCTCTCGCTACAACTCTGAATCTGGTATGGCAGGTTGTGGCTCAGGCTCGCTTGATGTGGCTTTGAAGCTTGTATATCTAAACACTTCCCCCCCTGTTAGATAGAAGATGAGACGATGGTGAAAACTAAACTACAAGGTCCTTTAATATTCTAGAAGAGATTCTCACATACAACTGAAACATCTTCTTGGTTGTTGATGCCCATTTCCAAGAAGCGATCCATCCAAGATGAATATTTTTTCTTGCAAGAGGCTTGTTTTTGAAGAATTTTTGTGAAGAATGAGTGGTTTTATGATAATTATTACATGGATGAAGATCAAAACAATGATCTTCCATATGGCCAACTTGATCACAATGTTGGCATTTATCAATCTGTTGTGGCTACTGTGGAAGAGGAGCATTATCTAGAACAACTGAAGGTGAATTGTCATATAGGAATCCAACACTCTAAAACTAAATGAGCTTGGAATAGTATAGAATATGAAAGGGCACATCCTTTTCATATCCAAGACCAGTTTTGTGTTTGTTATGGACAAGCTCTTTCCAATGTCTAATGATTGGCTTGGGAAGTGCAGGCTTAATTTCTACTTTTGCATGAAAATCTTCTCTTGAACTAGGCACTGAATCTGAATCAACCTCAACTTTATATTCTTCCTGTTGATGGGAGTCTATCTCAATGTTCTAAACAAAAGCATGTTTAGAATGATGACTCCACTATTTTAATTCTTCTTGCTGAAGATGAGATTCAGGCTACAAAAACTCTATCTTTTCCTGTGTATTTTGCAGAGAGGTTTGAATATCTGTGAGAGTGTCTTTGTTGACTTTAAATGTGCTTTCATCAGTTTAAATGATTATAATTCTCAATAACTCTAATAAAATTTCAAATTCTTAGCCATTTAAAAACTTCAAAAAGGCCTATTGCAACTCCACCTTATGTTTCAAGAGTACTAGCTAATCAACTCTTCTTGACCACAAATATTCAAGCACAGAATAAGGGAAAAAAAGGGTGTGGCAAGTCTATTTATACCATCAAATGAAACCGTAACCATTTGAGAAAAGTCTTGATAATTATCAACATTCAGTAAAACAAAGAGAATAAGAGGTAACACCTAGATTAGGGTTGCAGAGAACTATTCATACTAAGAGGTAAAAATATTCTTCTCGCCACTATCGCTCACTCGCAATTATTTATTCAACTATTAATGCTCATATTTTCATTATACTATTCAATATACATACCCATTGCTGCAATAAATATCAATAAAGTTACAAATAATAATACCTTACATTTTCCAAGCTTGTGACCTTCCTTAACACATTACCCTTGACATAATAGGTTGGAGTTTCATCTTCCCAAATGAGCCTTCACTATTTCATCGTCCAACTCTGCCTGTGATTTTGAGTAATTGTGCCCACCGAGCAAGAATAATACGGATGCCCAATCACTTGATAAATAATGAATCAATCTATCAATCCTCCTTGTGGGTTTTCTAAACATGACAACGGAGGCAATGGTAACCGGGGGCCTTAAGACTCAAACAATGAGAATGTTATCTCTGGTAATGAGATTTTTAAGTCTTCTTAGGGCTTCAGTGTAAATATGGTGGTGCCGTATGATCTTGTGCCTCAAGGTCCAGTTGTTTTCAAATGCATATCTGGTGATGGTGGCATGCAGGGATTTAGATCATACTCACAAAGGCTTCAAGTAGACAAGAATGGATACATTTTTGAAGCATTTTTTAATGAGGTTTTACGAGACTTGATAGACACATATGATTCAAGGGAGCTCTCCGTTGAAATGTTAATTTCAACTGCAGAACATGTACATTTGGGGAAGAGTCGGTGCAGGAGCGATTCACGACTCTGCAATAGTCGCTTTTTATTTTTAGGTTTCAGGATTTCAAGAACAACCGCTTTCTATTTTTATGAACAGTTCATTCGGGTCGTCAAGCCCTTACAACTTTTTTTGAAAAACAGAGTTTTGTATGCGGCCAAGTATTTTTTTAAGTTATGATAGGGCCACATCACAGTGGTCCCCACCAACCCCTTTTCTATATCGCAATTGAAAATTGCAACAGCCAGGGGTTTAAGTGTCTTGTTGATATGAAGCTCTGTCGCGATGCGATGGTGTGATATCGCACATCGCATATCGCAACAACACCATCAAGCCTCCCTCCACATATGTTGTTTCACTAGGATGTGATGTGGTCCCTACCACAATCGCAATCGCAACTTCGCCAAACCACAGTTCCACCGCAACCACAATAGTACCGCCGATGAGCTGATCGCCGATGCGCCACATCGCAATCGCTCATTGCAAGTTTTTTTTTCGCACATCAGTTCCATTGGTCCATCGCCGATGCGCCGATGCAATGTGGACCCCACGTCCATCGCACATAGCTCATCGCAAAGTGCAAGTCCAAAGGTTCAAACTGTTGTTCCGCTGATCGTCGATTGCGTTGTGGGCTCCACTCGCAAATCGTGCATATGAAATTGTTGGTTCATGTTTTAATTTTGTGCCGTGACTGAAGTATTACCTTAGGCTTAGGAATTTAATGTACGAGAATATGTTTTTGTTTTATTGCAATTTTTTTTATGGTTTTAAAACGCCGCGCCATATATAAAAGAAAAATGCCTGTAGGCTATTTGTAAGAAAATGGTAATAGAATAGAACAGACAGAGAAACTGTGTGAGCTTGCAGGCAGAGTTCTAAAAACACAGTAAGAGAGATAGAGAGCAATTTTGTAGCACTTCGTTTAGCAACAGTCACTGTGTAATCCCTCTAGAAGAGGAAGATCAATTTTTGTAATAGTTTTTTTTAATTAATGAAATAGAATCAGTTTTCTATAAATCTTTGTCCAGAAGAAGTGATTTTTTTTTCTGTGTTTGAAGGAGAGTATTATTCTCTCAGTCCTTTGTTCTGGAATTATCAGAAATTCCAACATGGTATTAGAGCTAGTCCAGGCTCTTTGAAGGTGTCAAAGAAGCTGAAGGAAGGATTTTTTGTTGCAGCATTTTCTCCAGCAGTAGGAAGGCTCAGCTAAAATCCAAGGTATTTCTCAAAAGATAATTTGTGTTACTGTGTGCAACAGTTAGTTTATTTTAAAAAACACAGTCAAGATTTAAAAGCATAGTTCAGAGTGCTAGACATGGCAGGAGCCAACAGAAGCATGAGTATTGGAAATTCTCAACTCCCACAGTTCAATGGGAAGAACTATGATTAATTGGCAATCACCATGAGAGCCATGTTTGCCTCTCAAGACTTATGGGAACTTGTTGAGGATGGTTTTGAAGAACTAGTAGATGAAAATGAGTTTAATGCCTTAACACAGACAGAGAAGGACTTGTTGAAGAGCAATAAGAAGAAGGACTCTAAAGCCCTCTTTTATCTCTATCAAGTAGTACATGAGAGTGTGTTTCCAAGGATAACAACAGTTAAGAAATCAAAGGAAGCATGGGATACTCTCAAGATAGCCTATCAAGGTATGGAGAAAGTGAAGACAACAAAAATACGATTGCTGAGGAGATATTTTGAGACTCTCTGCATGAAAGAGTCTAATAACATAGACTCATTATTCACACATGTGATTGGAATGGTCACACAGATAAGGTCTCATTGAGAGACACTTGAAGAAAGAATGATTATGGAGAAAGTTTTGAGGAGCTTACCCTCAAGATTTGATGTTATATTCACCACCATAGAAGAGACAAATGATCTCTCAAACTTTTCAATTGATGAGCTTCATGCATCACTGATGACACATGATCAAAGATTGGGTAGAAATGAAAACTCATCTTTGGAGCATGCCTTCAAGACCCAAATGTCCTTTGGAAGAGGAAGAGGTCAAGGCAGATGAAACAAGAGAGGAAGAGGCAAAAGCCAAAACAGAGGAGGAAGAAACAACCCAGGAAATGTTCAAGGAAGCGGCAATAATCAAAATCAGAACCAAGGCCAAAGCAGCAGCTAGCAACGTGGAAAACAACATGCTCATGGAAAAAGGTATGACAAATCCAATGTCTAGTGTCATTATTGTAAAAAATATGGACATTATGCAAATGAATGTAGGAAGAAGCAGAATGATATGGGTAATAGACCCAGTGCAAATTTCACTAAAGAAAATATTAGCCAAGATAGATTGTTTTTAGCATGTAATATGGCTAAGGAAAAGAGTGAAGATTTATGGTTTCCAGATTCAGGGTGTAGCAACCATATGACAGGAAACATTGCTATGTTTTCTATGTTAGATGAAAATGTGAAGTCTCAAGTCACATTGGGAACAAACAGTAAGGTATATGTCACAGGAAAAGGCATAGTAAATGTCTTGACAAAGAAGGGAGAAAAGAAGAGCATATCTGATGTATATTATGTACCAAGTATGAAATGTAATTTGTTAAGCATTGGGAAGCTCATTCAAAAGGGCTACAATGTCTTCTTTGAAGATGATGTATGCACCATCATGGATAAACCACCAAGAAAACAATGTATTGTTGAAATAAGGATGACAAGGAATAGAATGTTCCCTCTTAGGATGAGGGCAGATTTGAAGAATGGAGAAGAAATGGAAGCAGTAACACAAGAGGCTTTCCATAGAGAAACAAAAGATGAGAATTGGTTATGGCATTTGAGATTTGGACATCTCAACTTTGGAGGTCTTAATTTGTTACATAGGAAAGGAATGGTAAGAGGATTATCGTTGATTGAGAAACCAGACAACCTATGTGAAGGTTGTATCTTGGGTAAACAACACAGAGAAAGTTTTCCATCAGGGAAAAGCATAAGGGAAAAGGCACCCTTAGAAATTGTCCACCCAGATTTATGTGGACCAATGCAAACACTATCACTTGCAAGCAACCACTATATGTTAACTTTTATTGATGATTTTACAAGAAAAACTTGGGTTTATTTTTTGAAAAATAAAAGTGAAGTGTTTAAAAAATTCTGCAATTTTAAAGAACTTGTGGAGTACCAAAGTGGGTAGCATATCAAGGTCTTAAGGACTGATAGAGGAGGTGAGTACATCTCTAAATAATTTCTGCATTTTTGCATAGAGAATGGCATACAAAAGCAATTTATAGCAAGGTACACTCCGTAGCAAAATGGAGTTGCCGAAAGGAGAAATAGGACAATCATGGATATGGTAAGGAGTATGCTAAAGGAAAAACATTTGCCAAATGATTATTGGGCTGAAGCTATACATTGTGCAGCATATGTACTAAATAGATGCCCAACAAAAGCAGTGATGAATAAAGTTCCGGAAGAAGCATGGAGTTGGATAAAACAAGGAGTCACCCACATGAAAGTTTTTGGTTGTGTGGCTTATACACACATTCCAGATCAGCTAAGAAAGAAGTTGGATAGCATGGAGGAGAAGTGCATTTTTATTGGATACAGTGAGGAATCCAAAGCTTACAGGTTGTATAACCCATCAACCAAGAAATTTATTGTGAGCAGAGATGTTTAGTTCATTGAAGAAGAAGCTTGGGATGGAAGCATTGAGAAAACAATCAATGTAAATAAGTGTTTGTCTCATGATGAAAATGAGGATGATATGGCTAAAATACATCCATCATTATCACCACTACCTCCACCAACACAAGGGCAGCAAGGGACACCACAAGCTGGAGTAAAAACACCCTTGAGAAGTAATGAGAGTGCTTCTCCAAGCACAACACAAGGAGTAGATTTGAGTGCTTCTTCAACATGTACACCGAATGAAAGAGGAACAAGATTCAACAATTTGAATGACATTTATGAACAAGAGGAAACAAATGAAGGTATTAACTCTTTATTTGCTTTATATTGTCATGTATACGATCCTATTCATTTTGAAGAAGCTATAAAAGATAGAAAATGGATAGATGCTATGGATGAAGAAATTAATGCCATTGAAAGAAACAAAACATGGGATTTGGTTGAATTCCCAAAAGGTAAGGAAGTCGTTGGAGTGAAATGGGTCTACAAGACCAAGAGTAATGCTGAACGTAATATTGAGAGACACAAGGCTAGACTTGTTGTCAAAGGGTATAAGCAGCAACATGGAAGAGACTATGAGGAAACATTTGCACTGGTTGCAAGAATGGAAACTGTGAGAGAAGTGTTGTCCATAGCAGCACAAAAAAAATGGAAGGTTTACCAAATGGATGTAAAATCAACATTCCTAAATGGAGTTTTAATGGAAGAGGTTTATTTTTATGTTGAACAACCTCTTGGCTATGAGAAAAAGGGCCAAGAGCATAAAGTTTGTAGATTGAAGAAAGCTCTTTATGGGCTGAAGCAAGCGCCAAGATCATGGTACAGTAGGATAGATTCCTATCTACTGGAAAATGGGTTTGAAAAGTGTGAAGGAGAACCCACACTATACATCAAGGAGAAATATGGTAAGATGCTCATTATTGTTTTATATGTGGATGATGTGATATTCACAGGTAATGATGATTACCTCATTGAAAATTTTAAAAAGGTCATGAAAGATGAATTTGAGATGACTGATATGGGCTTGCTGAAATACTTCTTAGGAATATAAGTAGAGAAAAATGAAATAAGATTTTTATTTCTCAAGCTAAGTATGTAAATGAAGTTTTGGAAAGATTTAATATGCAGGATTGCAAGGCAGCAATAACACCCACAGTAATTGGATTGAAACTTAGCAAAGAAGACAATAGCAAGGATTTTGATCCTAGCTTGTACAAAAGCATAGTTGGCAGCCTTATGTATTTGACTACAACTAGGTTGGATATTATGCATGATGTTAGTTTGATTTCCAAATTTATGGAGAGGCCAACAGAAGCACATTGGTAAGCAACAAAGATAATTCTAAGGTATGTGAAGGGAACTGAAAAGTATGGAATTTTATACACTACTTCAGAAAATTATGAGTTTATTCGATACACTGATAGTGATTGGGCTGGAAGTGTAGATGACCGGAAAAGTACATCTAGTTATGTTTCTCATATTGGTTTAGGAGCTATTTCGTGGGCTTCTAAAAAGCAGCCTATTGTAGCATTGTCAACAACAGAGGCAGAATATGTGGCAGCTACAGCAGAAGCATGTCAAGTAGTGTGGATGAGGAGAATGTTGAGAAATTTAAGTCAAGAATAGGTAAAAAGCATAGTGATTTATTGTGACAATAGCTCAGCCATAGCATTGTCTAAAAAAATTTTGTTTCACAAAAGAACAAAGCACATAGATGCTAAGTTTCACTACATCAGGGAGCTAGTGAACAATGGAGAAATTGTTTTACAGCACTGTATAATAGAGGAGTAGTTTGCAGATATACTGACAAAGCCATTGGGGCAGAAAAGATTTGAATATTTGAGGAAATGCATGGGTATGATAGATAACCCAACAGTTGAACTTAAGGGGGAGTGTTGAAATGTTAATTTCAACTGCAGAATAGGTACACTTGGAGCAGAGGTGGTGCAATAGCGATTCACGACTCTGCAACAGCCGGTTTCTATTTTTGGGTTTCAAGATTTCAAGACCAACCGCTTTCTATTTTTATGAATAGTTCATTCGGGCCTTCAAGACCTTACAATTTTTTTTTGAAAAACAAAGTTTTGTACGCGGCCAAGTATTTTTTTTAATCTATGATAGGGCCACATCACAGTGGTCCCCACCAACCCCTTTTCTATATCGCAATCACAAATCGCAACAGCCAGGGGTTTAAGTGTCTTATTGATATGAAGCTCTGTCGTGATGTGATGTTGCAATATCGCACATCACATATCACAATAGTAGTGTCAAGCCTCCCTCCACATATGTAGTTTCACCACGATGCGATGTGGTCCCTACCACAATCGCAATCGCAACTTCGCCAAACCACTGTTCCATCGCAACCACAATAGTACCGTCGATGAGTCGATCGCCGATGCACCACATCGCAATTGCTAATCGCAAGATTGTTTTTCGCACATCAGTTCTGCCAGTCCATCGCCGATGCGTCGATGCGATGTGGACCCCACGTCCATCGCACATCGCTCATCGCAAAGTTCAAGTCCAAAGGTTCAAACCGTTGTTCCACTGTTCCACCGATCGCCGATTGTGATGTGGGTTCCACTCACAAATTGCGCATATGAAATTGTTGGTTCATGTTTTAATTTTGTGCCATGACTGAAGTATTAACTTAGGCTTAGGAATTTAATGTACGGGAATATGTTTTTGTTTTATTGTAATTTGTTTTATGGTTTTAAAACACCGCGCCATATATAAAAGAAAAAGGCCCATAGGCTATTTGTAAGAAAATGGTAATAGAATAGAACAGATAGAGAAATTGTGTGAGCCCACAGGCAGAGTTCTGGAAACATAGTAAGAGAGACAGAGAGAAATTTTGAAGCACTGCATTTAGCAGCAGTCACTATGTAATCCCTCTGGAAGAGGAAGATCAATTTTTGTAATAGTTTTTTTTATTAATGAAATAGAATCAGTTTTCTGTAAATCTCTGTCCAGCAAAAGCGATTTTTTATTCTATATGTTTTAAGGAGAGAATTATTCTCTCAGTCCTTTGTTCTAGAATTATCAGAAATTCCAACACTCTTAGTATTACAAGTTAATACAAATGCGAAACTGGCCAAATTAGGGAGCCGAATGTCCGCAGAGGGTGGAAATGTGTATCAAATTGTAGAACATGCTTCAGAGATAGAGCGTAAGAGGAATGTGGATGAGAGGTGGAGGTCGAGAGGCATGATGTATTGATGGAGAGGGTCAAGTGGTATGTTTTGACAGAGAAGGTCGAGTGGCATGCAACGTAGAGGGGAGTTTGCTGCGCAACTATGGAGGAGTGTGATGTGACTGAGCATAGTGGTGTTGCGCAGTGGTGAAGGCAGCGCAACATTGTGGAGTGAATGGAGCGTGGGCGCAGGTAGAGAGAGGCACCATGGAGAGGAGGCCTTTGAAGTGATGCAGGTGAAGGTTGAGGCCAATTGTGGAGTGGCAGAATGCACATGGAGTGACATAGTAGGTGCAGTGAGATGGAGTATACGTTGAGAGCAGACCAAAGGAGTGTTGTGTTGCGCCATTCACACTTTTTCTCGTTATATTGCATTGCGACCTCCATTCATGAGGATCCATCAAATAATTATAATAAATTTGATAAACCTAAGAAACTCCACATTGGCTAGAGAGGGAGTATAAAATGTATATTGTATATCCGTTATAACTAGGATTCAAAGAAGAGATACAAAACCAATCTTTCTTTGAAGACGAAAATCAAGTGGTTCTTCTCCTTCGTTTTTCAGAGAAAGAGTAGTGAGAGATCACCATGTGCAACAAGTGCATTGTGGTGGTGGGTTGCGATTATCCCAACACCACATATGAGCTTCATGGATGCGTTCACGATGCACCAAGGATGTGAGGCATGTTGATTGATCATTATGAACTTCACCAAAAATACATTGATCTCTTGATCGATTCGGATGAGTCAGATAATGTGAAGCCCACTAGAGAAAGCATTCTCAAGGATCTGATCACTATGGTTGCTCATGCCAATTTTGAAGAAGAAATTCCAATTTTTCATTACAACGGTCACAAAACTCTCGTTCCCCTATTTGACACTTCCAACTACAAAGAGTGTATTATCCCATGCGATTTCAACCTACTTACAATTGAATATTTCTAATTTATAATGAGGGACATGCATCTGGGAGAAAATTTCACCTTGATTTTCGAAAATGGTGTAAGAGGAAGCTTGATTAATGACATTGTGATTACAAATGCACATTGTGCACAATTATATTATACCATAAACTGACAACAAAGAGGTTATATGATACCTGGTGGGCCGTAGTTCGATCCTGCATGGAGGTTGAACCACGAAGAGCTGCAAAGTGGAGAGAGTGAGTTATGATTGTGGGGGAAACTAGCATACACAATATGCTGCAATAGTACCTCAATATTATTAACACAGTCACACCAACAGTTTTGTGGTGTATAAGCGTTATCGAATTGTGTTAATAACTCAACGCACAAAGGGCAGAGAATATTGTAGAGGATGTAGACTAGAGGCAGAAAAGAGTTATATGTTATGGAATATATGACCAATAGATGAGCTAGGTAGTGAATAGAGACTGAGTGAGAGAGGATTTACAAAGGAGAAATGATTTACAAAACAGAAGATGCTAAAAATGGAACTGGAAGAATCTGAAAATTCTAGGGCCTCGCATGCGCTCTGATACCATGTCAAACACATACATGGAATGCACAATTAGATGAAATATAAGTATTAGATGATTTATTATTCACCATGATATACATTTATATGCAGGACTGGTGACCCTTGGTTTCATATTCCAAGTGGTCTCTTGGAATCCCTTTGAATGTTCACCTTCCACACCAATCCTTAAGGATTAGGTGTCCAACAACTATCGATCATTTATTATTATAGGATTATCACATATGAATGCCCTAATAATAAATCCATTCCTGTGTTGATTTTAGGACAAATTTTGATAACATGTCTAGAAACAACCTTTGGAGTCTGTAAGAAGAGTCCAAAATTATTTTAAGTTGTGAACCATTGTGATATAAGTAACATGACACCTACGAACAAGGCATGTGTCTCATTTTCTACATCTCAAACAACAACACATGAGGACACTTGTCAAACAGATGTTTGGCATGTGTCTTGTTCACAAGACATATAGCAAACTCGTGTCTAACAAATGCCCTCATCGTGTTCCTTGTAAAAGATGCCATTGACCCACAAAATAAAATTTTCCCTATCATTTGAGCTCATTTGACTCAATAGGTTTTGGAGGTGTCAACTGTTTTGGAGTGTAGTGGAAGGTTATTGCTTAGTATTAGAAGGGATTCCAAGTGTAGTGCAAGTGGATTCTGAACCATTCTTCAAGTTTTTTCCTACAATAGTTCATTGGATTCTTCATTTTACAGAAAGTATGGCTCAATCATCAATAGCAGTTGGAAAAGTTATATGAAAGGGTAAAATTTCACCCAATGATGTTTCCCCCCTCCATATTCTCTAAGATCTACTAGTGCTCCATCTACTAGAAGTGGGGCTTGCAACAATAGCTTCAAATGGTAAAAACCTGTGATTTTTTAAAGACAACAGGCTCATGAGAAAAAGTTGTATGATTTAATTTGAATCATGGTCATGTATCACTCTAAATTCTAAAAGAATTTGATTTTTTTTTTAATTTATTTTTTGTATGTGTAATTTACTAATTTTTTTTTTAAATATTATTAATATATATATAACAAATTTTTATGTGTGTGGTGTGTCCCCCTTGTCTTGTTTCTATGGTCATTGTTTCTCATTTCAGACACTGATATTTCTGTGTCCTTTATATGTCTAGTGTCATGTGAATTAGATTGTGATAAGGTTATGTAAAAACATTTTTCTAAATTTATGAACAATGAAGGTTGGTATAAGAAATTAATTTTAACAGGAGGGTGAAACAAGGTTTTCCTCTATTCTCTACCATTTTTGGCATTTACATTGAGGCTGTTGACCAAACTTTGTCAACGACCCCATAGCAGTACACCCTCATTTTTTCAAATGGGATTCATCATGTTCGATGTGTTCACGCCATTCAGATTTCATCGACAGCTGAAATTTTTATGAATGATGTAAACCCATTTTGCGTGTTTATGATGTAAATGGTCTAAGTAAGACCATCATGTATGTAAGAACCTAGGTAAGCCTAGTATGTTGGTGACAATTTCTATCCTAGGAGGTTTTTTCTCTCATTGATTTACTTGTGTTTTTCGACACAAGTGATCGACAGAGTTTTCCCCTCCAGCTTCACCCCAAAGCTAGGGTGGATTTTGTCATCAAGATGCTAAGTGAGTCCTAGTGTTTTCTATCGAGTCTTTGTAAAAGTAGTTTGGGAATAATCCTAGCTAGTCGACTAGATTATTTTATTACAAGCTGCTTGGTCTACTAGATCATGTTTTGAGTCGTAGAATTGGGTACCTATTTGAGGGTCTATACGAATGGGTATTCCCCCTTCATGTGTCTAAATGTATTTATCTTATGTAAATAGGGTTGGAAAAAATAATTAAATCCCCTCTCAGTCGATTAATTAAATTTTCTGGCCAAATTAATTAAAAATCCTAAGCTAGAAATTTAATTAATTTTAAGTCCTAGGTGAGTTAAAATTACTCAAAGGCAAAATTCATTGGTCCTTAAAAAATGAATTTTTAAAGGTCCCAGGCCAAGGGAATATTGAGAATTTCAAGGAATTTTGGATCCTTTGGCCTAGGTGGTTAAGTCAAAGTCAAAATTTTGAGGTAATTAACTCAAAAATAGTATTTTTGAGTTAATTAAAATGGAATATTATAAATTCGTTTTTCCTCAAATTTATAATTTCGACAGTCCAGATTAAAAGATGATCAAATCTTTTCGACGGTCGAGATTATTTTGACATGGATCAACCGAACTAGCTGTTGGATATTTTATCTTATAAACTAGAGGTCTTTGTCAGTCTTTCAATCATCCGATCTCTGGATCGTGCACTCGCTCTTAAAGCTCTCCTGTAATATTTTTTGGAATAATACAAACGAAGACTTTGGGGTTTTATTTTGATGGTGGTGTTCCTCTTCAAAATTTTATGGTAAACTTGTTCTTAATATTTTACTGGTGATTATTTTAATGGATTGTTGATTAATGGCTCTTGTAGAGTAATTTTGGGTACAGGTATCTTGCCCAAGCTACTAGATCTAGAGTAAAAATATTAATTGGATCAAGCTAACTGTTATCTCTAGCTCATGAAAGTTTTATGTTTTATCACTATTTCTCTTTTAATTTGACAGTTTAACTTTAAGTTTGCAAAAATCTTCCAGATTTAAAATTGGGTGTTTGGGGAAGTCCTAGTTTGGACTAGCTGACTCCTAGAAGATAAGATCTGAAGATCCCTCCGAATCTAAATCCCTGGGCTTATCTAAAATTCAGGTTTTTGCAGGGATCTTTATTGGCTGGTGCCTCTCTTTTAAAATTTTATTTTCTGAATTGTGATGAACTATTTTAAATCTAGCCAAGAGGTTTATGATTTGTAAATTAGCACCGTAAATTTGTAAATATTCTCTAGGATTTAGAGTTTATTAATTTTTTTTTTGTGCATAGTTTTGGATCTGTTCTGGTTTTTTGCAGGATTGGAGGAGGTTTCTCAAAAATTTTTAAAGATCTGAGCCAGATTTAACCCCAGTCGGTAGGATCTAGCCTCAAGATCGGTTTTGCTTCTAGATTTGGGCATAATTTTGTTACAAAAGAGAAGATCTCAAGTGGCATTCTAAATCGTTTTTCTAAAATCTGGGTTACGTGGGAAAAATTCAAATATGTTGGACGATTTTTGTACTGGGTTTTCTTTGCGTCATGCCTGCATAAACACTGCTCCTCCTTGTGATTTTCCAAACTCCATTCATCTTCATGCTGCCCCTGTCTCACCTTTCCCCTTGCCGTCGTCCTCACTTTGTGTCTGCCCTCCATTCAGTTCCATGCTACCTGCAGGCAAATCTCCATACGCTGCCCTTCTTTCTAAATATGCTCCCTCAATCACCTCATATGCTACATCATTCCTTGCCCGTCCGACGTCTTCACATATCCTCTGTTGTCCTCATCTTGATCCCCCCTTGACATCCCTTGCTATCCTCCATATCCGCTGCCTCGATCATTTCCGTCCACGCTTCTTACCCCTCGACCATCTTCTCCGCTGTCTAGCTCCTCGACCTGTAAAACAAAAAGAAAAGCACATAATAAGCCACGAAGCCCCGTGTCCATGCGTTTAATTTTTTTTTTTTTTTAGTTCGGATTCATTTTTTTGTTAGATAAGTTTAGTGTTAGTGTTAGGTTTAATTCGATTTTTTATTAAATTTTAGTTTTTAATTTTTAGTTTTTAGTTCGTAGATTTTAGGTTTTAAAATTTTTTAATGTTTAGTTTAATTTCGATTTTGGTTAGCATTGATTTTTTTAGAAGTTTTATTTTTTCTTGTTAGATTTTAGATTTGAATTAACGTTAGTTTTAGTTTAATTTTAATTTGTTTTAGAATTTAAATTTTTTCTAATTTAATTTTTAGATAAAGAAAAAAAAAAAAAATGGAAAGTTTACTATTTTAGTTTTGTTTTGTTTAACTTTTAGTTTTGATAATAGCTTTTAGAATTTTTTTTAGATCTTATTTAGTTTTGCTTTTAATTTTTTTTTTGCTTTTAATTTTAGTTTTTTCTTTTTAGTTTAAATCCTTAGATTTTAAATCCATAGTTTTAGTTTTATTTGTATATATTGTTTAAAAATAATAAAAAATATAAAAAAATATAAAAATTTAGAAGTTTCTAAAAAAAAATAAAATTATTTCATAGTCAAAATGAGCTTTTAAATTTTCATCTAAAGTTTGACTATAGGAAATTTTGATTTTCGAATTGGGATTATTTGAAACATTATAAATTTGGAAATATTGATAAGATCTGACAATTAATTTCGATAGTACCCTCATGATAATATTTTTATCTCGAATTTAAATCGTTGGTTCAAAGTTTAATGCCTAGCTGTGGTTAATGATTTTTGAGCTATCTTTAATTGTGGTTTTAAGTTGCTTGAGATTGGTAATTAATTGTTTAAGTTAAGTTTGGAAATATTTCAAGTAATGATAAATTGCATGTCTTTATCGAGGATGGTTAATGCATAATTGTGAGGGTGTTTCATCGAATATCATTGTGGTGAATATATTTTTCATAACAGTAGTTACATATCAAATACTTGACTTTAGTTTCATAACGAGATATTTTGACTCCATAAGGCACTGGTTTTAAAGTTCTGAAATCTAATTGGATCTATAAAATCTCGTAAATCTTAACAAGTATTTAGTTATCTAGCTGTGTCTCCTGAATTGGTTGGTCTCCAACCAATTCTTCTTCTTCATTTTCGTTAGGGTCTACCTCCCTTAGCTTGCAAGGAGACAACTTAGATAGAGAGATTGGGGATCAAGGTGATAGCCCCCGATCTGAGCCGTTGTCGCAGTGCCTAGACATTTTGTGCGACAACATTTTTTGGTGCCGTTTCCAGGGATAGAGTTTTTCTATCCTTGTTCTTAACGACATTTTCTAATATTTTAATATTTCCATGCCATTCATTAGCCTGTCACAAGGGATCACATTTTCTGGCGTCAGTTCATCTCTTCATCTCTTCATCTTTTCATCATCTTATCTTTCAACAATCATTTCATCATTTACACCTTTAGCACCTGGACATTTCAGTTGGCTTCTTGTTTGGGTGGCGATTCCACTTATTCATATATTTACTCCCAGACAAGAATCCCCCTATGATATTCATCTGCTACTCTCGATTATTTCTTCTATTTTAGATTCAGTTTCATGTTCAAGTGGAAACTCCAATTCTTTCATTTCTTACAAGAGTTCCTGCTAAGAATTAGCTCACTTCTTGAGTAACTTTTGAATATTCTTGAACACGGATCTATTTCTCTAACATCCACTTAACCTTTAAACAGGTCATCATAGATGACACCTTTCATGACATGCCAGAAGAGGCCATTTCTAAATGCATTTTTTCTCAGGTGGTAATCGAGGCATTGCTCTACAACATCTAAAGATAGTCACTTTTATTATAAATAAATATTTTCATCCTTCACAATATAATCATGAAGATGTCAAGATATGTATCTTTGGCTATTCCTTAAAAAGAGATGTTATGGATTGGTTTCGAAATTGTCCTCAGGAGTATTGTTTATAGCACATCATCAATGATTTTAAAGATAAATATATAAAACAAGATGACTTGCCTTGTGCTCCCAGTATTATGCAAAATAATGAAATTGATATTGTAGAGAACTCAACTATCAGTAGGAGATTTCCAGATAGTTCTCAGGATGAATCCACTTGTACCACGACAACACAAATCCATGATAGTGGTGAACCAGAAACAAGTTTTCAAATCAGTGTGGACAACAATAAGCATCTTGTTAATGAATTGATTCAGATGGTTAAGGATATACAGCTAAACCATGCTCAAATCATTAAGAATATGGAACTTAATAAAAACAAATATAGCAGATCACGCGAGGGAAATTGGTTCTATGCAGAGCAGGTTATTGGCCTTAGAAGAAAATCATGAGAAGGAGATGAACTATATGAAAAATATCTTTGTGGCCATGAAAGAAGATAATGATAAAATGATTCAAAACATGGAAGCTAACCAGATCAATCTTCAAAATAGGATAAATTCCATTGAAGCAATTCATTAACAGGAAATGAATGTCATGGAAAATAGGTTAAATATGATGGAAGTTAAGCACTCTAATAAAATGACTGGTATTCAAAATAAGTTGGAAAAAATGGAAAGATCACACATGCAGAATTTCCAACCCAAGTTAGATTTGTCAACAGATCATATGCCTCCTAGTTTGCTGAAGCAATTTCCATATCATCACACAGAGGTCATTTTTCCCATTAAGAAAAAATTAAATATGGTTACAAAGAACGTTAAGAAAGACCAAGCTTATGTGTCACCTTTAATAGAGTATATTCATAATAATATTGGTCACACTCCAGGTTCATCAGACGTTTTGTACAAGCATTTCCAAGATAAGGACAAGAAATCTACAGTGGTCTCATTACTGACATCGCAACCAACTAAGAAGAAGAGAAAAAAGCAGAAAAGAAGAAGTAAGCTGTTGGATTCCTCTGATGGCCAAGAGCAGCTTGGCATTCGGATAAGACAGAGTCCTACCATATCCAAGATCGGCCATGGCACATCTGAAAAGTAGCCTACAGACATGCCTGAAAGCAGGAAAATGCTCAGCATGCACTATATTGAGCACATCTGATGCCACAAGGGCATCCTTTTTATTGTATTTTTAACCCTACACCTTGTTATTTCAGCATTTTATTTTTCAGTTAGAGTAGATTTAATTTTCATGTTAAGCAGAATAATAAATGATAAAAGAGCTTCTATTTTTCATGTGCTTAATGTTATATGATGATATTTGGATGGGTGCTACTTATGTAATTTTGTGTGTTTCTTGGATATAGATTCTGGATTCTCACATTCCTCTGGTGAAGCAACGTGTCCCTAAGTAGAGCCAAATGTTGACCACACTTTGTCAACGACCCCATAGCAGTACACCCCCATTTTTTCAAATGGGATTCATCATGTTCGATGTGTTCACGCCATTCAGATTTCATCGACAACTGACATTTTTATGAACGATGTAAACCCATTCTGCATATTTATGATGTAAATGATCTAAGTAAGACCATCATGTATGTAACAACCTAGGTAAGCCTAGTATGTTGGTGATGATTTCTATCCTAGGAGGTTTTTTGTCTCACTGATTTACTTGTGTTTTTCGACACAAGTGATTGGCAAAGTTTTACCCTCCAGCTTCACCCCAAATCTAGGGTGGATTTTTTCATCAAGATGCTAAGTGAGTCCTAGTGTTTTCTATCAAGTCTTTGTAAAAGTAGTTTGGGAATAATCCTAGCTAGTTGGCTAGATTATTTTATTACAAGCTGCTTGGTCTACTAGATCATGTTTTGAGTCGCAGAATTTGGTACCTATTTGAGGGTCTATACGAATGGGTATTCCCCCTTCATGTGTCTAAATGTATTTATCTTATGTAAAGAGGGTTGGAAAAAATAATTAAATCCCCTTCTCAATCGATTAATTAAATTTTCTGGCCAAATTAATTAAAAATCCTAAGCCAGAAATTTAATTAATTTTAAGTCCTAGGTGAGTTAAAATTCTTCAAAGGAAAAATTCGTTGGTCCTTAAAAAATAATTTTTTAAAAGTCCCAGGGCAAGGGAATATTGAGAATTTCAAGGAATTTTGAACCCTTGGGCCTAGGTGGTTAAGTTAAAGTCAAAATTTTGAGGTGATTAACTCAAAAATAGTATTTTTGAGTTAATTAAAATGGAATTTAATGATAAATTCGTTTTTCCTCAAATTTATAATTTCGATGGTCCATATTAAAAGATGATCAAATCTTTTTGACGGTTGAGATTATTTTGACATGGATCAACCGAATTAGCCATTGGAGATTTATCTTATAAATTAGAGGTCTTTGTCAGTCTTTCAATCATTCGATCTCTGGATCATGCACTCGCTCTTGAAGCTCTCCTGTAATATTTTCTGGAATAAAACAAATGAAGACTTTGGGGTTTTATTTTGGTGGTGGTGTTCCTCTTCAGCATTTTATGGTAACCTTGTTCTTAATATTTTGCTGGTGATTATTTTAATGGATTGTTGATTAATGACTCTTGTAGAGTAATTTTGGGTACAGGTATCTTGCCTAGGCTACTGGATCTAGAGTAAAAATATTAATTGGATCAAGCTAACTGTTATCTCTAGCTCATGAAAGTTTTATGTTTTATCACTATTTCTCTATTAATCTTACAGTTTATCTTTAAGTTTGCAGAAATCTTCTAGATTTAAAACTGGGCATTCGGGGAAATCCTAGTTTGGACCAGCTGACTCCCAGGAGATAAGATCTGAAGAGCTCTCCAAATCTAAATCCTCAGGCTTATCTTAAATTCCAGCTTTTGCAGGGATCTTTATTGGGCTTGTGTCTCACTTTTAAAATTTTATTTTCTGAATTGTGCTGAACTGTTTTAAATCTGGCCAAGAGGGTTTATGATCTGTAAATTAGCATTGTAAATTTGTAAATATTCTCTAGGATTTAGAGTTTATTAATTTTTTTTTTTTTGTGCATAGTTTTGGATTGTTCTAGTTTTTTGCAGGATTGCAGGGGGTTTCTCAGATTTTTTTTAAGATTTGAGCCGGATCTAACCCCAGTGGGTAAGATTTGGCCTCAAGTTTGGTTTTGTTTCCAGATCTGGGCATAATTTTGTTACAAAAGGGAAGATCTCAAGTGGCATTCTAAATCGGTTTTCTAAAATCTGGGTTACGTGGGAAAATTTCAAATCTGCTAGATGATTTTTTGTACTAGGTTTTCTTTACATCATGCCTGCATAAATGCTGCTCCTCCTTGTGATTTTCCAAGCTCCATTCATCTTCATGCTGCCCCTATCTCGCCTTTCCCCTTGCCGTCCTCACATTGTGTTTTCCCTCCATTCAGTTCCACGCTACCTGCAAGCAAATCTCCATACGCTACCCTTGTTTTTGCATACGCTCCCTCAATCACCTCATACACTGCATTATTCCTTGCCCATCCGACGCCTTCACATATCCTCTGCCATCCTCATCATGCTCCTCCCTCGACATCCCTTGCCGTCCTCCTTAACCGCTGCCTCGATCATTTCCGTCCACGCTTCTTACCCCTCGACCATCTTCTCCACCTTCCAGCTCCTCGACCTGCAAAACAAAAACAAACGCACATAATAAGCCACGAAGCCCCGCGTCCATGCATTTGAATTTTTTTTGTTTAGTTCGGATTCATTTTTGTGTTAGAAAAGTTTAGTGTTAGTGTTAGGTTTAATCGATTTTTTATTAACTTTTAGTTCTTAGTTTTTAGTTCGTAGATTTTAGGTTTTAAAATTTTTTAACATTTAGTTTAATTTTGATTCTGGTTAGCGTTGATTTTTTTTTAGAAGTTTTATTTTTTTTTGTTAGATTTTAGATTTGAATTAACGTTAGTTTTAGTTTAATTTTAATTTGTTTTAGAATTTAAATTTTTTCTAATTTAATTTTTAGATAAAGAAAAATCAAGAAACAAAAAATGAAAACTTTACTATTTTAGTTTAGTTTTGTTTAACTTTTAGTTTTGATAATAGCTTTTAGAATTTTTTTAGATCTTATTTAGTTTTGCTTCTAGATTTTTTTTTTTTTTTTTAAAGTTTAAATCCTTAGATTTTAAATCCATAGTTTTAGTTTTATTTGTATATATTGTTTAAAAATTTTATATATATATATATATATATATATATATATATATATATATATATATATAAGATTCTAAAAAAAAAAAATTATCTCATAGTCAAAATTAGCTTTTAAATTTTCATCTAAAGTTTGACTATAGGAAATTTTGATTTTCGAATTGGAATTATTTGAAACATTATAAATTCAGAAATATTGATAATATCTAACATTTAATTTCGATGGTACACTCATGATAATATTTTTATCTCGAACTTAAATCGTTGGTTCAAAGTTTAATGCCTAGCTATGGTTAATGATTTTTGAGCTATCTTTAATTGTGGTTTTAAGTTGCTTGAGATTGGTAATTAATTATTTAAGTTAAGTTTGGAAATATTTCAAGTAATGATAAATTGCATGTCTTTATCGAGGATGGTTAATGCATAATTGTGAGGGTGTTTCATCGAATATCATTATGGTGAATCTATTTTTCATAGCAACAGTTACATATCAAATACTTGACTGTAGTTTCATAATGGGATATTTTGACTCCATAAGACACTGGTTTTAATGTTCCAAAATCTAATTGGATTTATAAAATCTCGTAAATCTTAACAAGTATTTAGTTATCTAGCTGTGTCTCTTGAATTGGTTGGTGTCCAACCAATTCTCCTTCTTCATTTTCATTAGGGTCTACCTCCCTTAGCTTGCAAGGAGACAACTTAGATAGAGAGATTGGGGATCAGGGTGAAAGCCCCCGATATGAGCCATTGTCGCAGTGCCTAGACGTTCTGTGTGACAACAGAGGCTAGTTTGGAATAAGCAAGTTGTGATAGCATAATTTTGATTGGAGCAATCATCATCCTTTTTCTTGACAATAATGATGATGATAAAATTGATCATGTGGTGAAATGTTCTTCTAATCTCAACATGCAAGTAAGAATTCTCAAAGATTAAAGATTGTTGTATTAAAACTAGTATGTTAGTAAAAATTGATGAGACATGGTTATGATAAATCAAATGCAAAAATGCTCACATACACTCATTTTGTGTGTTGAAAAATGTAGCAAGAAATTCTCAATTTGATTTTTCCTTGATTAAATTGAGAAAATTTGAATTTCCAAATCAATAGACCACTTGGATGATGTTAACATGAGTGACATGGCTTCAATTTGGAGGAGTTAGAGTTAAATTAAGCATGCATGATTTCTAATTTGTAGAAAACAAGGTCAGTTATCTAAGGTTTTTTTCTTTAGTTAAACTAGTTCCAATTATTGGAAGAACTAGTGGAGGGTCATGTTGTGTAGTGGGACTTAAGTAAAACTTAGTGATAATATATTTAAGTGATCAATCAACCCAAAATAGATATTTCATGCATAAAATTTGAGCTATCCAGGCTTGGTGGAGATTCCAAGGCAACGTAACATTAGTTGTAGACTAGTCTTGAGTGTACAGTGGTTGCATGTAGTCAAATGTTAGCCTAAGGAATTACGCAACTCAATTTGAGGAATTTTCTAAATAATAGGGGCTTAATTCCTCAAGGAACTGCGCGAGGATATATGAGCTCAAGCCAAGGTAGAAATTAACTAAGTTTAGGTTAAAGGCCTTCAGTGAGCAGAGAGATAGATTATGCACTTGCAGGGTGAGCTAAGTTGAGCAAAGAAATTGTAATACATATTTATTCATTTGACTAATGCAAGAGGAATTGGGGTTTTTAATAGATTTATTTCCACAAATAAAAATACTTGTTTCATGTGTGTGATTTCATCTTGCATGTATGAGATTTTTGTTCTAAATTGTGAAATAATGTCTGCAGAAAGGTAGTGTACATTTGTCTATTTTGATTTTTCTTAAAACTTCATGAGATGTTGAAAATCTGCAACATATTTTCTACATGGTATCAGAGAAGGACTCACATTAGAGTAGAAACTTTGAATTTTTTTCTCGGGAGGTTTGAATTTGGAGACCAATGTTGCAGGATTTCTTTAGAGCTGAGAAGATGACCTTCAATGGACTAAAGCTAGAGTATTCCTTGGAAGGCACCTCAAGTTTTGTTGCATGGAAGTATCACATTGAGGCATTATTTGATGGAAATGGACTACTAGAATACGTCAATACAAATGTTGGACAACACTAGAATTTTATGCCTAGAATCATGCCCAGTAGAAGAAAGATGTAGCCAGAGTGAGGAGAATCATATTGGAGGGAGTACGGGATCACATTGTCTCAAATATCCACTGAAAGAAAACTTCATTTGTGATGTGGAAAGCACTAATAGAATTGTTCGAGAATAATAGTGACCACATGAAGTTGGCACTCAAGGATAAACTTTGAAGTATTAAGATGCAAAAAAATGACACTATTCCACAGTATCTGAGTAGGTTCACACAATTTCATGATGAACTTGGTGCAGTTGGTGTTAATGTCTCGAAATAAGACTTGGTAAACCTAACCCTTCTGGGCCTTCGCAAGAGCTAGCACAAATATCAAGATTCGGTGAATGGGAGGGAGAAACTATCAAATTGGGAGCACTTATGGTTTGATTTAGTACATGTGGAAATAAGGTGGAATACCAGAGATAGGACTTCATCCAAGGGTGAGGATGAAGAAAAAATATCATTGGATGGAAAGGAAAATAAGGGAAAAGGGAAGAAATCCCAATCCAAACCTGAATCTAGTCAAGGGGGCAAGAAGAAATCTTTATAAAAAATTAAATGCTTCCATTTTCATGACCATCAAGTGTCAACATAAGAAGAGAAGCAAGAAGACCTTATGAGGATCACTAGGTGAAGCCTCAGCTTCACATTTCGATCTTGAATTTACCCTCATTGAATGCATTTCAAACACAGTGATAGGGAGCATGTGGTACTTGGAGTTAGGTGCATCATTCCACATGACAGGGAATAGATATTTTTCAGTGACTTGGAGGAGAAAATATTCCAAATTCACATTGAGATGGGGAATGAAGGAAGGTACATTGCGACCGAGATTGGTACAACCACCTTTCATAGGGAGTCAAGCTCCCCCCTCGGGCTTAAGGATGTCATATTCCTTCCGAGCCTAATGAAAAATATTGTCTCTATTGCAGTTTTGGAAGACTGCGGTTTTGATGTGATCTTCATCAAAGGAAAGAGATTCTTGAGACACATAGCCACGTGATATGTGAATCAAATTAGGGCTGGTGTGAAGAACCTATACAATCTATATGTGGAATACTATGTTGCATTGAGCATAAAGGCCGAGAAGGTGCAAAGTCGCTATGTCAGTGAACTTTGGCATAAAATACTTGGCCATTTTGCAAAATGGAACCTTGAATATCATGCAACATATAACCACAAGCCTCCCCAAAGGAGTACTTGAGCAGTAGGATGTATGCAAAGGATGTACTTTAGGGAAGTACACGAATTCCACTTTCGATGATCGGGACAACAAATCACATAGAGTCTTGGAAAGGATTCAATATGATGTTTGTGGACCTTCATCGATAGCCTCCAATTCCAGGTACAAATATTTTGTCATTTTTATCGATGACTTCTCAAGGAAGTGTTGGATATTATTCATGTGGAAGAAATATGAGACATTCTCAAAGTTTGTAGAATTCAAGGCACTGGTTGAGAACGAAACTGACAAGAAGGTGAAGGCTCTCAGGAGTGATAATGGAGGTGAGCACATGTCGAATGAGTTTAAATTTGTTTTTGCAAAAGAAGGAATTCTATGAGATTTTATGGAACCCCACAACCCACAGCAAAATGGGGTGGCTGAGAGAAAGAACAATAGCATTGTGGATATAGTGAGGACAATGATGCATGAACAAGGCCTACCTTTGAATTTGTGGGCCGATGAATGAAAAAAATAGTCTATTTGCAGAACTAGAGTTCTCAACGAATTCTGGTCATGATTACATCAGAGGAGCATTTCTTGGGGAGGAAGCCAGATGTGTCGAACTTTAGGATTTTTGGAGCATCTCTCTACTACATGTCTCCAAAGATGCGAGGAATAAGCTAGAGCCAATAGTATAGTTGGGGATATTTATGGGTTACACAAAAACTCCCTACAACTACTGTGTGTACTTTCCATCCCTAAGAATGAAAATAGTGTGAAGGGATGTAAAATTTGATGAGTTGAAAGTGATGTGGTGCTCTCTTGAGAGTGAGCTTCAGATCCCACTAGAAGAGGAGCTTTTAGCTCTAAATGAGGAACCTCGAGAAGTTGTGGATCAACCACAAATTGAGTAGCAGAGAGTGGAGACAACCATTCAGGAAAAACCATCTGGGTAAGCCATCAAAATGACTAGGGAAGTTGATATACTAGTTTAGGACGCGAGGGATAATGTGGGTGCTCGTTAAAATCAGTGCATAAAGAGATGGTCACCGTATTTGTACACTAGCTACATGGATCTAATGATTGAGCTTATAGATACTGAGCCATCCTCTTTTGAGGAAGTAGTAGAGAAAATTGTATGGGTGGATGAAATGGTGGATGAATATGAATCTATAGTAAATAACAGTGTTTTGGGAGTGGTCCCAAGACTAGTAAATAAATCATTTATGTGTTCGAGATGGATCTTCAAGGTAAAGAAAGCACCAGATGGAAGCATAGAAAAGTACAAGTTTAGGTTTGTGGGCAAGGGGTACTCTCATGTTGAGGGGATTTCTTATGAGAAGACCTTTTCTCTTGTAGCAAGGTACTAATCCATTAGATAAATTCTTTCTCTAGTTGCACATATGGGGTGTAAGATGCACCAGATGTATGTGAAAACAACATTCCTCAATGGAGTTATTGAGGAGGAGGTGTAAATTGAGCAACCAAAGGGCTTCAAGATATTTTATTGGGAGCCTCATGTGTGCAGACTCAAGTGAGCATTGTATGGTCTCAAGCAAGCACCCCATGCTTGGTACACCAGGATCGATAACTATCTCATCGGTTTGGGCTTAAAAAAAATTGAAGCGGATGAAAACCTATATCATATCTTAGTAGAAGGTAAATTGTTGATTATTGTTTTATATGTTGATGATCTGATTTTAACTGGTGATGAATAACTGATTGGATCTTGCAAGGAGGACCTTGTAAGAGAGTTTCAAATGAATGGCATGGGTCGAATGCACTACTTCCTCAGATTGGAAGTATGGAAAGGCTATGGGGAATTGTTTGTCTCTCAGGGGAAGTATGCCAACGAGATACTTCAGAGGTTTTGCATGGAGATTTGCAAACCCATGGGGACTCCTATAGCGACCAACTAGAGAAAGAGAATACCATTTCAGGTGAGGAAGCGGATGCTACTATTTAACAAAAATTGGTTGTTTCACTAATACATATAGTGAAAAAATGACCAGATATGTGCTATGCAGTCAACGAGGTGAGCTGAGCTATGGTTAGGAAAACCAAATTATTTTGTAGGGAATCTGAGCATGTTCTATGGTACCTCATATGAGCTACCTAGTTTGGAATATGGTACAAACAGAGAGAGGGACTAAAGATATGTGTCTTCACATATTCATATTGGGCAGGGAGTCCATCAAAATTAAAGATTACATCAGGTGGAATTTTGAGTGTTGGGTCTGCAACAGTTTCTTGGTATTGCAGGAAGCAAATATATGTGGTACTTAGCTCGACAAAAGCATAATACATGGCTGTCATTCAAGAAACATGTGAGGCTATCTGGATGAGAAATATAATTGTTGGATTTTTTGGTCAGATGATGGATCCAACTATGATCTACTGGCTTCCAAAATGATATTACCAGTTTGGTTAGATGATATTGCCATGTTTTCTTTTCGAATCCTTGAAGGTTGTTGGCTAGTAGTAGCCAAGTTTGGGCACCTTGTATGTTGTATGATTGTCTGCAAAATGGCCACCACATGGCTCGTCATGACATGCTTTCAAAATATCTATAATTTCATCTTCTCTAACACATTTTCTTAATAACAGACCATAACTAGTATAAAAGAGGTCACCATTGACCCAAATATATCTAACACTTTCTCTAATTATTTTTCTTTTCTGTTTATTGGTGAAATGGGATGGTAATATTCCAGATGATAAATAGTTGGCTACATCTCCAAACCATGGGGTCTTAACTATTATAGAAAATAAAATTTTATATGGAAAATTGTCTCAAACAGGATTCAGATCGCCAGGTGAATGAAGGCTTGATAGAAAATATGCTACTTGATTGTATTTACCTAGTTGATCTAGAACAATGATGTTAAAATATTACATTAATAACAACCATCTAGTAATTCTTCCAGTTGTTATTTCTTTATTCATTAAGTATATAATGGATGAATGATCTGTATGAATGAATACTTGATAACTTGTTATATAATGCCTAAAATTATTAACTACATGCACAACAACTAACATTTCTTTTTCTGTGACTGTATAGTTCAATTCTGCTGGTGTTAAATTTTTTCTTATGAAGTATATAGCATAATTGAAATAATTTTCTTTCTATCCAAGTGATGCTCCTATAGTTGTATCAGATGCATCAGTGGATATATGAAATGGAAATGACTAGTTTCGTCCTCGAAGAATGGGTGTAACTGATAATTTTCCTTTTAATATTTCAAATGCATTTTGACAGTTTGTCCATTGGAACTCAAAATCTTTTGAAAGTAACTTGAATAGAGGTAGAGCTATTTTATTGGAATTCTCAATGAATCTCCGGTAATAGCCTACATATCCAAAGAAAATTCTTACTTCTTTTGGTGTTGTTGGTGGCATTAGTTCACAATGACTTATATTTTTGTTGGGTTCACCTTGATTCTTGAAGAAGAAAAATGGTGTCCCAACACTATCCCTTCAGTCAACATCATAAATAATTTTTCATTATTGAGGGACAAGTTTGTCTCTATGCATCTTTTTAAAAGTTTTTCAAGATTACTCAAAAAATCATCAAATGTTCCTCCATATACAATGAAATCATCCATGTAGACCTTTACACATTCATGAATTAGACTAACAAATATTGCAACGTCTGCTTTTTGAAAAGTAGCAGGGGCATTACATAACCCAAAGGGAAAAACATCATACGTATATATTCCCCATGGACAAGTAAATTTCGTTTTATCCTAGTCTTCCAATGCTATATTAATATGAATTTATCCACTAAATCCATCAAGAAAAGAAACTAATTTCTTCCCAGCTAATGAATCTAGTACTTGGTCAATAAAGGGTAATGGGAAATGATATTTTAATGTAGTTTTTTTCAGTTGCCTATAGTCTACACATATTCTCCACTTTCCATTTTTCTTTGCCACCACAACTAAGGGAGAAACCCATTGACTATTAGAAATAGGATAGATGAATCCAACTTGTAACAATTTCTGCAGTTCCTCTTTCACTATTTCTTTCATCATAGGATTCATTCTTCTTTGTGGTTGTCTTGCTGGTTTGATATGATCATTAGTATAGATGTGGTGAATACATTTCTTTGGATGAATTCCCTGCATGTCTATGTAATCCCAGAAAAAATATTTTGAATATTTCTATAACAATGCTATTACCTCTTGTTCTACTAATGATTTAAACTATTACCAATATTCAAATTCCTTCTAGGACTAATTTCAATGATTTTACTCTATGAATTGGTAATTAAGTTAACAGGAAAAATAATTTCAAATGAATTTTTCAATGTTTGAATAGTACAATTTTCCTGGAAACATTGATTTAAAATATGACTTGCAACTTCATATTGTGTTATTCTAAGTTGCTCCAAAATATCAGGTTCTGAGATCAAAAGGTATAATAGATCCTCATTTTCTTCTTCTTCTCTAAAGTTAAAGACTTGATTAATACTGAGAATAGATTGAGTTTCTTCTTATTGTTGTTCATCAAGCCATGATAATAAAGAAGGAGATTGTGCTAGAGGATAGAGTGTAACATGTTTCCTTTCATCTCCATGTGCTATGATCATACTTCCTGATCTGCATCGAATGAAGGCATCTATTGTGGCTAACCATGGTCTACCTAGAATTAAAGGATAGCCTCCTAAATTTGTTTTTGGCTGCAATATTAGAAAGTCTACAGGATATTCCCATGAATCCAAAGGAACAATGATATCTTTTAATATTCCTTCTGATAAAACTTTAGATCTATTTGCAAGCTCCAAAATTATAGTAGTAGGTCTAATATTGTGAAATTTCAAGCATTTCATACTTTGTTTGGTCATAACATTTATATCTGCTCCCAAATATATTAAAGTATTTGGAACTGAAAATTCATTGATAGAAATGGTAACCATAGGGATCCCAGGGTCAATATATTTTTCAATTGCTTTTTTTTGTAGACACAAGAATAGCTAATTTGCCAATGACCTGGATTGTAGGCATATCTCTTTTCTTTCTGCCAATTCTCTTAATACATAACTCTATTTTTTTCATAAATTGGAATATATTTTATAGTTTGCAACAAAGGAATTTTGACATAAGAATTCTTCAATTCATCCAAAATATCAAATTCAGGAAGAGAGAATTTTCTTCTCTACTAACCTCTCTGGATAAAGTGGTGTTTGAGTCATAATAACTTTTCCTTTCTGAATTTATTTTCCTGGATCATCTTTTTTAGTTTGTTCTCCTTGTTCAGTTTGTTCTTTTATGATTGGTGGAGAATATTTGTGTAACACTTTCCCGGACCTTCAATGGATATCTTGTATGGGAAGAATAGAGTATGTAGGAAAATATGTTTCTTATTCGACATTATATGCAGGTTTATCAACTTTGTTACTCAGATTTGCTACTGGCTAAGCTGGTAATTGAGTTGTTCTAGGTGGGGGTTGGTTAGAAAGTAGCTGAATCTGCTGAGGTTGAGTTAGTAATGGCGTAGGGTTTTGTTGTGGAAATGGCATTGTTTGAGGATGTTGCTGGAATTGTTGGTATTGGAATGGTTCTTGAGGATATAACTGTTGATATGACTGTTAGTATTGTTGAGGATACATTTTTTGAGGTGGCTGGTTTCCATAACTATATCCTCTCCAACCTTGTGCAGGTTGGTTTTGGTATTATTGTGGAGGCCAATCCTGCCATGGCATTGGAGTATTCCATGAATTTTAAGGAGGATACTCATGATTTTAGGGATTTTGTTGAGGGAATTGTTGAGGAATCCTTGGTTTCCAAGGTCTCCTTGGTGCCATATAGTAAATATAATTTTTCCCTTGTACCTCTTCAATTTGAAATTATTAAAGTTTTGGATAGTTTTTAGTTGCAAGATTCTCTGTACAAAGTCCACACACCTGCATACTATCCAAAGGACATTCTCTAAGTGGATTTTTCTTCCTACACTTTTGACAAAAGATTGATAAGATTTGATCATGTTATTCTTTCTTATTATTTGATTTTAAAACATCAACTTGTGTTCCTAAAGTGCTCAAAATATCAGTTTTATTTATTTTTAGCAAACTTCCTATTTCTGCTCTTCTTACTCCTCCTATTGCAGATTTGGAAGCTCTTGATGTAACATCTCTTTTTCCACTTTTTGCACTTCCCCTAGAATATTTTTGACATAGTTTAGAAATCTCATCAAATGGAAATTTTGAGATATCTCTTTTTCTCATCACATTGAGAATATCTAAGTATTCATCTCTGACACCTTTAATAAAATTTTTTCGGATGGTATCAAAAGTTAGAGAATGTTGTTTTGATTTTTGTAGAGTGCAAAGAAATCTTTCTAACTACTCTTCCAAAATTTCATCTTCTTGTTTTTTCATCATAAAAATATCTTCTTTTGAGTCTCTAGCCCTACAATAGGCCTGTTACCTTTTGAGAAAAATTCCCTTCATGTCATCCCAAGAAGAAATGGTATGTTCTCCTAAACCCATAAACCATTTTGGTGATGTTGCTTTCAAAGTAGCAGGAAAGAGACGAAGTTTATGTGTGTCATCTGTGTATCCATAAGTTTGACATAAGATATCAAATTCAGACATAAATGAGTCAAGATATTCTGTTGATATTCCATAAAAATTGGGCAAAAAAGATGGTGGAATGTTTTTCATTTTCACTTCCTCTCCTAGTATTTCTCTTGTGTCTAATATTGGGAATCAAAAGGTAGTTTCCTGAGCATTTTATTTTTCTATATCATGCTATATTTTGTTATTATACTCTCTTTTTGCTTCTTCCTCTATTTTTCTCTCCTCTTCTATTCTCCTTTATTCCTCTCTTTTTTCTCCGCCATTCCTTCTATTGTCTCTCATATTGAAGTCTTTTTTCTGGAGCCATGACTGGTATATTAGACCCTTCTCCTTCTTTAGTCATTTCCTTTTCAGTTATTTGTAATGTTTCAACATGAGGTTGATTTTGTGTTTCCTCAACTATCTTTATTTTTTCAAGAAATGGTTGCTCTAATTGTTTAACAACTGGTCTCCTTGTTTCCTTTTGTCTTTCTATGCTATGGGTTTCTTTTGGTGTTTGCTTCCTTTTTACCTCCCAGACTAACAAGGTTTGTCTTTCAATTAGAGTCAATCTTTTTCCTGATCTTTTTTTTCTTCTAATTCCTCTAGAGTTGGTATCCCAGCAATTGGTGTTGTTAGTCCTGATGGTCCTGCCCCTATGGATGGTTGAATTGTTGGGGGTTTTGTTTAATGAATCTACCTTTCCGATCCCTATCTCTAGGCATAAAGAAACATAATTTGAAAGAAAAAATAAGTTTTTTTTGTTTTTGTTATTTTTAATCTCCTAATTAACTATGTTGATGTATGCTTCCACGACAACGACGCCAAAAATGTTGGTTCAATTTACTAGGTAAAATAACACAAGTATTTTAATATCAATCTAGGTTTCTAAACTTGGAAGCATGTCCAAAATATATGGATCTAAGATGTAGTCAATCGTTTAGAAGAAATTTTTTTTAATCTAAAGGAAATGCATATTACAAATATAAAATCTAACTAAGTAATTTCGGATTCAATATGTAATAAATGAAGGAAGAGGCTCCTAACTTAGGAGATCCCATTTAACCTTTCCCACATTACTACTTTCATGAATAGAAACCAATTAACTGATGGAAAATAGCTTATGATTCATAAAGAGTAATAGAAAAGGCTCCCAACTGAGGAGGTCCATCTTGTCCTTCTTCACAATTTCATTCATCACTGTTACCATTGTATTTAAGACTAGAATTCAGAAAATAGCTTTAAACAAGGAAAAGAAAAAGAATATATATATTTTTTCCTATATAATATAGAAGGAGAGTTTAACTTAAACACTATTTTTTCCCTTCATATGCAGATTATAATTAAACCAAGATTCATAAGCATAATTAAATAACTCAACAAGGAAAATAAAGATGAATTCTAGTTATTGTTCTTGGATCAGATAGAAGGAGAGTTTAACTTAAACACTTGTTTATCCCTTCATATGAAGATTAGAAGTAAACCAATATTTAACAACAAACATAATAAATCATCATTCATCTAATTAACTGAACAAATCTAAAGCAAAAATAGTTCATGAAAATTAAGCTAAATTAACCAAGAAGTGTACTAACTTGGTGTGGGGGCCCTCCACCCTTGCCTTGCACACTTGAAAAAATTATTAGCTACTGAAAAATCTGTCAATCATCCTCAAGGTTGAACAAAAAAAATAAGGTGGAACTAGTTCCCCAAATTAACTCACAAAGTTTAGAAGTCTCAATATGAAATTATACAAATTCTCCTTGTTTCAATGGTTCATAAGCTTGGTATAAATCGATAAATGATAAAAAAAATATGCTACAATGTCTCTAACAACCTTATATTATCCTAATACCATTCATATAGGTCGAAATCATCCAATTAGTTACACAAAATCTAGAAAAATCCCAAAAACTACTATTTCTGCCCTATGTTCTAGGGATTCCTAAAAAAGTGGTCATGTTTGACAAGCGTTGACCGGGCCTGTTTTAGCTTAGTTTGACCGAACCAATAGATGATTTTTCATCCGTGGTTCCCAATATTTCCAAACCCATGCTCACTCATGTCGAGGTGTCCTTTATATATGAATTTCATGAAGCAATTACGAGAATTTTTAGTTCTATCCAAAAATACTCTTAAAACCCAATTTTTACAAAAATATCTAAAAATTGAAAAACATAATTTATTTACCTGAATATTCATAATAAGGTCAAAATATGTCATATTTGGATGATAAAATGTGGAAAATTATGGGAATTAGGTGTATCTTTAACAAGAAAAATTGAATAAAATTTGAGGGCCAACAATGTGCATTCTTGGGTTCTCTCTTGGATTTCCATTGAATTTTGGAATTTATAAAGGTAACTTAATAGACATAGGTTCCCACCCAAGTCATGGAATGTGAGATCATTTATTCATAAGTTTATCTACAGTAAAAAATTTAAGATATGCAAGAAATGGAAGTTGGTTTTGTCCAAATAGGTATGGAGGAAGAGATGCCACTCTATATAAACCTTGAGTGTAATATTCCCAAATGGGAAAAGTAGGAATATAGTGCATACAACTGGAAATATTAGGGTAAATCAACACATCAACAAGGGAGACCAATATGGAACCATAAAATTAGTATAATAACAACAAATCAATAAAAAATAGTGAGGCATAAGTCATATGAAATGAGGAAACAAGCCTCCCATAAACAATGACTCGCAAAAGTGAGATACTGCTACAATAAAAAATGCTGGAGAACTACTACAGGATAGTCATAACATGCATAAATACATATGGATATCATACAATTATAGAAATATAATGATATATGCATAAATATATGTTATACAAATAGATCTAGGCCCTATATCACCTTTCCAAGATAACCCAAGAGGGCTTTCGGAAAAATTCACAGAATGTGCTAATGTAAGCTGCAGCCCTAGGGCTGAAGGTATGCTGCAACAATAGAAATGAGAAGATATGGATGAAGCTTATGTAGAATCCTACAAATATTCTCCAATACATCCTTCGGATGAAAGGATGGCCCCTCCATTGAAGAAATCACCTCCCAAATCAGACACTGCAACCACCCCCCTGCAACTCCTCCCTAAAATAACGCAGATCTGGACTAGAAATGCGATGTAGGAGATAAAATAACCTTGGCCTGATGCAAAATATATAAAAAAATCCCAAGGGTCTTCTTTACTAGCCTCCCAATGGAAGGAAACCTTCCTACACTCTAAAACTAACTCAGAAAACACCCAATGAAAACCTCCACTGCCGCACCCTGCAACACAGCACAAATCTAAGCAGAAACTGTGCTATTGAAGAAAGTTGAAGCTTGGCCTGATACCCGATTTTGGAAAAGTAGTGCAATAATCCTCCTAGAGGCTCCTTAAGGAAAGAGGTGGGATTCCCGCTTGGGAACACCCTGTGCTAAATAGCACTGCAATCTTAGCTAAACAACTGAAGAGAGCAACAAGTCTAAACAAACCATCAAAAAAATAATAATCCAATCGTACCCACAATGGCTTCCATCCTCTTCCTTATATTCTTGGTGAGCTTCCTCACCTTAGGCCCCACTCATTAAAGCCACTACTTCCATGCATGGAATCTCCCTCCAAAAATGCACTGTCCCTCAATGAATGCCACTCCTTCCATACCAGTGCTGTTTGACTTTGTCAAGGTTGACCCAGTGTTGATGCTCCAACCCCTTTTCACACATAAGGGTATTCAATCCAGATTTTAGATGAACTCCTTTCACATTAGGAGTGTCTTTTATTTCTACTAAGGAGATATATGGGTCTCCATACCCTCTTATTCCTCTAAATAAGAGAAAAATCAAAATTTAATATTCCAATTAGCTGTGTGCTAATTTAGGAATATTACAGTCCTCCCCTCCCAAATGTTGATTTTCCTTAAGCAACTGCAAGGATAGAACTGAAGAGCCTCTCCTCTTCCTCCTGTAGCATCCTCATATGATAATTTCCTCCAATGAACAAGATGCCCTCTCATCATTATGTCCCCTAGCTACTCCTCCCAAGTGTATAAGTAAGCCTTTGGCGACCATTTGAAATGGCTCTCACCATGAAGTAGTGGGATATCCATAGAGGAAACTATATGTGGTTTAGAGGCATTTTGAGGCATGGGATCATAAGATCATTGGTAACCTTCATTCCCATGTGAATCTCCAAACCCCAAGCTATCATCCATACAAAGTGAGTCACCCTCCAAAATGGTAACTCATGAAAAATTTCTTCCACCTTTGGCTCTTGCACTTTAGGTGGGCTACATAATTGAACATGATAAACCAAATGGCCTACCCCATGCTGTCTCTCTCTCCACTTATGGAAAGGGTAGAGCTGTTGCTGATATTGGGCTACAATAATGTTTCCCTCAAGATACAGAAGGATAACTGGATCTACAAAGACCCCTTCTCTAGTTTCATGAGCCCAAACCATCCCATACAAATTGAATGGCACATCATCACCATATGGTATCCAAGTCAGAAAGATACTGAATGTTATGTGCAATGTTGGATGGTGTCAATGGTTTCTTTAGTGGATACAATGCAGTTTTACCAATTGCTTTTTTAGAACATCATGTGGCAATTTGTCTCCCAACAAGTTTTTAGTTGTGCATGTTTTTTCATATAGTAGGAAGTAGTAACTGACATTATATATCAGCTAGGCATAACAAGAATAACACCACATTTTCCCAAAGCCATGAGAAGAAGGGATATCTCCATCATAAATGTTGGTCCTAGAATGACCATGAAACCCAAATATAATCTTGTCCCCTTGTGGAGAAATGCACTGTACATAGATGGTGAGAGAATGAAAATACTTTGTGAAATGATCAATAAGTAAATAAATACATTTCTTACCATGCATTGTGATTAGGCTGAAAATGAGGTCCATGGATGAGCCCTCCCATGAGAATCTCCTCATAGAGGTCTGCAAAATGAAGGGATGCATACTTCCCTTGGAACACTCCATCAATAGATACATACTCCCAAGTGACAATGCTATTGGCCTTGGTGATAAGGCTCTTTCCACTCCATGACTCCATTCTTTGACATGCGATATGCCAAAGTCATCCACCATCATGCCACTATATGTGGGAGACTCCTTCCTATGTGGAAGTATCTGTTGGTCCTTCAATGCTGAAGGGTACCCCCTTTGCACCCTGATTGTGCCATCCTTCTGTTCTGGAATATCATGCAAAGTGTGGGGGAAATTCAGCCCATACTCTCATAAGAGTAGCCAAATCAAGAATAGCTCTTGCCACCTCTTCACACCTCCATCATACAAACCATCAGGTGAAAACATGATGATTGACATGAAGAATTCCACATCATCACAATGCACCCAAACTCCTTGCTGCCGCATCATGCAAGTGTCATGCCAAATCCAAAACAACAACATACCCTTCAAAGTAGGATATGTTACATGCTGATCAAACTCTTTAAAGAGTAGCCAGTGCAACATTGCCTCCTGCTACCCTGTGTCATAGATCTACAAGTGGCTTTCCAGCCTCTTGCTCATCAACATCACCCATCCAAATAATGGTGACTGTCTATCATCATGATCAAAATTGGTATTCCTCCAATGGAGAATACCACCCTCCCAATCCAAATCACTATCTCTACACTTCATGGGATGTTGAAGTGCAGCCTCTTGGAGATCTCCATATGAATACCACTCATAAATGACCAAATGGACCCCATAAGGATCCAAATAAACTGAAGGAAAATATTCTCATTGAGCTGTGAATTACTCAACAAGAAGGATCCATCATAATAATGGGAGATAAGATGTCTCTCATCAACCATCTTCCAATCCTCTGCTACACATGTAGACTGGTCATTGGAATGCTCCAATAATGGTAGGGCCCTCAACTCATCATTATTGCTCCATGACAGTGCTGCTGATCTCCATGATGGTGCATCTGCTGTCTCATGATCATGTTCAATGCTAAACATATAGTTATACATTGGATTATTTAGGACAATTATCATCCTATCCTCAAAAAATCTACACTCCATCCCCAAGAGTTGTGTGCAGCTCCACAATGACATACTAGGATGACTATATATCTCCTCCTTGAACAAATCAAGGGTCCTCCATGAAGTGATAGTCTACTGCTCCAAATCAACAATATGCTTTGACCCTAGGTCATGTATTTGAACATATTGTACTGCTACAAGGGTTTCTTCCTTCGGTGTGATGAATTCCCCAACTATTGATGATTATGGATGCTCCTCTATAGCTACACCAGCACTGTTATAAGTCTCCTCCTCCTCATGCATCTCCTGAATAGTGCATGGGACTCTAAATGCCAAGAGATCAAGATCACTTTGAAAAGGTGCAAGTGTCCCTTCTCCTGATGCAAGTACTCCTACAGAAAGTGGTGGTGAAGGTCTCTTCTCCTTTGATTTCTTCTTGTCAAATTTCTTGATCAACCTTTGAGTAAAATTTTCATATGCAGTCACTCTTGCATGACTCAAATGGCTGAACCACCAAATGTTTGCTTCACCCTAAAGGTGTAGCACTGCAATCTCAACAGATCCTGTCTCTGCCACTGGATGTAGCAGGAATAATGCATCCAATTTCATTCCCCAAGCCCTTGCTATGCATGTGGATGAACCATCAAATGTAGACAATACAAATCTATTGTTGCAAGGTATTCTTTCTTCCTTGAGCTGGATGAACTGTGGGAGAGTTAGATCCTCCTTGAAAGCCCTTGATTGAGATTTGTATTCTGTAAGATACTCACTTAGAATATTGTGATCTAAGTGTCCTCCATCCCCATGCCTTTTGTCTTCTTACTCAAAATAAAAGGGCATAGTATGTTTCTTTGGAGCTCTATGCAATACTGGTTCTTTCTTCTGCTGATAGGAAGTACAAGGACCTTCCTCATCTTGAAACCCTAGTGTGGTTTCATTGCTTTTCTCCAATTTTCTTTGTTTGACCTCATTGGTGAGGTCCCTCTTAGATCTAAAAAGAGATGAGATAAAACTCATTCCTTCCATCATTCTGATCTCTTTCTCCATCTTCTTATTCTCCTGATACCATAATGGTTGAGATCCACAGGCTGAGCCAAGATTAGGCTCTGATACCATTATAATATTCCAAAATGGGAAAAAGTGCATAAAACTGAAAATAGCAGGGTAAATAAACACATCAAAAATGGAGACCAATATGGACGATAACATTATGTATAAGAATATAAAATCAATACAAAATAGTGAGGCATAATTCATATGAAATGAGGAAACGAGCCTCCCATAAACAATCACTCCCAAAAGTGAGATGCTGCTACAATACAAAATATTGGAGAGCTGCTACAGAGCAGTCATAACATGCATAAATACAAATGGAGATCATACAATTATACAAATATAATGATATATGCCTCAATATATTTTATACAAATAGATCTATTTCCTATATCACCTTTCCAAGATAACCCAAGAGGGTTTCCAGAAAAATGTACACAATGTGCCAATGTAAGCTACAACCCTAGGGCTGAAGGTATGCTGCAACAATATAAATGAGAAAATATGGATGAAGCTAATGTATAATCCTATATCTCTTCTCCAATATATCCTTTGGATGAAAGGATGGCCCCTCCACTGAAGAAATCACCTCCCAAATAAAACACTAAAACCACCCCTGCAACTCCTCCCTAAAATAACATAGATCTGGACTAGAATTGCACTATAGGGGATAAAATCACTTTAGCCTGATGGAAAATATATCAAAAAAGACCAAGGGGCTTATTTACTGGCCTCCCAAGGGAAGGAAACCTTCCTCCATTGCAAAAATAGCTCAGAAAACACCCAATGCAAACCTCCACTGCTACACCCTACAACACAACACAAATCTAAGCAGAAACTGCATTGTTGAAGAAAGATGAAGCTTGGCTTGATACCTGATTGTGGAAATGTAGTGCCATACTCCTCCTAGAGGCTCCTCAAGGAAAGGGGTGGGATTCCCACTCGGGAACACCCTGTGCTAAAAAACACTGCAATATTAGCTAAATAGCTGAAGAGAGCAACAAGTCTAAACAAACCATCAACAAAACAATAATCCAATCATACCCACAATGGCTGCCATCCCCTTCCTTATATTCTTGGTGAAATTCCTCGCCTTGGGCCCCACTCATTAAAGCCACTACTTCCATGCATGGAATCTCCCTCCAAAACTGCATTTTCCCTCAATGAATGCCACTCCTTCCATACTAACGATGTTTGATTTGGTCAAGGTTGACCTAGTCTTCATGCTCCAACCCCTTCTCACACATAAGGGTCTTCAATCTACCTTTTAGATGACCTTCTTTCACATTAGGAGTGTCTTTTATTCCTACTAAGGATATTTATGGGTCTCCATACCCTCTTATTCCTCTAACTAAGAGAAAAATCAAAATTAATATTCCAATTAGCTATGTGCTAATTTAGGAATATTACATTGAGGTCCTACAATAACATAGGACCTCAATAGGGAATTGTTCCTCCTAGAAGTATATTAGTGCCTAAATTATCCCCTTCACTATTTCAGGTGTAAATTTCACATAATGACTTTTCTTTTCATTCATAATATGTGATTATAAAGTTCTCCCCAATCTATTTCATTTAATTTGTATATACTTTGTGTACAAGTGTACACATAGTTTCATTAGATTTCTCCACCTAAAAATGCTTTATAGGGCCTCAAATATGCCTCATAAGTCAAACACTTACAAAGCATAGGAAATTCATAGTAAAAGTAATGATTTTAATTATTTTAGTGTCATAAGAAGTTATATTATATTTTGTGAACCTTTAGAAATATGATATATGACCTAATCACCCGAAGTATGTATTCGTAAGGATATTTTATTCACCTAATTGACTAGAAAAAGAAAATAATCAGTCAATATAATATGTTAGTTGAATATAAAAACCTATTAACTAAACAATTGAGTTTTTCAACCTATGAGTTGGATTGAACAAGGTAAAAACTACTATGTTGTTAACATGATTTGATCAAATGGTTAGGTTATTTGACCATTAGATTAACTTGACCAACGTTCTAGTTGATTGTCAGTTAGGTTGAAGAATCAATCAATCATCGATCAATTCGATTAATCATTTGATCTTCATTCAATTTGACTAACTAATATATCATTAGTCAATACAATTAATGAGTCAAACATCAATTGATGTTTACTAAATAGTTAACCATCAGTCAAGTCAACAATTGGTCGAGCTAACTACCAAGTTGACCATTGGTTGATTTTGGATAAACAATTTACTATTATTTAATTTTGATTAATCATTTGACCATTAGTTGAACCAACTACCCATTAAATTTTTAGTTGATGTTTACTGACCAATTAACTATCAATTGATGTTGACTAACTACTTGATTGAAAAAATCTTGTCAAATCGAACAAAAAATTGACAAAGTAATTGACATGGTTGACCATTGGGTTTAATTTACTTATGAAATGCACATGTCAACTATATCTTCAAGTCAATCAACCATAAAATTATTTTGACTAAATATTTAGCTTAATCAACCATCTAGTAGAATAAAAAAAGTAGAACATGTTGACCTACTATATAGATGATTCAACTGGGTAATCAAATTAATCAAACATTGTAATATGTAAAACTAAATAAGTAGCCATTTTTTTTCAATTGGGAGATCAATTCCATCAACCATATGTTATTCAAGGTTTACTTATAATTTCTTTCTCTAGCCCAATGTAGGTCCAATGTTTGAACTAATGAGCTTTGATATCATCTTGAAATGAACTTAACACATTATATCCTTAGGTGATATAACATGGAAATTTTGAGAACTCTTTTAAAACCCACTCTTTTCCATACTTAACCTATTCCTATTACCACATTTATTTACAATTTTATTTCATCCCTGAGTCAAATAAATCGACCTGTCATCGAGTATCCGTTGACCTTAGCCATGTACAAATATTTGAGTAGTGGATCACCCTCTAAGTTGGGGCTATATATACTCAAGGGAAAAGACTCACCTAGAGCCAACTATTTTCTTAGAAATGGTACCAATAAACTACCAGGTTGGGTACCAATCAACTACAAGGTTGGGTACCAACTTCAGTATCCTCTCTAACTATAGTCCTACATCCCTTAGCTTGCAAAACCCAAGGAAGTGCATCCATTCTCTATCCATATAGTCCATTAGGCTATGCCACTACTCTTCATAGGAATCAAGTGTATACCATTTAAGAACACTGAAAGTATTGTATCTCCAAAAGTTCCTTCTACCTTCTAGAGTCCACTAGGAAACCATGAGGCCTCACATTGGGAAATTGTACCTAACCAATTCCCCCTCAAAGCTATAACCTTCCTAATGGAACTTATTTTTGTACCTTTTTTCTACAAGAACATACCCGTTTTTACTCCAATATTAACTTAGTTCACTTCCTTTTATTTCACATAAGACTCACTTCCTTACCCTTGTCATAATTTTTCTAAAAGGTATACAAGAAAATAAGAAGACAACACACACACACACACACACACACACACACACACACACACACACACACACACACACACACACACACACACATAACCAAGCACAAGATTTATAACATTTTAGACTACTTTTTTTATATTTGATGCGTGATTGAATATGTTTTCTCTTTTATTTTATGATCAATGGACTTGATTGCATGTAAATAAATGTGATTAGAGTAAATTCATTTTTTGTGTGTGTTCACCTGTTAGACACCCGTGATTTTTTAGATTGGTGAGATCAAATGGACAGGGAAACATCAGACCAGCCTTTGGAGTCCTAGGACCTAGCCTTTCTAGAGTTAGAGATGGCTCTGTCTATTTATGAAAAAGATGTGAACTTGTTTGCTTCTAGGGTTTTGATTTTAGGCTAGTTGTTAAATGTAGGGTTTGTTTGTTGGTTTTGGTTCAGTAAGATGATCAAGTAGAATAGATGGAACGAGGAAATATTCAAGTCATTGGGCTATGGAGTCTATAAAAGTCATGGAAAGTTCAACAATGGATCGGGGAGCATCACATGGCAAATCTAGCATTAGTCAATGGATTTTCAAGGTTTATGGGAAATGAGGTGAACATTAAGTTTGTGCAAAGTAGGTCAAAGGGAAATTAAGAATCCTTTATCATGTACTTAAAAAAAAGAAGGGAATTAAATACATAAGCATGAAGAAGCAATCAATAGACATGGAAACCAATAACTCTTTGATTCAACTTAAGAAAATAAGAATTCAAGACAAACATTCCAATGAAATATAGAAGGTGAGAAACTCATTTAACTTCTAGTGATTTCACCTTCAAGGTTAGAAAACATTCAAGATACACATATAACTTTAATCAAAGAAGAAGAAGAGCCTAAACATCATTTATCATAGTTATGAATATCTCCAAAACAATTTTTCAAGCTCGAACAAAGGGTATGATCGAAACATAGCCTCTTTGGAAGACCTAATTAATGGTAATTTGGAGAGAGACCTCAAGAACAATGTTTAGTGACATCAAAGAAGCAGGGCTAGCCATAAATAATCTTTGATACCTACTGTATTAAACCATTCATGAAATAAACAAGCTTAGGGGGTCTATAGAGAAATTAAAAATTCTCTAGAATTTCCTAGCAGAAGAAAACAAAGAGGCAATGAAGAATAAACAGAGCTAAGGTGCCTTTGAAGAACATTTCTTAGTCTAAATCCTTTGTTATTTTGCAACATAGAAATATGGAAACATAATGAAACATGAGAAAAAAATAACTGAAATAGAATCACTTCACCATTAACCAAGCTCAGGGATCCTGCAAGCAAGCCTCCTCCATCAACAAGCAAAACAAGCCATTCACAAGCTCCACAACACCAAATTTCTCTTCAACCTCCAAAAGGCTATGTATTGCTCCAAAGAGTCATCAAATGCCAACATTTTACAACGAAGCCCTAATTCTCTATTTATTTAGCAAAGGAGGGAAAAAAACCCTAGATAGGGTTGGAAAATGTCAAAATCACTCATAAATGCCTAGGAGACCATGCAAGGCCCAAGGTACAAAATATCCCATGAAATAAATGCAAAAATAGCTCCTAGCACCTAATTTTAGAGTTATTTGTCTCAAAAAGCATTAAAATATAATTTTGCAATAAATGAGTGTGTTTTGTTGACTTTTGACTAGAAACACATAGTGAAGTCTATAAGTGCAATGCCTTCACACGCAAAAAATGGGTCCACTTGCAGCCAAGTTTTGGTGACCTTCTCGATGTCATAATTTTCTTTGTGATGGCTCGTTGGAAATCCTAATGAGTCTAATTCCCTAATATACCTTTGGTTTTCTGATTGAGCCCCTGTAACTAGTCCAAAAATCCAAATTCCCCAAACTGCTCTGAGCGCAGCGCCAACACAGGCAGAAAATGGGTCCACTTGCAGCCACATTTTGGTGACCTTCCTGACGTTAGAGTTTTCTATATGATGGCTTGTTGGAAATACTGCTGAGTCTGATTTCCAAATATACATTTTTTTTTCTTATTGCGCTTCTGTAACCTATCTAAAAATCCAAATTCCCCAAACTACTTTGAGCGCAGTGCCAACACAGGCAGAAAATGGGTCCACTTGCAGCCAAGGTTTGGTGATGTTACCGATGTCGAAGTTTGCTCCATGATGGCCCGTTGCAAATCCTGCTGAGTCTACTTTACAAATATACCTTTGGTATTCTGATTGAGTGCCTATAAATAGTCCAAAAAGCCAAATTCCCAAAACTTCTATAGGCGCAGTGCCAAGCTTGAAAATGAGGCAGAAAGGTGAAAAATGAGGTGGTTTTTGGCCTTTTGAGGGGTCAAAAATGCTCCAAATGCTTTGAATTTTGGTGAGAATAATGTAATATACATGATAGTTCCAAAAATTAAAAATTATCCCTCTGAGGATGTCTGAGGAAAAAGCGTAGCGCTAGGGTGCTGCGCTTATAGGCCTCAAAATTTGCAAAAAACAAAAAATTGTCAAAATTCTCCCAAAATTGGTGGACACCTTCCTCATGGGGTTTGAGAAGCCTATAGAAAATCTTGAGTCAAGATCACAAGTTTTACTTGTTCTTTTTCCTCTTTGAGTGCTTTGATTTTGGTTTGGGCCTTTGTGAGTTTTAGCCCTTGTAACTTGGTCTCTCCAGATTTCTCTTTGATCTTTTATTTGCCTTTATCTAGCTTCTTGTTAGAAAAGGAAGGCATGGTCCCTTGCCTTTTAGAGGTAGAGAACAAAAGCCTTTGTGCTATTTTATATTTCAATGGAAGAGGTTTAATTGTGATCATTTGGGTGTCTTCATCATCGCTGCCATCATTTGTCTCTATGTCTTCCTCTTCATTACCTCGACTGCTGCGTCCTTCCTCATTTACCTCATCTTGATTTGCATCCACCTCCATGTCTTGCACTTCATTTCTGACCTCTTCACTGATTTGTGTACCTTCAATTTGTTCCTCATTATTGCTGCTTGTTTCATCACTGCTTTGACCTTCATTTTGGCTACCAGCCTCTTGATTTTCTTTACTGTCATCATCCTCCCCTGTTTCCATGTTGCATGCTTCTTGTTGGCTCAAATAATCATAACCCTCATTGTCACTTTGGTTTGATTCATTGTTACTCTCACCTTCATTGTCACTTGCTTGTTCACTGCCACTTCCTTCTTCATCTGATATGGTGACTAGTGCTGCCCTTAGACAACCCTAGGCCTACTTATAAAACTTGGTAGGAGGAGTGAAATGAAATTATGGTGAGGGAAGCTCTTGGAAATGAGTGGTATGGAGGTGGGTTTATGACTAGTTTTATATGGGCTTGGAGGAGGGCTTAACTTGAACTGATTTTTAATTACCCTAACTCATACTCTCCTTGACTAATAATTGCTTGTTTGGAAGTCAAAACAGAGGGTTGTTTGCCATGAAGACCTAGGGTTTGTAGGCACTAGGGTTTGATCACTTTACCTTAATCATTAAATCACAAAAATAACTTGGAAGATAAGGAAACATGCACCTACCAATGTTAACTTGCTTGCAGGTCCTTAGATGTAGCTTGAAGGTGTCCCCTTGTGTTTTTGGCAATTTTTTGCAGGTGGGAGAGGCTTTCTGCTCTAGGCACAACACTCTGCATGAGCAGTCAGGTGTCAGGTCCTCTTAAGCCTATATCCAAGAATTCTAGGCTAGTTAGGCTCTCTAAGCGCAGCACCGAGCAGGTTCTGCGCCAGTCGGGCCTCTCTCTACCATAAGCGCAACCCCTGAACTCCCTACGCGTAGTGCATTTTATAGAGGGAATTTGGAGGCCTTCCCGATGTCCAAATTGGGCCCGTGATAGCTCATTTGAAAGATTATCATTTCTGCTTTCCAAATAGATTTTTTTTCTCTTATTGGATTTGATTTGACCTTTCAAAGGTTGATTCTCCCAAGAATGGTCAAAAAGTGCTTAATGATGGTGCAGAAATGCAGAGTGCTGGTGCAAAAAACTTTTGGATGCCTTTCGAAACTTCAAATTGAGCTCATGATAGATCATTGGAAAGATATTGAAGTATAATTTTCACTTGACATATTAATAAAGTCATGTGGACACTCAAGCTATGAGAAAACCTGAATTTCCCAAGGTCACTCTAGAAGTGCAACAATTCTCCCATGACACCTGTAGTTTTGATATTGCTCCCAAACCATGATACGTGTGTAGAATATGAAGGAGGTTTTTCTTCTTGGACCTATGATGGACAAAAAAATCTCTCACTTTTTTCAAATTCATCTCTGTTTGGTTAGAAACATAGCTTGAAGCATGATTTGTCCTTTGGAAAGGATTCTTGGAAAATGATGGAGGCATAATATTTATGATTTGGTATGGATTTATGCTTGCTGATATGACCTTTTAACACTTTTGCAAAAGTTTCAAGCTTGTCCATTACCTCATATGCAGACTCTGAAACTGAATGACAGTCTTCTTTGGAAATGATGACCTAGGAACACATGAAACCCTAATTGACCTAGTGGGGGTTTCTTTGACCTCTCTTTGACTCAAAATTGGCTTGATATATTTAAGTGAAAAATAGGGTATTGATCAAGTTGTGTAGTGAAGATTCAAAATCCAATGTAGTTGATTTATCTAAAGAGCCTACAGAGATAGTTTTGAGACCATCAATCCTTGAGGAATTTTGGGGAATCATGGGAATGAGTTAGGCTTATAGGAAAAACCTAGATGGAAAATGGAGTCATAGGCAATGGACAAGTGGGGTAATGAGATTATGGGTAGGAAAAATGATGGAAATGAGAGGCACAAGCCATTTGGAGTCTGTAGGAGTTACAAGGTGATCATGAAATGGAAAAAGGGTAGGATAGTGAAAATTTTTCTCTAAGGATAATGAAGGAAGTGAGATTTAAAAAACTCACAATATTCATGAATTTTGTTTTTAGAAATCTAGGATAAGTATTTATTCATCTAAAAAATAGAAAAAAATTACTGATGACTAACAACACCAAGTGCCTAACAAGATCCTACGAGACTTGAGATTAATAATTATACAATTTTTTGTTCTAATAAGACCCAACAATAGGAAAAAACATATTCACACCATCATATTTGGTGTTTTTGTTGAGGAGGAACTCAAAGAACTAATATTTTTCACCAAGATGGAAGAGATAATAAGGACAACTTAGGGAATTTTCAACTACCCCTTTGATAAAGTTTTTCTAGAGTATCCTGCATTAGGTCATGGTTAGATGCATCTGAATTTAAAAGCTCAAGAATATTCTTGTGGTATAATAACAACCACTCATCATAATAACACATTGATAGACATGTGAGCTAATCCTGAAGGTGGTCCTAATACTTGAACAAAGAATCCAAAGGAATAAATAACATACATTCTAGTAGTTGGTCCTCTTAATCTTGATTCAATAGCTAATACATGCATTAACACTCTAACATTATCATTTCTTAGGTATGAAAATGAAAATATCATAAGAGAACCAAAATCCTTCATTAAATCAAATGAGTTGGACTATTTGGAAAAAGTATGTGCTGGGATGGGGGAAGAAGTATATTGAAAAAAACAAAGGGAACTAGTTAGTTTTGAATTTCCTATTCAAGATGCTGATTGATTTGTTATAGTGAAAAAACATCCTACCTTATCCTTTGCATAATGTTTTAGGGTTGGATAGTGAGGACACTATTATGTGCCTATAATATTATTTTAGAAACCATATTGTTATTATTATTCCCCATATAAGCCCACTATTATTATTATTGTTCCCTTACATTATTATTCTTATGTGGGCCAAATTATATTTTTATCCTTTAGACTCTTATATATAACAAGGAGGCATTTTCATTTGAATCATCAAACAATTTTTCATTTATATGTGTTGGGTGCTGAAGTTACAATTTAATTTAATGCCATCAACACTTAATTTTTTAAACCAGAGCTATGTAAGCTTTGAGGCGTAGCACAAGAAATTCCAAACATTATGGATTTAACTGATCGAGGTGGATATTGTTGGCCACCCAACTATTCCACTTGGGGCCCCACCATTGTTTCTTTCAGTTTTTCAGTTTCCTTAATTATGGCACAATTTACTATTTTTAGCAGTTTTTCGAGTCCTGAACTTCCGCAGCTGTTTTGAGGCCCTAAATGAAGTTTTTTAGGCATTTCTTTCCTGAAAAAATGAGTCTGTTTCGAACTTTATTTTCATGGTTAGAAATTGCAGTCCTCAGATAGATCTTTCTAACTATGTATCATGTGCATCAAATGGAGATAATATGCAAAAGTTACAACCCTGAGAAATTGATGTACCAATTTACCCCAATGGGGCTCATATTCTGGCGTTTCATCTCCTAGGGTTAGGTTTTCGAATGTTTAGGGTTTTTCGTTGTTTTTCAATAATATATAGGCCTTCGAGTCTCATTTTAGCATAGAGTTTAGAGGCCTATAGCCACCACATCTCTTCTCAGAGATAAGCTACCAGCTCCCTAGCTAGTTTATTTCCATTCTATATGTACGAAAATTTCAGTTCTTTGATATCAATGAGATGAAGTGTTATTTCCATTGCATCTTTGTATTTATGGTTATATGTGTATTCTGTTGCGTTCCTACACAAATCCAGATTAGTGGTATTAGAGTGGTTTTATTTTTATCGATCCTTTTTTGCATGTCCCCAACGAGGTCGAGGTATAAGGAGTTAGGGCTTGATCTGGTTGAACCTTTGCAAGATTAGCCTTACAAACCTTGATGACCACCCATGGGGGATGAAAAGTAATATGAGGGAGCAAGAGATCCTATCAAAATATTTCTCGAGGATGCCCTCGAAAAAAAAATGGAACGTGATGATGGATAACTTTGCTCAAATCTTTCAACGACTGCCCACTGGCAGCACATCTGCCTCCAACAACCACTCTGGAGGTGCAGCTCCATTTAAGGTACAAGTAAAATTTGAAATTCCCATATTTGAGGGCTGAATATATGCAGATGCAATAGATAGATGGTTGAATCTATTAGAAGGATATTTCTTGGTTCATGACTTTTCTGACTGGGAGAAGATTATTTTTGCACTCCTCAATGCTATCCCCCATGTCAAGCAATGGTGGGAAACCTATTGTGAGAAAAAGGATGATACATAAACTTCTATGTTCTCGACTGTACCCACTTGGAATTATTTCCAAGACACCATCAAGGAACAATACTATCCTGTGGGGAGCTATGAGGACAAGTACATACAATGGACCATGCCGCGGTAGCAAAGGGATCAAGATGTGCATGAGCTGACGAATCTGTTCCATAACTTGCGCACAACGTTGGGTATCAAAGATTCAGAGAAACATTTGGTGCTAAAGTAGCATAGTTTTCTACACAGATACAGTCACGAGGAAATGGAGTTCCTCGACATCTCCTCACTTGGTACGACATACGGGTATGCTGCCAAGATTGGGAAGAAATTCAAATAGAAGAAGCGAGACTTTATATATACGAATCAAAAGCAAGGGAAAGGTGCCCCCAAACCTCAAAATAAATGACAAAGCTAAGGCATGGCAGCCCAAGACAATCTACCAAATCCGCAAGCAAAGAACAACACCGTGAAGCCCAAGAAGGACACGAGAAAGTGCTGTGAGTTCTGTTAGGTCCTTGTAATTTAGTAGATTGGCAAGACTAAATGCTGCAGAGACTACATAAAAAACCACTTTGGGATTCTAGGATCTAGCCCTCCTGAATCTAGAGAGGGATCTCTCTGTGAGTGCAAAGATTGATTTATCTTTAAGGCTTTTAGTATGATATTAGGCTAGTTATTAAGAACAAGGGTTTTTTGTTTGTTTCGTTGGTCAGGTATGATCTTTAATTGGATGGAATATCACAAAATGAATGAGTTCAAAAGAGGTGAAGATGCAAGTATATTGAGAAGTTTTCAACAGATATGATTAGCATGAAGCAGCTTTAAACCATTAGGCAATGGAGTCACAAAAGAGTTTAATTGTACAACAATTTCAAGAGTGGTCCAAGGGGCAAGTCATCTATATCAAAAGATCCCTTGGATTAAATGATGGAATGGAACATTAAAAGTATTGAGAAGGTGGAAAAAGCCAATAATTTAAACAACGATTTATCAACTTTCCATACAAGAAAAGCCATTTTAAGCATCTGTTTAAAACCAACCAAAGGACAGGGCTAACCATAAACCTCTTTGGACAAGCTTGTATTAAAGCTAACTTATCAGACAAACAATTAAGTAATCCACATGACTACTTTCAGAAAGGATGAAAAAAGAGAAGAAAAACAAAGTGTAGCTTAAGATCAAGTAAGATATCATTAAAATCTAGACTTGCTTTCAGCATACTCTTAGGGAAACTTTAAAACAACCTTTGGAGAAAGAACTAGAAAACAGGGCAAACCATAAACCTTTCTAGTTTAACTCTACTTAGCATGTAATGAAAATATCATTCAAGAAATTCCTTTCAAGTTTTGCACATCAAGACATGGACTAACCAACATTCCTTGATAACGTTTACACTTAACTTAAGTCATTCTTAAATACACAATTGGAGGAAAACTTAAAGATAAAACTTTCAGTGAGAGTAGGGTACTTATAAGAGTAAATCCTAGCTCTATATTTGTTGTTCTTTATCAAAGAAACATGAACAAAATGGAAAACATGAAAGGAAAACAATAACAATAAGAAGTACTTCACCAATGATATAGACTAGGATCCCAAAAATTAGCTTGTATATTTATTTTCAATCCAGTTACATACTTCAAGTCCAATGTTTCATCACAACAACAACTTCTCTTCTCAGCCTCACTTCTTCAATAAATTAACAGAGCTTTAGAGCTTCAGAATTTATTTACATTCAACAATGATTCGAATACATCAACTATTACATCAGAAATCCAATAACCAACCCTTTACAATGTGCTCCTCAAGGATATCTTATAAGAAGATGAGGAGGTGGGATGAAAGTAAAGATCTCTAGGTTCAATTAATATAAGTTAATGCCTCTCTGCCTTTGAGAAACTCAACAGAGAATATTTCTGATATTTCCTCTGTATTAATGGGTTTTCATTAAGTTTTTAGGCTACTTGGCAGATTTTGTTGACTTTGAAACTCTTTAGGCAGGCTGGAAATAACTCTAGAAAAAATATCATTGAATTGGCAATAACTATGCCTTCTTTGGATTTATGAAAGCTGCAGGTGGCTCTTTGGTAGCTGAAGAGGATTCAATTAGCCTCTGATGTGGCAGTGGAGGCCTTTCAGACTGATATTTCTCTTTGTTTTTCCTTAAAACACCTTTAATTTGCTTTTAGTCTGTGTTTTAGGCTTAATTAGCCCTTGATCTTCATTTTCAGGTCTTTTACTCCTTTAACATTGTCTTTATCTATAGATTAGGCCTTTGATTCTTGAATTTATGCCCTAATCCCTTTAAACTCTGGTTTAAAATCATTAAATCTTCACTTATGCTCTGATCTCATCCTTTGACACTAAAACTATTTGTTTATTTGATGTTTTACTGTGTTTTTTTTGTTTTGCAGGCGCACAGAAGGTTTACATAGGTGGAGGGGTTTGTTTTAATGAAATACCCCTTGGATCCCTTCCTGTATTGAAGGTTAGGAGTCATCATTCCTGGCTTTCGTGCTATTTTTAAAACTCTGGAAAAACCCATATATAAGTTGCACAAAACAAACAAAATTATGAAAATCCTGCAAAAAATAGGTTTAAACTGCTTTGGAGGCTTTTGGGCGCGAGGGAAAATCTGAGTCGTTGGATTAGAACAACCAATGGTCAAGATTAATCGGTGGGTTCATTCAAGAGTTTAGATGGTGGGAAAATTCAATGGAGGCGAAATTAAATTGGGATCGTTTGATCTCAGAGATTGATGGCGGAAAACTCACAATGGAGTGTTTGTGAGAATAGATAGGGGGCAAACGAAGGGAGGTGAGATAAAATGAGAGCCGTTTGATCTCAAAGATCAATGACCAAGATTAAAAGTAAAAATAACATTGCGGAGGAAAACGGTTTGGCGGAAAACCATTAATAGTTTTTGCACGGGCTCTGAGAGGGTAAATGGTTTTTCCAAAAAAAATGTGATTCCATTCATCGTGCGACACGTGGATTTACAAAACCACCCATTTCGTGTTTTTTTTTGGCATTAAAATTTAGGCGTAAAAATTACGCGAAATGGATTTTCAATCGTCGGATCAAAGGACCCAGATTCGACGGTGCGGATCGCACGTGACGGTTGAAGTTGTGGGTTAAAGAGGTAAGTGGGGCCCATGATGACGTGTGGTATTTTGTCGTGGAGCGGGCGGGTTAATTGGCTATCGGGTTTAATCTCGATCATCAGATTATTTTGACGAATGGTCAGGATTAAAAGAAGAAAGCGGATGGATGAATAGAGTAAAAGGCAAGGCGGAGGGTAAGGCGGAGATCGGGTAGCCTGAGGGCCGCTGATCTACAAAGATCAACGATCCATATTCAATTAAACCTTTTCATCGGGGAATGAAAAAACAAAGGAAATTAAGGTTATGACGAGGTTTCTAAGACCTTTTAGCGCCTGATTGTGGGGCCCTAAGTCTTATCAAGGTCAGGTTTTAGAGGTAATAAGTCCTCAGGGGATTAATAATTTCGGAAGTGCAAAGGGTGTTTTTAGACCAAAAATAGGGATTTTTGAGACCAAATGGGGGTTTCGGTAGGTAAATGGAGGCATTTTTAAACCAAATAAAAAGGGAAATATAAGGTTTAAAGGGGGGTTTCGATGATTTGGAAGCCAAATGAAGGTTTATGGAGGGATTTTATGAAGGGAAATAAGAATGAAAATGGGGTTTATTTCTGAGTGAAGGAGGAGTGAAAATGATGGGAAAATGGGGTTTTAAGCAGTCTTTCTCTTGGCAAACAACAAGTTCTTTAGAATAAAGAGGGAAACAATAGTGAAGATTAACTCAAAGGATAAAAGTATTCATAAGACTTTAAGAACTAACAATTTGGACATGAATTGTTTCTTAAAGGCTAAAAGAGATTTAGCCACCATTTGGATGAAATTTTTTTATAGGTGGCTAACAGCGGCTCCAACTTGGGATGGAATCTCCTTGGAGGTGTCAAGAACCACAGAAATTCATCTCTGGATGCTAATTAGTGCCTTTCAATTTGATAGTCTTTTTATCAGCTGATAACAAGGATGATTAGAACTTGATATATCAGCAGAAAAGTATTTCCCAAACAACTACCTACACAACCTACTTCCTAAAATTTCTTCTTCAGAAGGTGCATTTTGACTTGCAAACCTTTTCATCAACATTTTTTTCTTTTTGAAAAATAGGAAACTAATCTATTTCTATTATTATTTCTCCATGAACTCAGTTTAAATAGTTGAGTTCATAAATTCTCTACCTAACTACTATCTATCAGGATTAGACTGTCTGACAGAATTTTATTCTCTAAATGCTAAAACAGGAAATTTAAAAGTAGCCAAGCCAAGATTAAACAATTTGACTTGCTATAGATCTATGGCATAAAAACAAGCTGCACATAGATTTTTATTTGCAGAAAATTAGAGCAAAATGTTGAAGGCTTAAGATTTGAAAACTAAAACATCCTTCATTATTTCTTCAGCTCGGTTTTTTAGGCTTTTTTGAGCTGTCTTCTTTTTCTTTTTTGGTTCAAGTTTTGAGCATATTGGAACTAATTTGTTTTCTATCTTTGGCTCAATATTTAATATAATTAGAGCCATTCTTCTTTTTAGATTCATAGGTTCAGATTTGAGCTTGTTTTAACCTTTGTTTTTATATCCTAATCTACCTTACTGATAAGCCAAGATTGGACTATTTGGCTGATCTAATTCACTAACCTATCAGCAGTAAATTGAAAAACTAATTAGTCATGTTTAGACTGTATGACTAACTAGAAGTGTGTTTTTAGGAGTGGCATTTGAGCTTGCACACTTTCAGAATTTGTTTCTCTTTTTTCGTATGGGGCTGTACCTTTCTTTTTTTCATTCTGCCCTCTTTTCTATTTTTATTGTTTTTGTATTTTTCCTTTTTGTATTATTCAAAGCAGAAATCAACAACTAACTAATGCTCAATGCTGAGCTTTATTGCTTTCCTATCTACCCTACTCTAATCTTGGAATATTTACATTTTTAACTTACAAAATCTCTTTTCCAATACATCCAGTCAATCATATGGTACCATGACTGGTCTTTTCTCATCTCTTTGAGCATGTAGGACAGACAGGGGCATTCCCATGCTTTCTTTTTCTTGGAAACAACTCTAAAATTTTTTGTTGCATTTGGTGAAATACTACTATTTGTAACCTTTATCCCTTATTCAAATGTCTTCAGGAAATCAACATAGGGATCTTGAAATAATGCCTGGTCAAGAGTATTTGGAAGATGTGTTTCAACCAGGATCATCTCTTCTTTCTCCACTGGATCAAGGCAAAGATTATTTTGAGGAAGACAATCTTCCTCATCTTCACTGTCATCTGAACTGGAAAATTCATCATATACTGCAGTGTTGTCCTCTATAAGTCCTGGTGTGTCCTGTTTTAATGGACTGAGCTCTGTGAAGAGGTTATTATATTCTTGAGCATGGGTATGTTCAATTGCTTCTTCTTTTTCAAGAGAAGGATCCTTGGTTTCAACCTGCTCAAAAATTTCTTCATTGCATTCCTCCTCAACCTTTGAGCTGAAAAGCTGGTGATTCCCAATCACATGGAAATTATTACTGATGGTCTGAGATGAAGTAGAGTAAGGATACAACGAATCTTTACTTACTTCCAAGCTTTCATAACTTTCTTCATCAGTATCATAAATAGTATGCAGTGGCTCATTACTTCTTTTAAGGAACTGATCTTCATCCCATAAATCTGCTAATGATGGTCCTGCAAGGTTAACTTCTATTTGGGGAGCATCATCACTAGATAGATCAAAGTTAGGAAAATCATAAATATAAGTAATGCTACCAATTAATCATACTGGGTTATCAACAGGTCTTTCTTTATTCCGATCTACAAGTTTATTTTCTGGTTCAAGACAACAAGGTTTGGTAGGTATATGAGCAAGAGCGTTTGTTTTCTAAAAGTTTTCAGAGGCTAGCTATTTGTTTAATACATGATCAATTTCTTCTTCTGTCAAAAGAGGGATTTATTTTTTAGAATGGATAGAAGAACAACAGTCCTATTTCTCTTGTGTTAACTAGTTTTGAGGCTGGATGTCTTCTTGAGCCTCTTTTAGTGATCTTCACTTGAGTTTGTAGGGAAAATTTGAGGATTTTTTATTGTTTCTTGATCTTATTTTGTTTCAAACAATTTCTCATGATTATTATGACACTCAGTTTGCATATAAGGTTCATGAGTTGTTTCTTTTACATTATCAGGATGCCACTCTTCTCTTAAAATATGAAATGAGTTATAACATAGAGGGAGAGTCCCTGTATGTGTTGATTTAGCTTCTATTTTAGGTTATGTGTTTTCTAAGTGGCTACTTGTTTCCTCAAAGTACTACTCACTATTGGTATTTGTAATTTTATCGTGAAGTTCTCTTAACAACATAGTACAAGATATAGGGAGGCAATCAAGAGTTTCTTGACAAAATTCTTCATTGCTTTCTTTGTAACGTTGCTCATCATCTTCTATAAAGTCTTGATCATCATACATATCTTGCTCATTGTCTAGGTCTTGAAGTGATTGAGCTTGTGTTTGATCAGGGAAAGGTATAGGTTGCTCTAGATCACCAATATTTAAATTAGCCTCAAACTTATCCATTCTCTTTCCAAGCATGTACATCATATTTTCCATCATGATTAGTAATTTTTCTTCATTGTTTTCTCTATAATATTGCTCATTATACATGTCTTGTAGTGGTTGAGCTTGTGTTTGCTCAGGGAAAGGCATAGGTTACTCTGGATCACCAATATTTAAATTAGCTTCATACCTATCCATTCTCTTTCCAAGCATGTACACCATTTTTTCCATTATGACCATTAGCTTAGCTTCTGGGTCTATATCTAAATCCATGTTTGTAAATCAGAAAAGAGGTCACTGTATCTTGTCAACCAGTTCAGAATCTGTTACCAATGGAGTCATTTGGTCTTTTAAGAGTTGTGGAGTCACCAGGTGGATGATTTAAATTTTTCTGTCCACCAACAGTATGATTGGGTTTGCTCAATGCATTCCCAAAGGAGTATACAAATAATGGAGGGGTAATAGGCCTACTGGGGGCCAGTGGAGTCACCAGGTGGGAATTTTTAGCTCTTTTTGAGGTAAAATGTTTTATGGTCCACCACCATGTACTGATTTACATACCAATCTAAAAATGTTTTGGGTCTTCTAAGGTCCTTAAGGATTTATAAGATGTAATTTTACTCAGAGTCCCTAGCGGAGTCACCAAGAAATGTTAGGTCCCTATAATTTAGTAGATTGGAAAGACTAAATGTTGTAGAGACTAGATCAAAAACCAATTTGGGATTCTAGGATCTAGCCCTCTTGAATCTAGAGAGGGATCTCTCTATGAGTGCAAATATTGATTTATCTTTAAGGCTTTTAGTATGATATTAGGCTAGTTATTAAGAACAAGGGTTTTGTTAGAAAATTATATATTACAGAGAAATGCAACACATAAAATATGCAGAAATTACAAGCACACAAAACACATAAAACCAGAGAGACATAGATATATGTGGTTCACCCAGTTTGGGCTACGTCCACCTCGAACAGCCAATCCTTCCTTTCTATTATCCAGCAAAATGTAGAGACAAAACCTACAACAGATCCACTGTAATATCCTCTGTTCTCTCTAACAGTCTCCCTATATGTTTCTCATTCTGAGAATACACATGTAATACACAGACGCAATACAATACCCTCATACAAAGAGAGGGGATGCCTTCTAGTGCAAAAAACCCTAAAATAAACATAACTTCTACCATCAGATCATTCGCCTAATGAACTGCCCAGATTGACTAGAAATTACTATACTTTTACAAGGCAATTTTACATATGTTTTTAGCTTCTGGGGCGCTACCCCCGAAACCCCCCGCCAGGGGGGGCTGCATAAAGTCACTGCCGCCCCACCTGGAACCCGCACAGTAGCTATTAATTACGGGTGGCGTTGCCGCCCCATTTAAGGTACAGGGGTCCAATGCTGTGATACAAAGTAAACAAGATAATCAGGCTCCACACCCAACAGGTTTTTTGTTTGTTTGGTTGGTCAGGTATGATCTTTAATTGGATGGAATATCAAAAAATGAAAGAGTTCAAAATAGGTGAAGATGCAAGTATATTGAGAAGTGTTCAGCAGATAGGGTTAGCATGAAGTAGCTTTAAACCATTGGGCAATGGAGTCACAAAAGGGTTTAATTGTACAACAATTTCAAGAGTGGTCCAAGGGGCAAGTCATCTATATCAAAATATCCTTTACATTAAATGATGGAATGGAACATTAAAAGTATTGAGAAGGTGGAAAAAGCCAATAATTTCAACAACGATTTATCAACTTTCCATACAAGAAAATCCCTTTTAAGCAACTGTTTAAAACCAACCAAAGGACATGGCTAACCATAAAATTCTTTGGACAAGCTTGTATTAAAGCTAACTTATCAGAAAAAAAATCCAGTAATCCACATGAATACTTTAAGAAAGGATGAAAATGGATAAGAAAAACAAAGTGTAGCTTAAGATCAAGTAAGATATCATCAAAATCTAGACTTTCTTTCAACATACTCTTAGGGAAACTTTCAAATAACCTTTGGAGAAAGAACTAGAAGACAGGGAAAACCATAAACCTTTCTAGTTTAACTCTACTTAGCATGTAATGAAAATATCATTCAAGAAATTCCTTTCAAGTTTTGCACATCAAGACATGGACTAACCAACATTCCTTGATAATGTTTACACTTAACTTAAGTCATTCTTAAATGCAAAATTGGAGGAAAACATAAAGATAAAGCTTTCAGTGAGAGTAGGGTACTTCTAAGAGTAAATAATAGCTCTATATTTGTTGTTCTTTATTAGAGAAAAGTGAACAAAATGGCATACATGAAAGGAAAATAATAACAGTAAGAAGTACTTCACCAATGATATAGACCAGGATCCCAAAAATCAAATTGTATATTGATTGTCAATCCAGTTACATACTTCAAGTCCTATGTTTCATCACAGCAACAAATTCTCTTCTCAGCCTAACTTCTTCAATAACTTAACAGAGCTTTAGAGCTTCAGAATTTATTTACATTCAACAATGATTCAAATACAACAACTATTACATCAGAAATCCAATAAGAAACCCTTTACAATGTGCTCCTCAAGGAGATTTTATAAGAAGATGAGGAGGTGGGATGAAAGAAAAGATCTCTAGGTTCAATTAATAGAAGTTAATGCCTCTCTGCCTTTGAGAAACTCAACAGAGAAGATTTCTGATGTTTCCTCTGTATTAATGGGTTTTCATTAAGTTTTTAGGCTACTTGGTAGATTTTGTTGACTTTAAAACTCTTTAGGCAGGCTGGCAATAACTCTGGCAAAAATATCACTGACTTGGCAATAAATATGCTTTATTTTGATTTATGAAAGCTGCAGGTGGCTCTTTGGTAGCTGAATAGGATTCAATTAGCCTATGATGTGGTAGTGGAGGCCTTTCAGACTGATATTTCTCTTTGTTTTTCCTTAAAACACCTTTAATTTTCTTTTGGTCTATGTTTTAGGCTTAATTAGACCTTGATCTTCATCTTCAGGTCTTTTACTCCTTTAGCATTGTCTTTATCTGTAGATTAGGCCCTTGATTCTTGAATTTATACCCTAATCCCTTTAAACTGTAGTTTAAAATCACTAAATCTTCACTTATGCTATGATCTCATCCTTTGACACTGATACTCTTTGTTTATTTGATGTTTTACTGTTTTTTATTGTTTTGCAGGCGCGCAGAAGGTTTACATAGGTGGAGGGGTTTGTTTTAATGAAAGATCCCTTGGATCCCTTCCTGTACTAAAGGTTAGGAATCGTAATTCCTGGCCTTCGTGCTATTTTTAAAACTCTGGAAAATCCCATATATAACCTTCACAAAACAAACAAAATTATGAAAATCCTGCGAAAAATAGGTTTAAACTTCTTTGGAGGTTTTTGGGCGCGAGGGCAAATTTGAGGTGTTGGATTAGAACAACCAATGGTCGAGATTAATCAATGGGTTCATTCGGGAGGTTAGATGGTGGGAAAATGCAATGGTGGTGAAATTAAATCGGGACCATTCGATCTCAGAGATCGACGGTGGAGAACTCATAATGGAGCGTTTGTGAGAATAGATAGGGGGAAAACGAAGGGAGGTGAGATAAAATGAGAGCCGTTCGATCTCAGAGATCAATGAACAAGATTAATAGTAGAATTAACATTGTGGAGGATAGCGTTTTGGCAGAAAACCATTAATGGTTTTCGCACGGGCTCTGAGGGAGTAAATGGTTTTTCCAAAAAAAACACAATTCCATTCATCGCGACACGTGGATTTACAAAACCATCCATTTCGCGTTTTTTTTTGGCGTTAACGTTTAGGAGTAAAAATTACACAAAATGGATTGTCAATCATCAGATCAAAGGACCCAGATCAGATGGTGTGGATCACACGCGATAGTTGAAGTTGCGGGTTAAAGAGGTAAGTGGGGCCCATGATGACGTGTGGTCTTTTGTCGTGGAGCGGGCAGGTTAATTGGCTATCGGGTTTAATCTTGATCATTGGAGTATTCTGATGGATGGTCAGGATTAAAAGAGGAGAGCGGATGGATGAATAGAGTAAAAGGCAAGGCGGAGGGTAAGGCAGAGATCGGGTAGCCCGCGGTCCGTTGATATGCAAAGATCAACGGTCCATATTCATTTAAACCTTTTTGTTGGGGAATGGAAAAAACAAAGGAAAGTAAGGTTATGACGGGGTTTATAAGACCTTTTAGCGCTCGATTGCGGGGTCCTAAGTCATATGAAGGTCGGGTTTTAGAGGTAATAAGCCCTCAGGGGCTTAATAATTTCGGAAGTGCAAAAGGGTGTTTTTAGACCAAAAATAGGGATTTTTGAAACCAAATGGGGGTTTCGGTAGGTAAATGGAGGCATTTTTAAGCCAAATAAAAAGGGAAATATAAGGTTTAAAGGGGGGTTTTGATGACTTGGAAGCCAAATGAAGGTTTATGGAGGGATTTTATGAAGGGAAATAAGAATGAAAATGGGGTTTATTTATGAGTAAAGGAGGAGTGAAATAATGGGAAAATGGGGTTTTAAGCAGTCTTTCTCTTGGCAAACAGCAGGTTCTTTAGGATAAAGAGGGAAACAACAGTGAAGATTAACTCAAAGGATAAAAATATTCATAAGACTTTAAGAACTAACAATTTGGACATGAATTGTTTCTTAAAGGCTAAAAGAGATTTAACCACCATTTGGTATGACAAATTTTTATAGGTGGCTAACAAGTTCCATAAGAGCTCCACTCACAATAGAAGTGATTGTCGGGCCAAGCAGTCACTGGTGGCCGAGATTAGGGCTTCTGAATCGGATGCATGCTTAGAATATGAATCAGAAGTCAACAAGGGGAATGACAAAGGGAAGCAAATTATTGATGCAGATACAAATGCCACCGTTGCCACTGCAAAGATTCAGAAGGAGGAATTGGAAAATCCAGAGGAGGAGGAGCATCTCTTCCACTTCCAGATGTGGGTAAAGAGTTCCCCGCTATAGTTCATTTTCGACAGTGGGAGCCAAAATAACCTCATTTCAGTAGAGGTCATGAAGCATTTGGGCTTGCCAACCACAACACACCCACAACCATACACCATCAGGTGGCTTCACCAAGGACAAGATCACCACGTTAGCCAGAAATTCCCTTCCCTACAACATCAAGCCCTTCACAGATGAGGTATTATGTGACATTGCTAGTCTTGATGTTTATGATGTATTATTAGGCCAACCATACTTATGGAAGCAACATGTTGTGTATGGGTCCTGACCTCGTGCTATTATTGTTACAATGGGAAATAATTTGTACAGGATACTAGAGGTACCATTGCCTGCCGCTATCTCTTTCATTACTGCAAAACAATGCAGTAAGCTCATTTCCAAAACTGGGAAATTTTTTTTCCTGATGATATTCCCCTAGGGAAAGAAGAAGATTGTGGCAGCGACCTCCAGACAAGGCTCCTCCGCATGACAAAAAAACATGGAAAAGGTTGTGGAGGAGTACGCGGACATATTCACCTCACCCACAGGGGTACCTCTACATTGTCAGGTCAAGCACCCCATTGATCTGACTCAAAGTGCGCAGCTACTCATTAGACCAATCTATCAGTTCTCTGTTATGGAGCACGATGAAATCAAGAGGCAGGTTCAAGAGCTGCTATAGAAAGGTCACATCCAGCCGAGTTCATCACCTTGTGGGAGCCTAATCATGTTGGTACAGAAGAAGGATGGGACTTGGAGACTCTATATTGACTATCGAGTGCTAAACAAGGTCACTCTCCATAATAGGTACCCGATCCCACCGATTGATGACCTTCTAGACAAACTCAAAGGAGTGAAATATTTCAGCAAGATCGACTGGAAGTCTGGGTATCAACAGGTCCCAATCGAACCCTCCGATATGTGGTAGACTGCCTTAAAAGCCAAGGAGGGCCTTTTTCAAATGGCTCATCATGCCTTTCGGGTTGACGAATGCTCCCACAACCTTCATGAGGTTGATGGACGACATCTTGTGGCCATTCAAAAACTAATTTTTAGTGGTGTACTTGGATTCCATTCTAATTTTCAACCAGACTTGGGAAGATCACCTCCACCACATTCGACAGGTCCTCCAAACACTGCGGCAACACACGTTGTGTGCCAATTTGGAGAAGTGAAATTTTGGCATGACCGAGGTTCAGTGTTTGGGATACATTATTAATGAAAGGGGGGTGCATGTGGATCAAACCAAGATCCAAGTCATTCATGATTAGCCAGCCCCAACCACTCTAACAGAGCTTCGCAATTTTCTATGTCTTGCTAATTTTTATCGCAGGTTTGTGTTGGGATTCTCTCATATTACTTGGCCCTTGAGTCAAGTCACCAAGGTAGGAGTGAAAGAAAAATTCTTTTGGTCAGAATCTCAACAGAAGGTGTTCGTAGAATTGAAACATCGCCTCTCTTCTACCCCAGTGCTCACATTACCATACTTGCAACAACCATTTGAGATCGAGACAGATGCCTTTGACTATGCTATTGGGGCAGTTCTTACTCAATAGGGGCATCTAGTGGCATTTCACAGTGAGACATTGTCTGACACAGTCCGCAAGTATCCCACTTATGACAAAGAAATGTATTCCATTTTGTAGGCTTGTTGACAATGAAAGAATTACATTTTGGGGAAGGAAATAATCATCCACATAGACCACCGACCCATGCAATTCATAAAGACATAAGGGAAGTTGTATAATGATCGCCATTAGAAGTGGTCGAAATATCTACAACAGTTTCATTTGAACATCAAGTACAAGAAGGGCAACACCAATAATGTTTCAGAATTCCTCAGTCGACCACTGATCATGGCACTAACCACCATTCTCAACTCTTGTGGGTACGAGACTTCTGATTGGCATCTTCTCTACAAGAGCGATCTAGAATTTGGCCACACATACAACGCACTCTTGGAGGGTATGCAAGTTCCAATTTTTCACCTCCAAGATGCATTGTTAAGTCACCTATGACACCTTTGTGTTCCTTCAAGGGAGCTTCCAGGATGAATTTGGAAGCACAATATAGTCGAGTCGTTGGGCATTTTGAGGTCAAGAAAACAGTGGTAGTACAAAAGTATTTCTATTGGGAGAACCTTCAACATGATGTCAGGAAGTACATCAGATCCTGCACTACTTGCGCCATTGACAAACTGACCATCAAGAAGAAAGGCCTCTATACTCCACTACCTACCCCTAGTCGACCTTGGGAATCCATATCCATGGATTATATGTCAGACCTTCCTTCTACTAAGCATGAAAACGACTTTGTTTTCGTGATCATCGATAGATTCGCAAAGATGGCCATTATGGCAGCTTACAAGAAGAATATCATAGCAGAAGCCACTACTAAACTCTTCTTGGAACAAGTGTGGGTGCACTTTGGGATCCCGTAGTCTATCATCTCAGATTGGGACAACAGGATATTTAGCACATTTTGTTCCATCCTTTGGTCAATGCTGGACACCAAGCTCACCAAATCGAAAACTTTCTATCCCCAAACTGATGGCTAGACAGAGATCGCCAACAGGATGATTGTACACATTATGTGCATGTACAATTCAAAGCATCCACACACATGGGATGAGAGCCTCCCCTAAGTCCAACACAGTTATAATCGAGCTCTCTACCACTTAACTAGCCACAACCCCTTTTAGGTGGGCTTGGGATTCCAGACACTATGTCCCATTGTCATAGCCATGCCATTTGCGGTGACTCAGGTCCAGTCTGAAGCTGACAAAGCAAACAACTTCATCGAGCACATTCAGCACATTAGCCAGCAGGCTCATGACATATTGGATAGAGCCAATGCTGAGTACAAGAAATGACATTATAAACATCGAGTGCCACACCACTTCTAGGTGGGTGACAAAGTGTGGCTACATTTGTAGAAGGAGCGCCTCACTGGACCCCACCGCAAGCTTCGACCACTCCGATATGGGTCGTACACCATCACCAAGACTGTAGGGAATAGTGACTTCGAGTCAGTATTCCACCATTCTTTGGTTTACACCTAGTATTCAATGTGGACTACCTTCGGCCCTATTTCCCACCTCTATTGGACACCTCTAACATTGCAGAACAACTCACACCAACAGAGTTAAACCCAGAATGCATGGAACATGCCACCATAGATTGTATCATGGACATGAAAGTCAAGAACAATCGCCAATAGGAGATCGAACTGGATCGGGTTGTCAAAGCTGGCCAACTTCGACACCAAGGCAAGTGGTTCACGAGGGACCAAGTTCAACAAAAGTTTTCTCATATCATGGAGGAACTCAATGTAATGGGGACCATTACTTCCTAAGGGGGGAGGAATAATCTGGGTGGATATTGGTGACCACTCGCCTATTCCACTTGGGGCCCCACCATTTTTTCTTTCAGTTTCATTAATTATAGCACAATTTACTATTTTTAGCATTTTTTTGAGTGCTGAACTTATGGAGCCGTTTTGAGGCCCCAAACGATGTTTTTTGGGCATCAATTTACCTAGCTAATATGATTCAATTCTAGGCTCTACATTTGCGATAAAAAATTGTATTCCTCAGATATATCTTTCTAAGGATGTATCATGTGCGTCAAACGAAGATAGTATGCCAAAGTTATGACCTCGATAAATTGATGTACCAATTTACCCCGATGGGGCCCATTTTCTGGTGTTTCATCTCCTAGGGTTAGGTTTTTGGATCTTTAGGTTTTTCCATTGCTTCCCAATAATATATAGGCCTTTTAGCCTCATTGTAACACAGAGTTCAGAGGCCTTTAGCCACCACATCTCTTCTCAGAGATAAGTACTGTAGAGCTATAAAAAGGGTCTCTTTCACCTCTAATTACCTCACATTAATATGTCAATCCGGGAGCGTTTTGTTATTCCAAAGAGTGTCTCAGTCTGAGGCTATCACTTTTCAGAGTAATGCTAGTAGTACAGTGTTTAAAAATACAAGAGTAAATGGATGCTTGTTTATAACTAAGTTACTTCAAAAGAATAAATCACACATTCAGAAAACTAGGCAGCTTATCAGTCAAGGGTTCGACAGCGATAACCCATCCCTTTGGAAACTGATGGAAAGGAAATTAGAGCATAGACCACGGGTATGGGAGCTAGATAGTGAATGCTGAAGCTCACTACAGCCTTAGATCGTCTCTCACACCAAAACACAATGCGAGTAAATGGAACGGCAGATAGCAAAATGGAACAGCAAATAAAGAATTAAACAACAAATCTGGAATGGAATGGAAATTCTAAAATGGAACAGCAATTGAACAACTAAGTCTCGCGATTCGTAACCAAACTTAATCTATTAACCCAAATGCACTCTTCGAAATCAAATAGCAATATTTCACTCTTAAGGCAAATCAAGCAGAACACACTAATGGAACAACACTAACTATTGATAAATTATGGAACAACACTAGTAAATCATATACGCACACAACACGCTGGAATAGTAATCTGATCAATCTTAATTAACAGGGATACGACTATGCTTCCAAATAGAATAGCATTATTTCTGAATCCAACAATCATGAAGAACACAACTTCAGATGAATCTATGACACGAATGTTCAGTACAAAAGCTCTGTAACAGAACAGTAAGAATATTCAGTTAAGACTAATAACATGCAATCAACTCTGAAAGGATCAGTAACATAATGCAGAGTCAATACACAATTCTATCTGTAAAAACCTTAATGATTTAATCTTAACAGAGCATGTAATAGCAACTTATAAAGCATATCAGATTACCAAATAACAACGATAAGCAAACCATGCAGAAATCAAATCGTAGTGATACAGAAGCAAGTGTCCTCCGGGGCTGGGCCCTTAGCCTCCAAGGGTACACCGCCTTAAGTTAATCCAGACGCAGAAGTGAGATAATCACCAAGTTTATATTAATGCATAAGACAAAAGTACAATGAACCAGTTCTCAACGAGACTCGATGATCAGAGTTGATTTTTAACAGAAAATTACATAAAAAGTATCCTCCCCAAGCTAACAGTGCTGTCCCTTTATATAAAGGTGACGGCGGAGATGTCCAAGTAACAAGATAAATAAAGCAGCGATTCCTCAGGATCAAAGATCCTGAGGGATTCGCCAAACTGTTAATCCTTCATCTTTTCTTTTCTTCTCCGCTGAGCTGGTGTCTTCTCCTCCTTTTCTGGGCCGATTTGCTTTGATTTGCTTAGCCTCGTTGCATTCAGTTCCCATTCAAAGGGACAACAGTTATCTCGTCTTTGTCCTTTCCTTTGGAACGGCAACTCCTCGTTTTCACCTTTTCCTGCACAGAAAAATAACAATTATCAGCGGTTAAGTCTTGCATATCAACTCTCACATGTTTTGTTATAATTCTTTATTATTTTCCAAATTCATGATGCAAAAAGGTTTACAAATTCTACTAAAAAGCCACTGAAATGATCATCAAAAGCATACCCTTTTAGTACTCCACACACCCCCCTGCTTACCTTGTTTCATGTCCTCATGAAAACATTGTAGTTGACATGCAAGGCAGTGAGAGAATAGGCTGGAGAAGGAATCTCATGCGAAGGCCTACAGCCATGATGAGTGACTAGATAGTCAAAGAACTGACCCGTTTTCCCCTCAGGCATCTCATACAGGGCTTGATATCCGGGTGCAGGGTGCCAAATAATTGGATTGCGAAATCTATATCCTAACCAGGATGGCCCTGCTTTCAAAATTCTCTCGCCATAGAGGTTCAAACGGTTGGCAGCTAATTCAAAATTCTCATACTTAAATGGTTCCCTAAGATGGATGTTTGGATTAGAGATTCGGTACCGAAATTTGGCTGCATCAATGGCGAGGTCTTTGATGGAAAGAAAATATTCTAAACTCTGTCGAATGAGTGCCTCATGCATGGGTCCTAACATTTCAATGACACCCGGAGTCCTCATGAGGTTTCTATGTGCTTTCCACAACTACACTGGGTTCCTAGGCTCAACCCTTACCCATAAATCTAGGCCATTTTCTTGCCTCTGGAAAGTATTATAGGCTTTGAGCCACTTAATCTGATTAACCCCGAATGAAATGAATGCTTGTAATTGGATGTCTCCAACAAAAGGGCCAAGGTTCAACTCAGTCTCCTGATCTAGCACGAGGTCATGCAAATAAAGTTCACAGAGCAATCTCTGGACCTTCACCCCATAATGTTTACAGCAGTCTATAAAGTCATTGACAGTGTTGATTTGTATAGGGGCACCTGCTTTAACAACTTTTATTTTTAATTGTAAATACCATTCTAGTAAAAACAAAGCATAGTTTTTGGCAGGGGCCCTACAAGCTAAAACGTCATTGTATAAAGAACACAAGGTATCCATCTGCTTGATAACAGTATCTAGTCTATGGGTTACCTTTGCAACTTTCTCTTGTTCCTTTCGCCACCCTTCAAAGGCCTGGCTTTTGGATTGGTTGACGTTCCTTAGTTGCTGCTGTAACTCTTCATATTTCTCTTGGGGGACCGTTTGCCCTCTAAGTTGTTCGGATTCTTGTTGGGCTTGCTTCATCATCTTATGCAAGGTTCTTGTCTTCGGATCTTTTTTCCATAGGTCAGTGGAGGCCGGGAGTTTTACCTGAACTTTCTTATTACGTTGTTTGGAGTTCAGAACCCTTATTATCCCTGAGGGTGGTGCCTGTGTCTGGATTTTCTTGTCGCTGGTCCTCATATCATCCCTTTCTATTTTAATGCGAATATCAGTCTGTTGCTGTTCCTCAACATCATTTGGAACGGCAGCTGGATTTTCAGCAGGGTTTTGAACAACAGGGCGATTGTTGGTCCTTCGCCTTTTTGCCTTGCGGGATTTTATTGCAGTGGCCCTCTTTTTCTTCCCTGCGGTCTTTCTTACCCTCTGGTTTGCTTTCATAATTCTAATTTGTTGTCGGAGCCGGGCTATTGTATTCAATAATTTCTTCCGTTCCTTTCACAATTTCTTAATTTCCAACGTTTCATTAAAAGGAACAGCAGGCTGTCTGCTGCGGTTTGGACCATGACTAGTTTCTGGATCTTTCTCTTGGGGTGCTTCCTCGCTGTTCTGCTCTGGCTGTTCTGGGGTAGGAACCTTGGCTGGTTCCGTCTCTTCCTGGGCAACTGCTTTTTCTTCTCCTACTCCCTCTGGAATTTCCTCTGGTGTCTTGGGAACAGATTGTTCCCGTTCAGTATCTCTTATCTCCTCTTCATCGTGAACAGGAAGATTTCCTTCTTCTGCCTCTACTGCATGTAATTTTTCAGATGTGTTTTCTTCTTGGGGTTTGTCGTGGAGGTCTACTGGACTAGAAGGTTGGCCATACTTACCCATATTGGCCAAGACTGCGGCCAATTCATCTTCTCCCACTGGGTCTTGTAGTGGGCTACCTTCCTGCTGTCCCATTTCCTCCTCCTGTTTGGATTGTTCAGCTTCTGCTTCTGTTTCTATTTCTGAATGCTCGGCTGCTTCCTCATTTTCCTCTTCGGATTGCTCAGCTTCCTCGGCCTCTCCTTTCTTTTCTCCTTCAGCTTGTTCTTCTTCTACTTCTAGTCGTGAGGATTGCTCGTCCTCAATTACCACTGGTTGGCTGGTGCTTTCCTGGAGCTTTTCCAGCCTTCCTCGCATCCGAGCTAACCGGGCTGATTTTCTGGGCTTCTCTGGCTGTTCGGGTGTATCAGTGGCATGCTTGCGCTTTGCCGATTCCTGGTGTATTTCTGGTCGTTCAGATGCACTAGAAACATGTTTTTGTTTTACTAATTCTCTGCGTTTTTCCGGACGTTCTGGTGTGCTTGTAGAATGTTTACGTTTTGGGGATGGTGCTGTCAATCCCCCCTCAATCATTACAATCAGCTCTTCCCAGCTGCTCTACTGCTGGGTGAGACTATGACTAACTATTAATCGTATTAACCCATGGTGACTGACAACTGACTCTACATGCTGTGCCTTTTTTATGCTTCGTGCAGCATCATGCAATAATGAATTCAGAAGTGCAGGTAGATTTACAGAGCATTTCTGCTTTAAAACAGCTAAGAGTTTAAGATGTCGTGGTCTTACCACGTCTTTCCTCCCCTCACAGGTGATGTAGCTCTGCACTGTTCTTGCTAATTCCATCCAGGGTTCTCCTAGCGTTGCTGGCAGAACTCCCTTCCCCTTAATTGTCAAGCTCTGGCCTTCGTCCTGGAAAATTTCCATGATCTTTTGTAATCTTTCCTTCTTTAGTGTCCATACTGGTCCGGTGGCTGGTAATCCTGAAACTTATGCAATTATATCGTCGGTGACCGCTATCTGCTTCCCCCTTACTGTGGAGTGATCCTCCTACAGGTTCTGCAAAAATTCCATCGCTACTTTTTCATTAGACTCCTGCAGGCGACTGAGATAATTCAGCCATCCTGCTCTTTCCAGGATCTCCCGGGCAGCAGCGGAGATTGTCAACTTCTGAGGTTCGCTTCGAATTGCCCTTCCTCCCATGGTTTCACTGTGGATTCTCAATGGAATAGCAACTGCTTGTGCTGTTTGAAACACAGAGAGTGTGATAATCGCAAGATTTCGAAAAAAAAACACAGAGTATGCAACAGAAATGGATTATGAACAACAACTTGTGTAAAAATAGAAATGTCATGCCGTTAAGCCATGCCATACCGTCGTACACTATCTTTCCCGAATAGTGAGCTGACATGTAATTCAGGAAATAATGAGGTTAACCTCCCCCCCGCAATGTGATAGGCTGTCCCAGCCGTCAAATAAAGGAGCAGCACCCAATCTGCAACCGAGTCATAAAGGAACAGCGTATGAAATTATGCCATGTTTAGAAAGACAACGAATTACCGAAATCGAGGCGGAGAGTTGATCGCGTATTACGTAAGAGGATGCTATGATATGATATGAGGCTGGTGGATAGGACGTTTGTCGTATTTTCCAAATCTCAAGTGGTCATGGTCACTTCCTTTGCCATGATTGGTGGTAATAAATGTTCATCCGATGTATAAATCGGGAAATAATATATGATTAGTTCCTAGGATATAAGAAACAAAAGAGTATTTGTATCTTGCCCATTGGTGTAACCAAGGTGACTTCAATACCATTAACAGTGCTCTGCTGCCGACAGGTGTCCATAACCTTGGCAGAGTTGTTTTTTCACCCTTGGAACCATGATCCTTTGTGTATACTTAGGAATGTTGTTATGTCAAAGTGTAGACCATTATGCTGGCTTGGTGACCAGATAACCATAATGCCATTCACGAGGAAGGAGCGAAAAGTGGGCAGGCCGGCTCGTGATGAGACCTCCTGTTCCAAGGTTCGATTATTTGATATACCTTTTGGACCATATCCCTGGTGTGGTGGCCATAGTGGGAATGCCACTTCACTTCCATCCTCATGATCATGGTAGGCTGGCTCTTGATGAGACCCCCTATCCCGCATTTGACATCTCACATATCATGTTCACATATTTTTTTTCTTTTTCATAGAGTACTTTTCCTTATTTATACACAAAGGGTGGTTCAACACTCCTTAAGAGTAGGAATGGTGGAAGAAGTCTTATCATCTCAATCGGAAGATATAAGCCCTTTGCTCTTATTCCTAAATAATAATCAAAGAGGGTTAAAGGGATCAGCATGATAAAGATAACCAATCAGGGAAAAATTAGTAAAACAATGACAACAAAAGATAAGAAATAAGTATGTCCTTCCTTTTGTCCTCTTACCAATGCAGAGCCTTATAAATATAGCGATTTATGGTTTGCGGATTTCGGTATGTTGTGATTTTATATTCATTGCACAAGTACATAGCTGTATCTTAAAGACTTGAAAGAATACGGGCAAGAAGCATCCTCAATTTAGATCAGCAAAAGGAATAAGCTGTTTCACAAGGAGAGAAAAAGTATGCTAGTGGTGTTCCTTTTGAAAAAGAAACAACGAAGGACGATGGATCGCAAAAATGCAAATGCCGTTCCTTTGAAAAAGGAACATCAAAAATAAAAATACTATAAAAACACTCAACATGCCGTTCCTTTGAAAAAGGAACAAAAGAATGCTGTTTCTTTGAAAAAAAAAGGAATAGCAAAAATCCAAAATGCTGTTCCTTTAGAAAAGGAACAGCAAAACAAGCAAAGCCGTTCCTTTTTAAAAAAAAAAGGAACAACAGAAAATCAAAGATGCTGTTCCTTTAGAAAGGGAACAACAGAAAATCAAGAATGCTGTTCCTTTTGAAAAGGAACAGCAAAAACATGCAAATGCCATTATTTTAGAAACAGAGCGGCAAAAATCGAAATTTTGAGAAAGAAAAGGAACAACAAAAATGACAAGAAAACATTTAGTTCAAACATATGTACAAGAACGACTCAAAGACAAGAACTTATGTACAAATTGTAAAAAGAAATGAATTCCTTAATGAATTACAGGTGAGGAAGATTTCTCTTCCTCTCCTAAAATCTCCATATCAGTGTCTCGGCGTAGCTACTGGCAGAAGGATTCCCGAGTAAGTGGTTTGCGATAGAGATGAACTTGGTGGCCATTTACTTTGAATGCATATCCAGAACCATCAATGGTAATTAGAGTAAGGGTTCCGTTGTCATGCACCTTCTGGATTTCGTATGGTCCCAACCATCGAGTCTGAAGTTTCCCAGGGAAGTCCTGAAACCGAGAGTCGTATAACAGAGCCCAGTCTCCCTTGTGGAAGACTTTGTTTTTGATGAGCGCATCATGCCATTTAGCTCGCTGCTGTTGAATCAATGCTGTATTTTGTAGTGCAGAGAGCCTAATTTCGTCCAATTCATTGATCTGCTGTAGTCGATTGATTTGTGCCTCGCTTAGATCGAGGCCAACTTCCTGTGCTGTCCGTAATGTTTGGATTTCGAATTCTATGGGAAAAATGGGTTGTTTTCCAAACACTAATTGATAAGGTGAGTAACCGGTGGTGCTTCTCCATGTTGTTCTATAGGCCCAGAGTGCTTCAGGTAGTCGGGCATCCCAATCACGCCTATGTGACGCAATGGTTTTTGTTAGGATTGATTCTATTATCTTATTGTTGCTTTCTACCTGCCCATTCGCCTGTGGGTGATATCGAGTAGTGATTTTATGCTGGACGTGATAATTGTTGAGTGTTGCAGCTAAACTATTCCCAGCAAATTGTGGTCCTCCATCTGTAATTATTTCCCTTGGAAGGCCATAACGTACAAGTAGATGGAACAGGAACTGTATGACAGAGTCCTCTGTGGCTCTCGGCAATGCTTCTGCCTCAACCCATTTGGTGACATATTCTGTTGCCACCAAGATATATGTTTTCTGATTTGATGATGGGTTGATGGGTCCAACGAAATCAAGAGCCCATCGCTCAAATGGTTCAATGACTAACTGTGGTTTCAGAGGCATCTCATCAGCTTGACCAGGTCGTCCTACTCACTGGCAGCTGTCACAGGCTTGGACAAATTTCTTTGCATCTTTGAAAATCGTAGGCCAGTAATATCCTGTCTGCAATACTTTATGTCCAGTTCTATGCTCAGCAAAGTATCCACCACACGGTCCATCGCGATAGGCTTTTAGGATGTCAAAGATTTCATCTTCTCGAACACATCTCCTGATATGCATGTATGCCCCTGTGTGAAACAAATAGCCCCCAATCCACGAGAATCGAGCACTCTTCTGAACAATCTGCTTGCGCTCATTAGGGGTTAAGTGTTTTGGTAGTTTACCTACTGCGAGGTAATTGGCAACATCAGCATACCAGGGTGTTTGAACGGCAATAGCAAACAGGTGCTCATCCGGAAATTGATCTTCAACTGCTGCTGCATCGATTGGTTTTGGTATTCTCGAAATAAAATCGGCTACAGGGTTTTCTTTTCCAGGCCGATCCTTGATTGTGATATCAAATTCCTGCAATAAAATCAACCATCTAGTTATTCTGGCATTTGTGACAGGCTTATTTGCTAAATATTTTATGGCAGAATGGTCTGTATACAAGATAACAGGATAGCCTGTAATATAATGTCTAAACTTATTGACAGCATGTATTACGGCTAGGAATTCTTTTTCAGTAACAGTGTAATTTAATTCAGCACGGGATAAATTTTTGCTGATGTAATAGATAACATATGGTTTTTTATCCTCTTCCTGCCCAAGGACTGCGCCAATAGCTGTATCTGAGGCATCAGATGATATCTGGAACGGTAGGTCCCAGTTTGGTCCTCGAAGGACTGGGGTTGTGGATACGAGCTTCTTTAAATCCTCGAAAGCACGGTCACATTTTTCTGTCCAAAGAAAATCAACGTTACCAGTTAGTGCATATAAAGGAGCAGCAATGTGTGAATAATGTTCTATAAATCGTCTATAATAACCAGAAAATCCAAGAAAGCTGCGTACCTCTGTTTGAGTAGTAGGAGTGGGAATGAGCAAAAGTATTTGGATTTTGGCCGGGTCTACCTGAATGCCGGCTGCTGAAACATAATTTCCTAGGATAAGTCCTTCAGTCATCATCGTGAAACATTTTTCGTGGCTTAAGCAAAGCCTGGTAGTAATGCAGCGTTGTAGGACTTTTTCTACAGTGTCTAGTGCTGGATCAAAATCATCTCCATATGGTGTAAAGTCATCCATGTAAACTTCAAGTCCATCATTTATTAAATCTGAAAAAATGCTAAGGATAGCCCTTTGGAATGTGGCAGGAGCATTACATAGGCCAAAAGGTAGAACTCAATAGGCAAATGTTCCCCAAGGACAAGTAAAAGTAGTTTTATCCTGGTCTTCGGGGGCAATCTGAATCTGATTGTATCCACTGAAGCCATCCAGGAAAGAAAAGAATTTCTTTCCTGCTAAAATATCTAATACTTGGTCTATGAATGGGAGAGGAAAATGATCTTTCTGTGTTGCCTTATTTAGTTCCCTATAATCCACACAGATTCTCAATTTTCCATTCTTTTTTGGTACCACCACAAGCGGAGAGACCCATTTACTATCAGAAATAGGATAGATAAAATTGACATCTAAAAGTTTCTGAAGTTCAGCTTTTACCACATCCTTTAGATGAGGATTAAGTCTCCTTTGCGGCTTGCGAACAGGTCTGGCATCTTTTTCTATATAAATGTGGTGTGTACATAATTGGGGATCGATTCCTTTCATATCAGGGTAATCCCATGCAAATGCTTCTTGATATTTTGTTAACATATGGATGAGCTTTGTTTCTTGTTCAGGCGTGAGATTGGCATTGATGTTTAAAGTTTTTCCCGGTTCAATTTCCACAGTTTTACTATTTGCAACAGAAGTAACAGGTATCGTTTGGTCATGCGTATTTTTAAGAGGATCTCCCTCCAATTCATTATCAAATGCTGCTTCTATCATGTGACACTGTGTGCGAGATTCAGTTTGACTAATGAAATTATTAATGGCATCATCTTCTGTTTGGTCTTTAAAATCAAGTGCCTCTTGTATAGTTAATGGAGATCTGATGTTATCAGTAAGGTATGATACAGGGTACTTATTAGTTTTGATTATTGTGACACTTGGCTGCGATGGAGGATATAGAACTAAATTCTTGCTATTCGGTCCTCTGGTTATGGTCATATTTCCCTACCGGCAGCCAATGTAGGCATCGGCAGTGGCAAGCCAAGGTCTACCTAAAATTAGCGGGTGTCCATCAAGTCAGGTTTTTGGATTAATTATCAGGAAATCGGTTGGATACTCCCAGGAATCTACAGAGACCATGACATCATGTAGAGTACCCTCTGGTCTGACCACAGATCGGTCAGCCAATTCTAACAAAGTAGAGGTGGGTTCTACAGATGTAATGCCGAGCTTTTGGCAAGTAGTGGTTGTTAAAATATTAATTGCATCTCCTAGATCAACTAAGGCATTAGACAGGGTCTGACCATAAATTTGAACAGTTATAATTGGATTTCCTGGGTCTTCATATTTAATGGGTGTTTCTTTCCCAGATAATAAGTCAGATAAAGTACTGACTACTTGGACTCTTGGATTACTTGTTATATTCCTCCTTGGTTTCTTTATGCACAACTCTTTGATAGTTTTTGCGTATATAGGAATGTCTTGAATGGCTTGGAGGAATGGGATTTTTATGTACAGATTTTGTAATTCTCCCAGAATGTCAAAGTCAGGATATTGTATAGGTCGAGGTATGACTAATCGTTCTGGGAACGGAGGAGAGGATGTGGTTGCTTGATTATGAGTCTGCTGCTTATTTACATCCTCTTGTTGTAACTGATGTTCTCTTGGTAACTGATCTTCAATATGAACTGTTTTATCTCCCTCGGTTTCAATTATACGTCCAGATCTTAACTGAAGATCATTGCACTCCCTCAGGTCAGGTCCTATTTCTGGTGATTCTATGATTTGGAGAGATTGGACCGGTCTGTTATTTGGATTGGGATTGGGTTGGGCTGGGAGTTGCGGTCTTAGGTTAGTCTGGGGATTTTGTTGTAAGGCTGGCAGAGTAGGTTGAGGGAGCGGAATAGTTCCAGCTGGCTGGTGCATCGGTCTTTGCCAGCTTGTCTGCCAGGGTGAACTTTGTGAAGTAGGGGGAGTCCATTGTGAAGGATATGGGTCATTTTGCCAATATGGTGGATTGTAAGGGAAATTCGGCCAACCAGATTGGCTTGTTTGATTCAAACATGGGTTTGAAGAAGGAAACGATTGTGGTGACCAGTTTGAAAATGGGGGTTGAGATTGATTTTGCCACATCCTATATTGTTGAGCATTATACCGTGGAGGTTGAAAAGAAGAGGTTGAGTCTAGAAACATACCAGATTGTCTCGGCTGCCACTGGCGACGCTGGTTGATCAAGTACACCGATTCTGGTTCTTCTTCCGCTTCCTTATATAACGCTTTCAATCCAGGAAGTGAGGGGCAGCTCTCCGTAAGGTGATCTTTTGTATAGATGGCGCATGTTTGGACTGTATCCAGTGAACATTCCTTGTGGCTATGTTTTTTTCTACATCGGGGGCAGAAGATCACCAAATTCTGTTCTACCTCCATCTGCTTCTGTTTAGCCTGCACAATATCAAGTTGTGTAGTTAGTGTCCCCAGAATATCAGTTTTGAAATTTTCTAATAAATTTCCAATTTCTGCACGTGTTACTCCTTCTGTTGATACTTTGTTATCTCTTGCAAACCGATCATATTCTGTCGGTTTTATTCTTGTGCTGCCTCTCGAACTCCCGATACATAAATCAATGATGTCAGCAAAATTCTCTTGATAAATATCCCCTTTTCCCATGATGTTTAATGTTTCAATCCATTGTTCCTTCATGCCCCTTATTAATGCAGTTTTTAACACATTATCAGGTAAAGGTAGCGATGCATAAGGAGATCTTTGTAGATTGTACATAAAACGTTCCACATACTCCTCCAATGTTTCATTCGGTCTGGCTGTCATTTGGAATATTTCGTCTTTTAATTCTCTAGACCTACAGTAATCCTGATATTTTTTTAAGAAGGATTCTTTCATTTGATCCCAATTGTTGATAACCCCGCCACCTAGTCCCATAAACCATCTTAAAGCAACCCCTTTTAATGTAGAGGGAAATAATTTCAATTTCTGGGGATCGGTGGTGTAATCATACCCCCTGCATAACACATCGAATTCGAATAAAAATGCATCCGGATCTTCTGATGTGAGACCGTGAAATGTAGGGATATGCTGAAGAGGGATAGCTTTCATGGGTGCATTTGCTGCAGAATCCACTATAGGATATTGGAATGTAGAGGTTTGAGCATTTGGCTGGTTCTGAGCCATGGGATCGAATATATGCCAATAACCTTCTGGGATATCTAGGAGGGTATTCCTAGGTTGAGAGGGAATGGTTTTGATAGGGATAGTTTTAATAGCACTTCCCTTATCTGGAATAACAAGAATACCTGATGTCTGAGGAGATTGGATTCCTTCAACAATGATTTTCGCAGCACTCCCCTTATCTAGGCTATTTAATGGCTGATTTGTTCCAATAGGAGATTTTGGTTCCTTGGTTTCCCCTGTTTCTCCTTCTCCTTCACAAAAGTTGCTGAAATTCCCTTCCTGCAATAGTTCTGGAGTAGAATTTTCAATTTCTTGAAAGTCCTGCTCTTCAGTTTGACTATGCACCTCAGCAAAGGCTACAGATGGTGATCCTGTGGCCCGAAGGGAACTAGTAGGCTGTTTAGAAATGATTTTCCTGGGGCCTACTGATGGCTAAGATTCTGTTTTCTTATAGATTTCGTCTATGAAGGTTGTTCGGCCAAGGGTCACCGGCCCCTTAGCTTTTTCAAGCTTGGATGGAGGTTTGATATTCTTTTCTGGTATTTTCTGCTTAGTCATGCACTCAAATGAACTACTAAATTCTATTCAAACAAAGAAAAAACAAATCTGTTAGGAAAGCGGACAGTGGAGCAGGGATTTTACATGCTCCGCACATAGGTTCTTACCTTCCGTTTTTAAGATCCAACTCTTCCCTAGCAGGTTCGTACACTACTCTGAAAAAGACAAATGGCTACACTCTTTCCCCGGCAACAACGCCAAAATGTAGAGCTATAAAAAGGTCTCTTTCACCTCTAATTACCTCACATTAATATGTCAATCCGGGAGCGTTTTGTTATTCCAAAGAGTGTCTCAGTCTGAGGCTATCACTTGTCAGAGTAATTCTAGTAGTACAGTGTTTAAAAATACAAGAGTAAACGGATGCTTGTCTATAACTAAGTTACTTCAAAAGAATAAATCACACATTCAGAAAACTAGGCAGCTTATCAGTCAAGGGTTCGGCAGTGATAACCCATCCCTTTGGAAACTAATGGAAAGGAAATTAGAGCATAGACCACGGGTCTGGGAGCTAGACAGTGAATGCCGAAGCTCACTACAGCCTTAGATCGTCTCTCACACCAAAACACAAATGCGAGTAAATGGAACGACAGATAGTAAAATGGAACAACAAATAAAGAATTAAACAGAAAATCTGGAATGGAACGACAATTCTAAAATGGAACAACAATCGAACAACTAAGTCTCGCGAGTCGTAACCAAACTTAATCTGTTAACCCAAATGCACTCTTCGCAATCAAATAACAATCTTTCTCTCTTAAGGCAAATCAAGCAGAACACACTAATGGAACAACACTAACTATTGATAAATTATGGAACAGCGCTAGTAAATCATAAACGCACACAACACGCTGGAATAGTAATTTGATCAATCTTAATTAACAGGGATACGACTATGCTTCCAAATAGAACATCATTATTTCTAAATCCAACAATCATGAAGAACACAACTTCAGATGAATCTATGACACGAATGTTCAGTACAAAAGCTCTGTAACAGAACAGTAAGAATATTCGGTTAAGACTAATAACATGCAATCAACTCTGAAAGGATCAGTAACATAATGCAGAGTCAATACACAATTCTATCTGCAAAAACCTTAATGATTTAATATTAACAGAGCATGTAATAGCAACTTATAAAGCATATCAGATTACCGAATAAAAACGATAAGCAAACCATGCAGAAATCAAATCTTAGTGATACAGAAGCAAGTGTCCTCCGGGGCCGGGCCCTTAGCCTCCAAGGGTACACCGCCTTAAGTTAATCCAGATGCAGAAGTGAGATAATCACCAAGTTTATATTAATGCATAAGACAAAAGTACAATGAACCAGTTCTCAACGAGACTCGATGATCAGAGTTGATTTTTAACAGAAAATTACATAAAAAGTATCCTCCCCAAGCTAACAGTGCTGTCCCTTTATATAAAGGTGACGGCGGAGATGTCCAAGTAACAAGATAAATAAAGCAGCGATTCCTCAGGATCAAAGATCCTGAGGGATTCGCCAAACTGTTAATCCTTCATCTTTTCTTTTCTTCTCCGCCGAGCTGGTGTCTTCTCCTCCTTTTCCGGGCCGATTTGCTTTGATTTTCTTAGCCTCGTTTGCATTCGGTTCCCCTTCAAAGGGACATCAGTTATCTTGTCTTTGTCCTTTCCTTTGGAACAGCAACTCCTCGTTTTCACCTTTTCCTGCACATAAAAATAACAATTATCAGCGGTTAAGTCTTGCATATCAACTCTCACATGTTTTGTTATAATTCTTTATTATTTTCCAAATTCATGATGCAAAAAGGTTTACAAATTCTACTAAAAAGCCACTGAAATGATCATCAAAAGCATACCTTTTTAGTACTCCACAAGTACCAACGCCCTAGCTAGTTTATTTCCATTATGTCTGTAAGCAAATTTCAGTTCTTTGATATTAATGAAACGAAGTGTTATTTTTGCTGCATCTTTGTATTTATGGTTATATGTGTATTATGTTGCGTTCCTACATAAATCCAGATCATTAACCATGCAAATCCTACATCTATTCCAATAATAGAATCATGTAGAATCAGAAAGAATAAATTATAAAGGAAACCTTATTCGTACTTGAAAACAAAATGACACCACTCCACTCTGGAAATTGGATTCACTCAAAATCATTAACCAAAATTTTTTTTGGAAGAAATAAAGCATTCCATTTAATCAAAACTCAAAAATAATTTGAAAATAAAAGATGTTTTCATGCAACTAAATTCCATTGCTAAGAAAAGAGAGGGAAATTATTTTCTATTGCATAATTAATTTTTCTTCCTATACCAGAGAGATCTTATTCCTATACAGGGACAATATTATTCCTATACTAGAAAAATATGTTCTTGTACCAAAACAATTTTGTTCATGTAGCAGTACATGCTATTCCGGTACTAGAACAAACCTACACTCAACAACCCTTCAATCATTAATTCATAAATCAATATGCTATGCTCATCAAGAATGAAATTTCCAAGTATAGAAGGAAACTTAACTTGAGAAGCAATGAAATAAATCCCAAATCAAAATGCAAAGTTTTAGTTCCAAAAAGATAAATTGCAGAAATTCATGGAAATTACATCAGTTTAATAAATGATAAATTCTTGTGTTGAAATAAAGAATCATTATTTAAAATATCCAAACTCAAACCCTCTCTGAGTGTTTATCACAATGTAGCATATATTTTGCATATGAAAAAATTTAGTTTGATATTGTAAAAACATTTATCTCTCAGTCATAAATTTGGGAAACAACATCAACGATTCTTGCACTCAGAGTGCTTGACTCACAGTCATTCGTTTAAGGAAAAGGATATCGTTTGAATATAAGATAATCACATAGTTACACTTTATATTCCAATTAGAGTATGCTCATCACGAAAGAAATAAATCTTTGAAAAAAACTTAAATCATCAAATACTGCAACCCTAATTGCCATTCAGAAATGATTCAAGAAAATTGTCTCAGAAGAAAAGGACATATGGCGACGCTTTAGGATACAAATGGAAATGTCTAAACTAAAATGAAATACACTTAACACACATAGAAATCCTTCAGATCTGAGATCATGTAGTGAAATAAAGATAACCAAAAGAACTGTATCAAAACATGCCTGCTCAATACGAAGAAAAAAACCTTCTAACCATTCATTCCTGTACCTAATGTACACAACGATAAAAGGGGGAGAACAAGATGGGTTGGTTGGGCCCTAGACAACCATCTCATTTCCCTTTTAAGAAAACACTGAGATTATATGAGCAAGGCTAACATTACAAGAAATAATAGGAACAATAGATAAAACTGACATTAACTCCTTTTATTAAGAGAATCAAAAGTCTTTGCAAGTATACATGACAAAACAATGAATCCAACCCCAAAGGGTTATGGAAATACATATCTCAAAATTACAAGAGTGTCAAAGTATTCTATAGTATCACTAACCTATCCTATTAAATAACCCTAATTTATATATATTCTATAGGCTCTCGGTCGTAGTGAGTGAAATTAACAGAAAACACAACAACTAATGACAAACCTATGGATCTTTAGCATACTCGTAACACTCCAAGCTCTATTCAAGAAATGAAACAAATCTTCAACAACATGTGCATGCTATTCCCTATTGACAACTGTGATACATTTTGAGGCAATATTCATCGAATCGGTCGGTTTTCAAAGTATGGTGTAGGAACCGCAATGGGTATAGAAATATCGGAATCCTACACCAACCAATTTGACTTCGATTAATGAGAATTTATTATCAAGCCTTAAGATAATGTAAATTAATGAGTTACATGGAAACATAAACATATTCAACCTCTTCTAACAATTCATAAGCTTATATAATCCATATCCAGGAAAATCATTAAAATGAACAAGGAATCATATGTAAAAGGCTTAATTTGTTAGGTCCCTATATTACTAGTTTAGTCCCTTATTTTTATTAGTGTAGCCCCCTTATTTTTATTGTTGTACCCCTGTAACCCCAATATTGTTATTATTGTTCCCTTACATTGTTATTGTTAGGTCGGATAGGATTATATTGTGGGCCCATGGACTCCTATATATAGAAGGAGGTTTTGGTCACCTATATCATCCAAGAATTGTTCATTTATGTAATGTATTGAAGGTTTCCCCCTCAAAGTGACTGATTTATAAGGCGTTTATATCTCTTTCCTTCTGTTTTTGGATCTGGTTTCATAACATTTGGTATTAGAGCTTTGGATTCTAGGGTTTCGCTACTTCAAACAGGTCATCGTGGAATTTTTGCAATAACATTTTTTCTATGAAGGTTCAAAAGCGTAATTTTTTACAACGCAAAGCCAAAATCCTAAGGAAACTCCTGTTAAAAATTTAGATCTTGGTTTGCAACATTTTCGGAGATATGATCTGGGGAAGTTAAGGTTTTTTCAGGCTCCCAAATTTCAACTAAAACAGGTCATCGTGGAATTTTCACTATAAAGTTTCGTATAAAAAGTTTAAGAAGCTGAAATATTTCCAGTGCGAAGAAAAAATATTGAAGAACCTCCTGCAAAAATTTCAGATCTTGGTTCGCAATATTTTAGGAGATATGATCTGTGGAACTTAGGATTGTTTCATGCTCCCGAATTTCATCTCAAAGAGGTGACTGTGGGAGAAACGTCATAACTCTCTCTCTGAGCGTTGGATTGAGATTTTGTAAAAAGTGGTGGCAATTACACGGATAGTAGTTTTCGTTATGTCAAGTTCAGCGATGAAGGAGGAAATAGTGACACGTGGAAAGTCATACAAGTTCGCTCTACTGAACTAGTCCATAATTAGGTCATCGTGGGAGATTGGGCATAACCTTTCCTTGAAGAATCCAAATCAGGTCAGACCTATGGAATTTGAAAAAAGATTTATAGGGCTACTTTAGGGCCAAATTTTAGATATTGAAGATCCAAAATCACAGAGATAATTTAGTTTCAATATCGAGCTCCTCAAAAGCAAGAAAAAGGTGTGTATTTTTTTCGAATTACATAAGTCTCATTTGAAAAAAAATTAGTTTGAATTTATTCCAAGGGCATATTGAAGAATAGGTATCAGTATTGGGTTCTAAAATGCAACCTAAGAAGAATTCAACACCCATTTAGCCTTCAGAAGACTCTACTATGACTCATGAAGACAAAGAAACACAACATGAGATATTAAAATTACAAGAGCAAGTGCACCAAATTTCGCTATCGCAAAGATCTAGAAAAAATGAAATGGAAGTTTTGAAGAAAGGCATGGAAACTACGATGGATGGTTTGAAGAAAGGCATGGAAGCTCGGATGAATGGTTTGGAAGCTAAGATGTATGGCATGGAAGTGGGCATGGAAGCTAAGATGGATGACATGGAAGCTAAGATCGATGAAAAAATGAAAGACAACATGGAAAACATGAGGAATGATCTAAAAGTAGACATCTAAGGTTTGGAAAATTTGATATAAGAAATTTTTCCTAATGGCGAAAATATAGTAGAGGAAACTCATGATGAGAAAATAAATAAATGTTAATTGTGATTTCATAAACTCTAATTTTGGATGGAAGAACCACCATATTCTAAATATGGATATGAGGAAGTTTGAAGGCAAGGATCCCGTAACATGGATACTACAGATGGAACAATATTTTGATCTCAATAATGTGCAAAACACATAAATGGTATGCATTGAAACTTTACATTTATAACAAAATACATTTTTATGGTATCGATGGATTTGCTCTTGTAAAAAAATTCACTTAGTCAATTTTTACAGAGGAAATGATAGCACATTATGAGGATACACAAAGCAACCCCTTCTTTACCCAATTGATAAATCTAAAAAAAAAGGGTTCAGTGGTGGAGCACATTGAGGAGTTCCAAAAATTGAACATAAGGGTAACTGATATTCCAGAGGAACACAAGATTGATGTCTTCATAGGGAATTTAAAGGATAACATCCAACATGAAGTTCGCATTTGGGAACCTGATTCATTGGAAAAGGCATTCGGGTTGGCAATAAAAATTGAATGTAAAATTATGGCAAGAGAGAAGGCTACCACTCACATATATAAAGATGCAAGTGTTCCTACTCCTAGACTTCCACAACCTACAAGGTTGACACCACAATAATTGGAAGAAAAAAGAGAAAAAGGGATTTGCTACAGTTGTGATAGAAAATACACTAAAGGTCATAACTATGATGAGAAGAAATTATTTTACATAGATTGTGAGGAGGAAGAAGAAAATGAACAAGAATCTTCAAAAGAAGAGGATATACCCTAGGAACCAACCCTAGAAGAGGAAGAAATGAGTCTAACCATATCATGTAATGCATTGGCAGGAATTACCACTCCTCAAACCCTCAAGATAGAAGGACATATCAAGAATAAAAAGGTAATAATGTTGATTGATTCGGGTAGTACCCATAATTTTATTCATTGTAAGGTAGCCAAGGAATTGAATTGTTTCCTATACCCAGCATGAGAATGTCAAGTGATGGTTTCAAATGGAGGAACTATAAATTTCTCTAGAAAATGCCATAATATCAAGCTAACCATGAGGGAATATGTATTGAATAGTCCAATGCTTTCCATTCCTATGGGAGGTGCTAATGTTGTACTAGGAGTACAATGGTTACAATCTTTGGGGATGATAGATTTTAATTTTCAAGAAATTTTCTTGAAATGTTTTTTCAGAAGGAAAGGAAGTCGAATTACGGGCTATTGCAAGGAATCCAAGAAAGATAATAAGCTCTAATTTCATGTCAAAGCTTCTGAAGAAAGAACAGTGAGGCGTAATTGCACAATTATGCTCATTAGAAGTTCCAACATCAAAACCATCTATTTTTTCAGATCTCCAAAAAGTCTTGGACAATAATTCCAAGGTGTTTGAAACTCCCAAAGGACTCCTTCCTATTCATGATCATGATCATGATATTCATTTGATTCCTAGAAGTGTTCCTCCAAACATCAGGCCTTATAGATATCCTTATGTCCAAAAGAGCGAAATTGAACGTATGATTGTACAAATGTTAGAGGCTAGTATAATTCAACCTAGTAAAAGTTCTTTCTCTGCTCCAGTAGTATTGGTGCATAAGAAGGATGGATCATGGCACATGTGTCCGAATTATAGGGAGCTCAATAAGCTCATCATTAAAGATAAATTTCCCATTCATGTGATTGATGAATTATTGGATGATTTACATGGAGAAATTTGTTTTACCAGGTTGGATATTTGTTCAGGATATCATCAAATTAGAATGAAGACTGAAGATATTCCAAAAACAACATTTCGAACTCATGAGGGTCATTATGAATTTTTGGTCATGCATTTTGGCCTTACCAATCCACCTTCTACATTTCAAGGGTTGATGAATTCCATTTTCAAACCCTTCCTTAGAAAATTTGCGCTGGAATTTTTTGATGATATACTAATCTACAACTGGTCTTGGAAGGATCATGTTCAACATGTTGGCAGGGTGCTCAAACTATTGTAGGAGAAATAATTATATTCAAAAACCTCCAATTTTTTTTTTGGAGTATAAAAGGTGGAATATCTGGGTCATATTGTATCTCACGAGGGTGTTAAGGTAGAACCTAACAAAATTAAAGCCATTAAGGAATGGAAAGTCCCCACAACCATAAAGTAGTCACAAGGATTTCTCGGGTTAACAGGGTTTTATCACAATTTTGTTAAGAATTATGGGAGAATAGTAGTACCTCTAATAACATTATTGTAGAAAGATGCATTTTCATGGACTCCTGAAGTAACTAAGGCCTTTCAACATCTTAAAGAGGCAATGTGCCTAGCACCAGTCTGAGCTACGCCAGACTTCATAAAAACCTTTATTATGGAATGTGATGCCTTAGGAAATGGAATTGGTGTTGTTTTAATGCAAGAAAGAAGACCCATTTATTTTGAAAGTCGTCCAATCAAAGGAAATTATTTATAGAAAGCTATTTATGGGAAGGAAATGTTAGCAATACTAAATTCACTAAAGAAATGGAAACCTTACCTAATGGGAAGACACTTCAAGGTAAAAAATGATCATGATAGTCTTAAATTTTTTTTGGAACAAAGATTATCTTCAGAAGAGAAGCAAAAATGGGTCACAAAGATGTTGGGTTATGACTTTGAAATAATCTACAAAAAAGGGAAGCTAAATGTTGTTGCAGATGCACTCTCAAGAAAGAATGAAGAGGTGGAAGCATTTCTTTGTTCCATTTCTATTATCCAACCAGATTGGATAACCAAAGCAAGGGATGAATGGAAGAAGGAAGAAGAAGTGTGGACACTCATTCAAAAATTGTAGCAAGATCCTAGTACATCTAATACATTGAGTTGGAAAAATGATTCCTTATGGTACAAATATCGCTTATATCTTTGTAATAATTCCCAACTAAAACAAAATATTCTTTTGGAATTGCACACTTCTCCTTTAGGAGGATACTCACGATTTTTAAAAACTTACCACAGGGTGAAGAAATAATTTTTTTGGGATGACCTTAAATCTGATATTGAAAATTTTATGGTAGAATGTTTGGTTTTCCAGCAAAATAAAGTTGAGACAATTAAGACACCGGGTCTTCTACAACCTTTATCCATTCCAAGTCAATGTTGGGAGGAGATTTCAATGGATTTTATCACAGGTTTACCTAAGTCCAAAGGAAAGAGTGTCATCATGGTGGTAGTTGATAGACCTACCAAGTATGCACACTTTTGCACATTATCTCATCCTTTTAAAGAAAGTACAGTTGCTACTACATTTATGGACACAATTCAAAAGCTACATGGAACCCCAAAGGTTATTGTGAGTGAAAAAGATCCCATTTTTACTGGAAATTTTTGGACAAAGTTACTTTCTTGTTTGGGTACTCAATTAGCTCACAGCTCATCTTATCACCCTCAATCTAATGGTCAAACTGAGATAGTGAATAAATGTTTGGAAGGATATCTTCGTTGTTTTGTATCTAATAAACAAACAGAATGGGTCAAAAGGTTACCTCTCACTGAATGGTGTTATAAAACTTCCTTCCATACTGCAACAAAAATTACCCCATTTATGGCACTTTATAGATCATCCATTGTTCATCACATCATCTTTAAGAGAAAATTTTAAGGTTCAAGCAGTGGAAGATCACATCGAGCATCAACAAGAAGTTCTCCAAATCTTAAAGGATAACCTAAATTTGGCACAAAATCAAATGAAACAACAAACTGATCAACATCGCAACGAGAGAAGTTTTGATGTAGGAGACTGGGTATTTTTACGGCTACAACCATACAAACAAATGTCCCTCAAGCAAGCTAAGAAGGATAATAAATTATCGCCAAAGTACTATGGTCGTCACAAGGTGTTGAAAAATATTGGTACTATGGCATACAAATTGGAGCTTCTTGCTTCTTTGCGAGTGCATCCAGTTTTCCATGTTTCATGCTTAAAGAAGGTTATAGGTGAAAATATTCTAGTTCAAACAATATCTCCAGAATTTGATGAGGAAGGAAGAATCATATTGGAACCTGAAGCGCTCACAGAAACAAGAACTCGAAAGCTACAAAATCGATCAATTTCAGAGTATCTCATCAAGTGGAAGAACTTACCCACTGAAGATTCTACATGGGAGGATGAGAATTTTATATAAAAGTACCCAGAGCTACTCAAGTGTTGAGGACAACACCTTTTTGAAGGAGAGGGGCATGTTAGGTCCGTATATTACTAGTTTAGTCCCTCATTGTTATTAATGCAGCCCCCTTATTGTTATTGTTGTACCCCTGTAACCCCAATATTGTTATTATTGTGCCCTTACATTGTTATTGTTAGGTCGGCTAGGATTATTTGTGGGCCCATGGACTCCTATATAAAGAAGGAGGTTTTGGACATTTGTATCATCCAAGAATTTTTCTTTTATGTAACGTAATGGAGGTTTCCCCCTCGAAGTGGCTGATTTCTAATGCGTTGATCTCTCTTTTCTTCTATTTTTGGAGCTGGTTTCATAACATAATTCAAGTTGTAAAACGAAGGTTAAGGTAGGATAATTTAGGGCAAGGGTAGGGTGAAATAAAGAAATTTTGACAACAAAAAATGTGATTTAAAGGGAGGTTTTCCCCTCAAAGTGGATTATTATCTAGTATTTGATCTATATTTTCTTATTTTTCTATGCCATTTGATCTCGATACATAACATTTGGTATCAGACCTCTTGATCCTAGTGTTTTGCTGTTTCAAATAGGTCATCGTGGAATTTTTTCTATTTTTTTTTTTTTTGCAAAGACTCAAATAATGATATTGATATCACATGAAGGTGAAACCCTGATGAACCTTTCGTTACAAATTCAAAACTTGTTTCACTATATTTTCAAAGATATGGTCCAAGGAAGTTAGGGTTTTAGCATGCTCAAGAATTCAATCTCAAACAGGTGTTATAGGGAAAATAATTATAAATTTCTCTTTAATTATTGGAATTTAATTTCATTAGAAGTGAATGAAATTGCATGGATTTTGGTTTCTTGGGTACTATTTTTAGGGCCAAAAGTTAAAACAGTGACACGTGGCATCCTATATAAATTTGATCTATCGAACTAGTCTATTTTTAGGCCATCATGGGATAATTGGCATAAATTTATTCTAAAGAATCGAATATCATTATAACTAGTCATGTTCAAAAGAATATGTAGAGGGATACTCCAATATTGAATTTCAGACCTTGGGAAACCGAAATCATAGAGATACAATAGTTTCAAGGTCAACCTTATCAACAAGCTCAAAATCAAAGCTCTAAAAGGTGTGTATTTTTAAATTTGTTTAACTTTTGTTTGAAAAATTAATTTGAAGTTATTAAAAGGGAATAGTGAAGCATAGAAATCATTAATTCATTTCGAAATGCATACAAAAAAAAATCTACGCTGATTAAGCCCTTAGAAATCTCTACTTTGGCACATGAAGAAGAAGAAATGCAACATGATATATCAAATTTCCAGGAACAAATGCAACAATTTTCTCGCTCACAAAGAGAAAAAAATAAATTACTTGGGAGCAATAAATGTTAAGATAAATGGTTTAGAAGAAAAAAACAAAAGGGTACATGAAAATTTTAAAAGCATACATAAAATTAGAAATAAAAGGGGTCTTGGATGGTTTAAAAGCATACATGGAAGTTTTGAAGGAAGGTTTGACAAATTTTCTACAATAAAGGCTTCCTAATGGTGACGAGGTATTCCATGAAATTAATGATGAAGAAAAAATGGAATGTGAATCATGATTTTAGAGACTCCAACTTTGGGATGAATATGAACTATATTCAAAATATCGATATGAGGAAGTTTGATGACAAGGATATTCTAACATGGATACTACATATGGAGAAGTTATTTGATCTACACAATGTGAAACACACAAAAGGTACACACTGCATATTTATATTTGAACCCAATAAGTTGTGTGGTATCGAAGGAATTTTTCTTGTAAATAACTTGTCCCTTGGACAATTTTTATGAAGGAATTGATAGCACATTATGCGGACATTGAGGACCTCAAAATATTGAATATCAAGGTAATTGATATTCTATAGGAGAATTTTATTGATGTCTTCATAGCTATGTTAAAGGATAACGTTAAACATGAGGTTCACATTTGGGAACCTAAGTCATTGTAGAATGAATTCAAGGTGGAAGGAAAAGTTGAAAGAAAAATTATGGAAATAAGGAGGTATATGAATGATAACTATAAATATGGAAGTTTTTCCAATCCTAGCCTCCCATAACCTAAGGTTGACACCATAACAACTGGATGAAAAAAGGTATTTGTTATAGTTGTGATAACAAATACACCAAAGGTCATAATTGTGCTAAAAAGAAATTTTACATATATAGTGAAGAGGAGGAAGAAAAGGAACAAGACACATAAAAAGAAGAAGATATACACTAGGAACCAACCCCAGGGTCGAAAAATAAGAAATGAATATGACTATATATTGTAATGCATTGGGAGAAATTACCACTTAAAATCTCAATATAGAAGGATATATCAAGAATAAAAAGGTAATAATGATGATTGATTCATTTGGTATTCATAATTTTGTTCATTTTAAGATATCCAAGGATTTGAATTTCTTTATATATCCAACACTAGAGTGTTAATTGATGGTTTCAAATTGAGGAACTATGAATTTCTCATGGAAGTTCCATAATATAAATCTAACCATGGGGGAATATGTATTGAATATTCCAACGCTTGTTATTCCAATGAGTGGTGCATATGTTGTATTAGGAGTCCAATGGTTACAATGTTTGAGAATGATAGATTTTAATTTTCAAGAACTTTTCTTGAAATTTTTCATGGAAGGAAAGGAAATTGGATTAAGAGGTATCATAGGGAAACCTAGGAAGATAACTAGCTCTAATGGCAAGATAAATATTTTGAAGAAGGAACAACGTGGGGTTATTTCAAAATTATGTTAACTACATTTTCAAACATATAAATCATCCAATTATCTAGATATCTGAAGATTCTTTGAGAATCATTCCAAGGCATTTGATAATCCCAAAGGTCCCCCACCTATTCACTATTATGATAATTATGTTCACTTGATTATAAAAATTGTTCCTCCAAACATTAGAACTTACAAATATCCTTATGCCTAGAAGAGTGAAATTGAAAATATGGTTGTAGAAATGATGGAGGTAGGTATAATTCATCCTAGAGAAATTTATTTCTCTTCTCTAGTAGTATTGGTGCACAGGAAGGGTGGAATATGGTGTATTTTTACAAATTATAGATATCTCAAAAATATCTCTATTAAAAACAATTTTCCCATTCCTGTCATTGATGAATTCTTGGATGAACTACATGGAGCAATTTAGTTTACCAAGATAGATCCTCATTCAAGAAAACATCAAATTATAATGAAGACAAAAGACATTCCGAAAAAAACATTTAGAACTCATGAAGGTCATTATGAATTTTTGGTCATGCCTTTTGGCCTTACTAATGCACCTTCCACATTTCAAGTTTTGATAGATTCCACTTTTAAACCCTTATAAAATTTGTGTTAGTATTTTTGGTGATATACTAGTCATGAAAAAAAAAGTCTTTGAAAGATCATGTTCAACATGTTGACAGGGTTCTCAAACTATCGAAGGAGAAACAATTGTATGAAAAACCATCCTAATGTTATTTGGGATACAGGAAATGGAATATTGGGGTCACATTGTATCTCATGATGGTGTTAAGAAATACCCTAATAAAATTAAAGTCGTAGAGGAATGGAAAATCCCCAAAACATTAAGGCATATTTGATGATTTCTTAGATTGACAAGGTATTATGGAAATTTTGTTAAGAATTATGGGAAAATAACAACACCTCTAAGAATATTTCTAAAAAAATATGCATTTATTTTGATTCTTCAAGCAACTAAGGCCTTTGAACATCTTAAAGAGGAAATGTGCTAATCTCCGATCTTAGCTACACCAGACTTCACAAAAACCTCCATTGTGGAATTTGATGCCTCGAGAAATGGAATTGGCGTTGTTTTAATGCAAGAAGGAAGACCCATTTCTTTTGAAATTCATCCAAGCAAGGAAAAATATTTACAAAAACCTATTTATGAGAAGGAAATGTTGGAAATACTACATGCACTAAATAAATGGCACCCTTCCTTAATGGGAAGAAAATTCAAGGTAAAAAATTGCCATGGTAGTCTTAAATACTTCTTGGAACAAATATTATATTAAGAAGAGAAGCAAAAATGGGACACACATACGTTGGGTTATGGCTTTTAAATCATCTACAAAAAATGGAGGAAAATGTTTTTTGTAGATGCACTCTCAAGAAGGGATGAGGATGTGGAGGAATTTCTCTGTGCCATTTCTATTATCTAATCTGGTTAAATAAATGAAACAATGGATGAACGAAAGAACTATGAATAGGTATGGAAACTGAATCAAGAGTTTTAGAAACTTCTTAATGCATCTGATACATTTTTTTGGAAAAATGATTCACTGTGGTACAAAAATCACTTATATGTAGCTAAGAACTCCCAACTAAAACAAAAGGTTATTTTGGAATTGCACACCTCTCTTATAGGATAGAACTTAGTATTTTTAAAATCTCTCCACATGGTAAAGAAGGGATTTTTTTGGGATTTCCTTATATTTTATATTTAGAAGTTTGTGGTGGAATTTTTAGTTTTCCATTAAAATAAAGTTGAGATAATTAGTACTCCAAGTATTTTACAACCGTTACCCTTCCAAGTTAGCATTGGGAGGAGGTCTCAATGTATATTTTCATAGTTTTCATGGTGTTATTTTATATACTTACCAAGTACACACACTTTTGTGTATTATCTCATCCTTTTGAAAGAAATACATTCGTTTTTGCATTTGTGGAAAATGTTTAAAATCTACATGGAAACCAAAAGATTATTGTAAGTGATAAAGATACCATTTTCACTGGAAATTTTTGGATAGAATTATTTTCTTGTCTTGGTACTTAATTAGCTCATAAATCATCTTATCATCCTCAATCTTATGGCAAAACTAAGATAGTGAAAAAATGATTGGAAGGATATCTTTGTGTCTTTTTATATGATAAAAAAACATAATGGTTCAAGTGGTTACCTCTAAAAAAAGGGTGAGTATAACACCTCCTTCCATATCGCAGAAAAAATGACCTCATTTATCATGATTTATCGATATCATACACCATCCATCACATCATTTTTAAGAGAAAAATCTAAGGTTCAAGTAGTGGAAGATCACATCGAGCATCAACAAAAAGTTCTCCAACTTTTAAAGGATAACCTAACTCTGGCGCATAATCGAATGAAAAAATAGGTAGTTCAACATCATAGTGAAAGATTTTTAATGTGGGAAAATGAGTATTTTTATTGCTAAAACCATAATTTTTTTTTATCTCAAGTAAGCTAAGAAGGATAATAAATTATAACCCAAGTAATATGGCCCTTACAAGGTGTTGCAAAATATTGGTACTAAGGTATACAAATCAGAGTTACCTTCATCTTCATGAGTGCACCATGTTTTCCATGTTTTATGCTTAAATAAGGTTATAGGTGACAAGATCCTAGTTAAAATTGTATTTCTGATGAGGAAGTAAAATAATATTTCAGCCTCAAGCAACCACAGAAACAAGAATCCAACAACTACATAATATACCAATTTCAGATTATCTCATTTAGTGGAAGAAATCACCTGTTGAATATTCCACATGGGATGATGAGTATTTTATTCAGAAGCATCCAAAACTATTCGAGCATTGAGGAAAACACTCATCTGAAGGAGAGGGGAATGTTAGGTCCCTATAATATTAATGTATCCCACATATTGTTATTATTGTGCCGTGTAACCATCCCTCCCGTATCTACCCACTTTCACCGGGCTACTAGGGTAGATATCAACTAAGGGATGAAAAGGCCTAACTCAACATCTTAAGTATAGTTAAGGAAGTCAAATCAACAATATGAAACTTTAATAACTTCCCTGAGGTGCTACAGGAGGACCGAGAGCTAAAAAACCACTCCAAGTGCCCAAACCCCGAGTTAAATTTAATTTTTAGTGATTTGGACTTCGAGACGCAGGAAAAAAACTACCTAAATTTGAATATAACCCTCTGGTTTCAAGGATGACTCTTTGTCCCGATGACTACAGTCTCTTTTTCCCAGATATATGCATGTGACCTTGAGACCTAAGCCACCTTTCCAGGGCTAGTAAAAAAAACTATTCCGAGAAGTTTATAAAACATTCCAGAACAATGAATGGCAATAGAAAATACATTAATACAAAACTTAGATAAGAACTTAACCTAACAAGGCCTAACCATGATAGTCATTCTGTCAAGAACATGGTGAATGTGAAATGTATAGGCCATGAATTCATATCTGAACATGGGATCTAATTCTTATCTAAGAATCATCAAGAAGGCCTAAGTACCTCTCAGTATAGTTGCAATAAAATCTATTAAGTCATGCATTCAATAAACATTCATTTATAAATAAAAACATGATAAGAGCCATAATTGGAATCTATCACAAAACCATATTTTTTAACCAACATATGATTATATAGATAATAATGATAGAAGAAATATTATATATACACCATAAAAAGTAAATTTACTCATAAAATACAAGAGGAAAAGGGCTCTCATTAACATATGAAAAATCCAACCAAGTTAGGGACTTCCATGTACCACTCGACCATAGATTGAACTGAACCAAATATTTATTTCAGCCAATCACCCCCATGTCATACTCCAAGAATGAATGTGGGATATCATGGGATAAAACAATTCATTAAAAACTAACGGAATCAAGAGGTTAAACCACCTCAGGCTGAGAAAGGCGGAATCTAGGGTAACATCAAACCACACTTAACCTGGTAGCTAGCCCTACCAGATCGGGAGAGGGCTCTCTCCTTGTCAATCTCAGAAAAAAATGATCAATGAGGCTTGAGATGACTTAAATGAAAACTTATTTTAGGCTAGGTATGTGTGCAAATGAGCTTTATTGATTTTTAATGATATTTTGTTGGCTCAAGAGGAAAAGCGAATTTGGGTTTGGGGAATGAGGCTCAGTTTTGCAGAGATCTGAATGGGGCAAGGTAGGCAATCGATTTGAAACTTAAATTTGAAATAAATGGAGAGTTTAGACAAGTGAGGAGTTGAAGAGGGCAAGAAACCTTCAGGGATCCTCTTCAAACAGCTGAAAACATAGAAAATTAAACAAACCCTAGGTAGAGCACTACAAATTTTAATGAATTCTACCTTTATCCTTGTTTTTTTAACTTAAGAAGAAATAAGAGAGAAAATGGTATACATAAAACACCAGTATAATTAAATTTACAGAGATAAACACACTATCAAAGAAAAATTCCACATGAATCCCATAGAGTGCTGCAAACCCTAGTCTATTCCTTTGCCAAACTGCAGAGATGAATGTACAATGATGCTCAAAGCATTCGCAAAAGTCAAACCATGATAATGAATGAAAAACCACAAGATATAGACAAAAAATAACTCATCCCAGCCTCTAGTGGTCGAGCTCATAATTTTAGGAATTGTTCCAACAAAATCTAAACTAAGAACTAGAAAGTAGGCAGTGGAACAGCTTGCCTCTAAAAACTAGGAAACTGATTCATTCAGTTGCAAATTACCTTTTGATGGATGAATCTACCTCTATGAGTGAAAATTTAGAAAAATTACATAAAAATCCATCATTTTATATTTAATTACATCATGAGTTTTAAAACTAGAAGGAAAAGGTCAAACTGTAAAAAAAAACTAGGCAAAAAAAAGAGTTTTTGACCAAAAATGAGTAAAATCCTCCAATGCGCCACGCCTGATTTCGCTATGCATCGTGCCTGTTTGTAGCTAATTTTGGAGGCCTTCCCCGTGTCCCAATTTTCTCCAAGTGGTCTTGTTGGAAAGGTCTTCCTGTCGACTTTCCAATACAAGTGGAATTTTTGAATTTGGCTTCCATTTGACCCTCCAAAATTGAGTTCTCCCAAGACTACTTTCTGTGTGTCAAAAACGGGGCAAAAAGGTCATTTTTGGGGTGTTTTTGACCTTTTTGGAAGCCCAAAACCCGTCAAAATTTCTTGGAAATTGGTAGGCATGCATATTTTTCCCTGAAAAATAAAAAAACGCTAAGTTTTCATAAAAAGGAGGTCTCCATCAAAAGCAAGCGCCAAGTGGCGCAGCGCATAAAGCAGAAAAGTCTGTTTTTTAGGCCAAAAATTTCAAAAATTCAAAAATGTCCCAAATTTTTTGAAATTTGGGCTGAGTGTTCTTCTTCTAGTGCTATGTTGGGCCAAGGAAGCCTTAGCCAATATCTAAAGTTTATCATGTTCTTTTCGCCTCCTCGATGCCTTCAATTTGGCCTTCAAGATTTTGATTCTTGCTTTGCACACATGGTTTCTTACCCTTCCAAGCCAAGTTTCACGATCAACTTCAATTTCTTGCTCAAGTGATGTCATCCTAGTTTTGCGCCTTTTGGCAGCTTGCCGGTTCTCACATATTTTTTGCAGCTCCATAATGGTTTTCTGATCCTCTAGCTGCTTGTTTCTTTGCTCAAGGTATTTGATTATCCACTTGGCTCTTTGTAGGTTGAGGGACAAAGTATTAATCTCTGCCCGTTGCTCCCGAATGATATCTCTAAGCTTTGAGCTTGGTGAGCCCAAATCAGTGTCATCCTCCTGAATGGGAATAAAATCTGTCTCCTGCCTTCCAGAAGGCCCCTTATCATGTATTGGCCTCTTGCCTTTGTCCTATACCTACACTGCTGATGGAGGAAGCGAGACCCCTTCAATCCCGGGTGGAGATAATACTCACTTGGCTGCTGCAAACAAACTTCTAGTGCCCTTTTGATAGGTGACAAACACCGGCATACTAACGGTCTATGTCTCATGACCCTCCTGCTGATGTGAAGGTCCACATGTCTCATGGAAAGCCTCCAGAGGTACCTGAGGAGCTGTGAAGAACTCATGAGAAATGAAATCCTACCATGAAATGTCCTGCAAACCAAGCTGATGCATAACCACAATTTTGATGAGTGAAAAATGATATATACTATTATATTGCTGCTGAGGAGTTTTCTTTTGCACCAGCGTGGTCATCTTCTCAACATTTTGGCACATGAAGTAGGGGAGGTTCATCATTCTCACCCTAGTAAAATGCATTAGCAATTTGATGTGATAGGCATATAGGTGAGAAAACCGGCCCTCATAGCTGAAAAAATTTATTATGAGTTTCATCAAAGGAGCATATGAGGTTTTTAGGTACCGAAAGGGAAAAACTCTGCTGAGTTGTCTCAAAAAACCAGGCTTGATGTATGGCTCATAGTGTTCCCTGTCAATTTGTTGCCTTTTATTCCACTGCTCTCTGACATTTGGAATGTCGGTTGCTAGAGAGACAGACTCCGGTGTCAAGGTGAATGTCACACCTGCAAGAGTGACTTGGCCATTATGTAGATGAAGCACAAACAATCTGGCCAACTCATGACGGTACTGGACTCTAGCAACCATCTCACAAAATTGATAACAAGATTGTTTTTGAAAACATGTGATAGAAAGAGGGTAGGCCTGCAGCTTAGCAAGTGAAGTAGGCTCTTCTCGTACATGTTTACCACTCTTGTGAGGTATCCTTGGTGCATGAAATTTGGTTGGAGAGTCACTATGTGTTTTTTCATCTCGGTCATAGGAGGAATCTGACTCCATGTTTGCCAAAGTTTGTGTTGTCTTAGATGAGTATGAAGAGTTTTAGGTGTCTTCAGTTTTTTGTTGCCAAGTGTATGAAAATGTGTGAGGGACTATGAAGGGAGAGGGTAAGAGGGATTTTGGGAATGTTTCCAATTGGAATTTGGGGAATTGAAGGGTTTTAGGGACAATTTCTAGGTTTTTGGGATAGCAATTGGGGTTTGGGAATTTTGTAGCTAGGATTTGGGATAATGGGAACTGGGATAGGGGTGAATGAATTTAGGGATATGGAGGATAGGGAAATGGTTTGATGAAACTAGAAAAGCAGTGAGGGAATAAAAGGGTGAGAGAGTGATGGCCACACACAACCAATTCACAAACCCTAAACAACCATGTCTTGAGCAAGGAAGTAGGGTTTGAAATTTTTTTATTAAATCCTCATAAACATCTTAAGACACATGTTTATTGGCATTGGAAGAGTTGTTTGTCTTACTTTGGATCGGAGGAAGCCGAGAAAATTGGAGATTTGAATGAAATCGTGGTGAAAATAGCTTGCAGCTCTATGCACCGCGCCACAAACCCAACACACCGTGCTGGTTATATGCGTCGCGCCAGTGTGTTTTTAACACTATGGAGGCTGGCCCAATGCGCCGTGCCACTTGTATGCGCCGCGCCTCCTAGCCAATGCACTGTGCCCCTGAAATTTGCACAGTTTCCCTTCAAACTGCTCCCTTTCTCCAACACGATTTTCCTTTGCTCAATATTTCTTCTTTGAATGCAAATGAGCCCTTTAAACATGAAAAATGACTTATATACAAGATATTTTGTTTTTTTCATTGATAAAACCCACTTTTATAATGTTTACAATTGACACTTTCTTTTCAAACTCTGTTTTAGGCAGTTTGCTTCATTTTGCCTCTGATTAACTGAATGACTTGCTTTTTGTTTTCCTTATAGGGGATGGATTTACTGGAGCTTGACAAGGTGACTAGGGTTGCCATTGAATTTGCTTACATATGAGAAAACTTGAAATTACATCAAATTTATACATAAAAAGATAAAATACTCTATTTTTTCTCAAAACAGAGTTTTGAGGAAAAATACATTTCTAGGCATATGATGATGAAATTTATTTAGTACTGGAACTTTATTCAACCTCCTCATGCACCTGCTGACCATTATTGGACATTTTGAAGACCTTTTTGATGAAACCCTAGACCTAATGAAACTGAAACCCTAAAAAATGACTCTTGCAAATTATAAGACAAAAAGTGTCTGCAAATGATCTTAATGAATGGAAATGGGCCAGCAGGTAAAGGAAATGAGGGAAAAATCTACAACAAGCCACTACCGTCAGATGATCCATGCTCCTAATGGAATGCAGCTGACTGAGTGAGACACCTAATATGCAATGCAACAAGAGAATTTTGATCACTGAGGGAGGGATGAAGATACCGACACTAACAATATCCACACCATAAAAAGTAAATTTACTCATAAAATGCAAGAGGAAAAGGGCTCTCATTAATATATGAAAAATCCAACCAAGTCAGGGACTTCCATGTACCACTCGACCATAGATTGAGCTGAACCAAATATTTCTTTCAGCCAATCACCCCCATGTCATAGTCGAAGAATGAATGTGGGATATCATGGGATAAACCAATTCATTAAAAACTAAGGGAATCAAGAGGTTAAACCACCTCCACCCTCACACTACTGTGATATCACCTAAACTGGTCTCGAGATCACAAAACCAAACCAAGGTTGGATGCGTCAAAAGTAATTCACCATCCTTAGAGGAATTTTCCTATCTCAACCCACTTGTTTAGGGCTTACGGGAGAAAAAATATCCACCCCCAACCCTGGGGATTTTTCCTGATATGATCTCACTCGGATCCAAAACATTTTGGCAATCTAAAACTCAACCAAGAATGAATCTCATTACACCATGGCTATCTGGAAATGGAAAGGCAAGGATGAAACCATTTTCAAACTCAGCAAAACCCATTTCCATGAAAAAAAGAGAATGAAATACACTCATGCATATACCATGCATGAAAACACCAACTAGGAAATCACACATGCAACCTGTTACTTGCAAGTATTATTTCTTAAGCTTCTTGATCCAACTTTTCCTTGCTTTCCTTTTCTTTATTTTTCCTTCCTTTTCTTTTCCTTTATTTCCTTTACTTGATTTATTACTTCCTCCTCTTAGTGCTCTTCTCCTCTCTAAAACCAATTCCAAAAATCAACTAACAAAATGATCCAAACTAATGCTCCGATGCCTTTTTATTAGTGATTCCTCCAATTTCTTCATTTTCCTCTATTTTCCTTCAATTTCCTCCTCACATGCAAACTGTAACCTTTCAACTTCCTTTTATCCTAATTTCCTTTATTTTCATAAATAAGATACCAATAAATGCCTCTTTTAATTTCCAAATCCTTTTCCAATTCCTTTACCAATTTCCTTAGCCATAATAAACAACAAGTGATTCCCACGAGGATTTTTTTCCCAACATTCAACTTGGAATAAATGTCCCATGATCTTGGTCTTATTTTTTCCTTATTAACTTTATTACATGAAATTTTAACTCGGGCTTGTTACATGCCCCATAGAAGCCCACTGTTGTTATTTTTGTTCCCTTACATTATTATTATTATGTAGGATCTGATAATATTTTGACCAATTAGACTCCTATATATACCAATGATGTATTTCATTTGAATCATCCGATAATTGTTCATTTATGTGATGTAAAGGGTTAGGCTTGCCCCTCTAACTGGATTATTATGTAGTCATTGATTCATATTTTCTTATGTTTTTGTGCCATTTTTGATCTATATACATAATGGACCCGTTCAACTTTCTCCTTGAATTCTATGTCCTTTTCCATAGTTATGAATACTCCTCTAATGCCAAGAAATCGGAAATATTTTTGGCTTGCCTTAAATATGTGCCCCTATCTTCGGGGGAATTCTACATGGACACCGGATGAGATGAGGAAAACGTTATTGGAGAAGTACCAAGACCATATTCAAGTTCAATAAATTAGGGAAGATATATTTAAGATGACACAATCAGATGATGAAAATCTAGAGCACTACATTGAGAGTTTTCGATATAATCTTTGGAGAATGAAATAAGACGAGTTATTGAAACTTTATGGATTATATTTATTAGAGGAATCAAAGAATATAGTATTGACATCTTAAATCTTATGGGAACCAAAGACATTTCCTAGATGTCATATCATACTATATGTGACCTATGTAGAAGATATTAATGTGGAAATTCAAAATATCAGAGAAGTTATTAAGATATAACCTCCCAAAGCTCAAGAACATTTGGGAAAGAGGCTAATAAAGCTTGATTATAGAATTTAATATCTAATTTACCATTGACATCCATAACACACTTAGCTCCCAAATAGATAATTTATATGCAAATAAGAAGAAGAGATAGAATTAACATTAGCCATCTTCTAATGAAAATGCTAAAAAAGCATACCTTATAGGAATTCCCATTAAAAAAAATAGAGGTATATAGCATATGAGAGAAAACCCATTGCACCCAAAATTTCCCTTCATTTCTAGAACTTAAGATTATTTATCAAGGGACCAATGAAAAGACAAGAAAATTTGTTTTTTGGTTCAAAAATTCCCATGGCCACCAAATCTATCAGGCACAACATAAGGTCCATCTCAACAAATTTTTCCATACCAATAACCACCTCATGGATGGTATCCATGTGGTATCGTATTATTCCTATTTAAAAATGGACTATCCAAAATCCATCTTGACAACAAGGATGATGGGGACATCCCTCTTTTTTAATTATTCTATTACAAGCTTAAATATCCTTATCACACTTAGCTCCCAAATATATATTTTATATACAAAGAAGAAGAAGAGATAGAATTAACAGTAGCCATATTTTATTCAAAATGATTTAAAAAAAATACCATATAGGGATCCCCATTAAAAAAAATAGAGGTTTGTAGCATATGTAAGCAAAACAATTTCATCCAAATATTTTCTTCATTATTATAAATTAAGGTTATTTATCAAGGGACCAATGAAGAAGCTAGGAATTTTTTTTTTCGTGATTCAGAAATTCCAATGGTCACTAAATCCATCGAGCACAAAAGAAGTTCCATATAAAAAAAAATTTCCATACGAATACCCACCCCAAGGATGGTATCCTCATATGCATTGCTAGAAATGGCCTATCCAAAATCCATCTTAGCCACAAGGATGATGTGGAAGTTTGTGTTTTGTAACTATTGTATTACAATCTCAATAATATCCTCCTCTGTTACAAATCACAATCTAATCAACCTCAAAAACCAACATAACTACCTATCTAATTTTTGCCTGGCCCAAATAATAAAGTAGTACAACCCACATAAAATGTTGAAATACCATTTTTCCAACTTGTGTCATATTACCTATGGATTATAGTGATATTGAAGGTTTTTTCTGCCCCAACTACCCCCATTGTTCAGGAAAAGGATGATGGGGAAGACTATATTGAACTAGAAAATCAAGTGATATACTATAAAAAGATACATGTCATTGTTCCAGAACATTTTCATGTATACGTATACATCTATTACATCCCATCCATATCCAAAAATACTATTTCTATAAAAGACTCCTACTCAACCATAATTTTATTTCATAGTAGAATGTAGAAATGTGTGTGTTAATGTCCCTATATTTCAATCCATTAAGGATTTTCCAGTTTGCTCAAGGTAGTTAAAAAGCTATACTTAAAGAATCTAGGTAAGATGAAGAAAGATCCTAAAATTGTCCATTTAATAGGAAAATTGTTTGATATAATGTTTTGAAAGAAATTTGTAGTCGAGTATGTGGATCTTGGAAGTCTAATTGTCAATGTTAGCATAAAAAATACTTACATTCCTAATACTTTAATAGAATTAAAAGAAACCAATAATGTTATGAATAAATAAACCATGCAAAATCACAAATTTCCTAGGCTACAGCCTACACTTACAGTCCTTTAATTCGTAGATAAGTCGAACCTATAGCTAGACCGAATGGTGTTTCCATAGACTCATGCAAATACCTTACTAGTTTTGTGATTCTACAACCCAAGGTAAATCTCACAAGATACCCATTAATTTTGGGTAGGCCATCGTTGATTACTGCTGATGCATATATTAAAAATAGATTAGGATACATGACTATTTTTCATGGGGATTCTAACAATAATTTAACCCTCAATCCCCTTGAAACCCCTTTTTTATTTTCAGGAGGACCCCCCTTGTCTAGATGATAGTCACAAGGAGGATTTTTACCCTTTCATGAATTTGGGACAAGAATAAATGTCCAAGGAACATATTTATTATGATATAATTTTCACATTCTTGGTATAGTTCATTTATCCTTTGAACAAATTTTAGAATAACATTCTCAAGATAATTGTCTTCCAACTAAATTGGTGCAACAATTTGACACTACAAACCCTCTAGATACTATATCTAAGAGTCAAATTATTTTTTGAGATCCATCCAATTAATACATTAATATTAATGCTAATCTAGAACCTTTCCAACATGAGAAATTAATTAAGGTGTTTCACAAGAATAACAATGCATTTTTCTAGGAATATACTAATATGAAGGGAATGCATCAAAATTTATGTGCACATCACATTTATATATTAAAAATGATTTTTTCCTATCAGGTAGCTCCAGTGGAGGATGAATCCTATTATTAAGGATATAGTTAAAGAAGAACTCCAAAAGACACTTAATGGAAATTTCATTTACCATATTTATCATAGTAAGTGGGTCTCACCTTTAATAATTGTACCTAAGAGAACTGGTCATTGATTAGTGTTCATTCATTACAAGAGTAGAACAAAGTGACCCTAAAATAGTATTTTACTTTATTGTTCATTAATAATTCCTTAATACCTTAGTAGGAAAAATATTCTTCTCTTTTCTTGGTGGATTTAGTGGTTACTATAAGATTAATGTAGTCCCTGAAGACATTTTACCTATTCGTGGGAAACATAAGCACATTGAGTACTCCCATTTGAATTATGTAACACTTTAGCTATGTTCCAGAGGGTTGTCCTCAATATTTCCTTTAACTTGACTAATCACTGTGTAGAAATTTATATGGATGAACTTAATATATATGGGGATACCATTAAATAGGATTTGAACAATCTTGAGAAGGTATTGATTAGATGCCAAGAAATGAACCTTTATATCAATAATGAGAGAATCCAAATACTCCTCATTGCGGTAATTATGTTAGGACATCATATCTCACCCACAAGGATCCAATTGTAGCTCTCTAAGAGAGAGTTTATTATTAAACTTCCCATTATAGCGACTCGAAATTATTTCCGTAGCTTTATAGGATATGTAGGGATATTATTAGAAATATATACACATATATATACATATACATATACATACATACACACACACACACACACACACACAGATATATATATATATATATATATATATAGAGAGAGAGAGAGAGAGAGAGAGAGAGAGAGAGAGAAGCACTACCAACACTGGTGATACTAGAAAACTAGTTAATATATACTATCATAAATGTTATACGGAATTTTAATCTATAGATAAACTAAATTCCCTGAGTGTGGTGTTCCTTCACTCAAAACAATAGAAGAAAGACAACTACTATTTTCTCTAAAACAAGTAGATATACAAAAAGGTAAAGGAGCCCACTTGTGATTCTTTCGCTCTCCTTCTACTTCTATCATTGTTTTCGTCGCTCTCAATCAAACTCAAGCTACTAGATTGATTCCTGCAAACAAAAATAGAGAACGTAAAACAACATAAAATATATAATTATCTACTTATTTTAATCAAATAAAACCGATTAGATTTGAGAATACATACATCATCAAGAATACATTTCACAAGATATAGACATATGTATTGAGAAAATGAACAAATATCTTTATTAAGTGTAGGAGGAGAATATTACAACCAATGGATCGGTTTGTTGTCGACCTGCTCCAAATTCATTCCAGCATCATCAAATCCAACATCATCTCAACAACATATCAATACTTCCAATCTCTTATTGAAAGAGAATCCAACAACATAACTTTTCAAAAAATTCGTCCTCCCTAGCACTTGGATGAGTGCTCAATTTATAGGGAAACTAATGATAGTTTCTCATAGAATGGATTTCTAATAATAGGAAAAACATGTTTCCAAGTTCATAGGTGGTGGATGGACACTTAGATTCGAAGTATTACACCTATGGACTCTTTTAGAAGGCACTGGCCATGTGGAGATTCCTGGAACGATTATGATTTCGCTCCCAGGTGACCAACGCACCCTTGAGTGTCGATAAGTGCACTGTAGTGCACCCTTGCATGGAGGTATTGGCACTGTAACACAGTTAGTCCCTTGCAGAGGAGCATTGGTGAGTCAGTGGGTCATATAATATATACTTAAAACCTTGGAAATCTGACAATTGAAGCCATGAATGAGATGTCTTCATTTAGGGCATATAGAAACTGAAATATAAGGGGATGATAGACCCTATTCATTGGTCCTGAGGGATGATGTCTAGTTTGACTAGGGCTTGGGGGATGATGCCCAAATTGACCTATAATAGCTACCCCATAAAGCATGAAGACAAAATAATGATAATATTTGGATGAGATGCTTTATGATGTGATGAGTAGGATTTGAAGCGGATGTTGACTTGCATCAATCTTGCAATACATTACATCATGTTATATTTCATCTTGATCATGAATTACTAAGGGAGGCATACCCATGCTCAACACAAAACTACCATAACATGTGCATAATTCATAATTTTGTCTACATTGGAATGTTGCTTGATATAGACATGCCTACATATATAGGCCCATGTTTGTATGACTATCTATATGTAAAGCCATCATACAGATGATGTGTACAACAATCCTGAAATCACAGCCCAGATGGATGAAACTAGATCCAGGTTATTCTTATCTCGTTCACTCGATCATTCAGCTACAATTATAACCATGCAAATATGTGATTTGAAGTCGAACATGGTAAGACATCTTCTGATTACAAACCAATGATGTGAGCTGTTAACAGATGCGAGAAAACAACCATTAATGTTAATGGCTTTCAAGGTACTGAAGTATGATTTGTAAGGTGTGAATAAATGATTTGATGTCAAACTCCAAACAAAAATATTTCGATCAAAGCTCCGATAGTGAGAAACCTGCCAATGATGTAGCAAGCCCCAGGGTACTGGAAGGTGTTTCTAAGTAAAATTCCTATATTATGAGTTGATGTTGACAGGAAGAACATTTATCGTGAAAAGGGAGTAATGATTTCAGAGAAAAAATGTGAATTGATATAGCAATGTTCAGGGATGACTGTCATGAACATGAATGTTTATGAGTATTGCAGAGGATGATGAGGATTTACTGCATGATTTCTCTTGAACATATCGGCAGCACTGTAATGATTTGGCAACATTGACCCAAAACCAAAGTGATGATATGATGAACCATAGGTATGATGAACCATCAAGAAGATTACCCAACCCAAAAGTCACGGTGATGGAGTGAAAGTGTCATGTTCAAGAGCAACTTGCTACCATAAAGTGTTATGCTATTTTTCCAAAATTTTCCCCAGTCATTGCTAACCAGTACCTCTTTATTTTTTAACAAGCTTGAGGAGGGTAACATATACTTCATATATAGTTTGACCCTTCGGGTGAATCCATTGCTATTTAATAATTTAACAAGTCTAGTGATAAATGAAACTCGATCTTGCCATGATCGACAAGTTTGTCTCTATTTTATGTTTTAATGAGTCTAATGACAGTGAAAACCTAGTCCTTTTTCATGTTTAAAGAGTTTGAAAAAGAGGAAGAAAGAAAACTCCATGTGTCTTTTTTCGTAAATTTGTCACTTAGGTTTGAAAAAGTGCAAAATGATACCTGAGAAAACATCTTAGCCATGTTCGACTAAGGTTTTCCTTTTTTTTAAAATAATATATCTCAATCCAGAAAAGGGTTAAAATTATACTGAGTAGATGTCGCTTCATTTATTTTTATAAGCTTGAAAAGGAAACTGCTCGGCAATGTTTTCACATTATCGAAGTCTAAAAAGAGCTACAAGAAGACTCCAGGGGGTTCCGTTTTCACAGTTATCGAAGCTCGAAAAAGAGATAAAAGTGTGCTTCAACTCCTTTTTCATTTTTACAAAAACTCGAAAAAGAAGGATAAAACTATGCTTTGTGGTCAAATCATTCTTGAATAAGTGTGCACGCTAAACTCACTGTATCAGCTATAAAACTTGTTCACAAAACCATCAAATAGATTAAAAATACATGTTTCATAGAAAAAGTGAATAAAAACCATAGTCACAACATTAAATATGATTTAAAAAAATAAAATTGACTAATTAAAAGAGTTTTTACCATTCCAAAGTTTACCATTTGAAAATTAGGAGCTCTGAACCAATTTTTCCCCAGAACTTTAGTGGTCGATTGTGACAGTTTCTGTGGATGATTTCTCTTGCCGTTTGATCCAAGTTGGAGTTATGAACCTTATCTTTATTTTAGTATAATTTTCATTGCATTTCATGGTCAAATTTTAGGGTTTTGAGCCCCTTATGGTAAATATATCATGCTCTGATGGCAACACCCCCTTGAATATCGAAAGTTGCATTGTAGTGCACTCAAATTGAAGGCTATATACACTGCAATGCTTTGTCTCTTGACCTGAGGTGCATTGGGCGAAATTCTCATTTTTTTTTCTTGCTGTGTGCCCAAAATTGCCCAAGTTTTTTTTCATGAAATGGATCCTAATGAAGCTTATGATTTTGTTTAAGGTATTCATTGGATCAAAATGACGATTACGTGGTGAGAAAGAGAACATGAAGAATAGAATATGATTTCCCTAAACGATCTAGGTATACTAAGAGACCTCAGAGATTGTGGCTTGCTTAAATACTTCAGATTGTTAGGGATGAGGGAGTGAATGGAACTATTGGAGTTCCTAGTTTGTTCATGGGATCTGGTATTGCAGGATTTTCACATTGGGGACAAATTTCTCCCAATATTGGTTGAAGAAATTTACTTTCTCACTAGATTATCGAGGCAAGGTTCTCCCATTTCCCTTACAAGATTTTCTCTTGGAGGAGAGACAATGATAGATTACATAATACAACACTTCCATCCAGGGACTGAACCATGTAAAGATGGGAAAATAAATATCCGTGATGCACATGATTTTCCTTTGAGGACCATCCTTTTTACTACCACAAAGCTTTCTAGTTATGCTACATTACATGTGGCAAGCAGATCATACATGCAATATGCACTTGAGTGTTTAGAACCAACAATATTTAACTGGGCTAAAGCTGTACTCTTTCAGATGAAAGAATAAATGACTAAAGGAAAGGGTGGAAGGAAGAATAATTCAACTATGTCTCGATCCTAATTTCCTTTACCTTAGAGCAGATTCCATTGATGCAGCCATAACATGTTACACTGGGCATATCTGGCCCCTGATATCCACGTATGAATAGATGGGTTGAATTTATTTCTAGAAATGTTGGTCAATCAACCATCGTATTATCTATTACATTCTTCACCTGGTTCATACGACAGATGGTTGCCATAGATTAGTATGCATATGCAGCCATATATTTCTACGGAGATCCAGACTTGATTCTACTAGACGACGCTCAATGGGGTGCAATTGGTAAGAATTTTTTGACCATGTTTTTTATTTTTTATAAGGTTTCTACATGTCTTTGTATATTGATTTTTCCCAAGACTAAACTAAAGTTTTTATGTATAGAGATGTGGGTCATGTTTGACCAGTGGGTCAACTACATCAGGGAGCAGATGAGTCAGCAGAGAGGGATTTTGGGAGAGAAGTCCTTCGGGATTTAGATATGACCGAGACTCTCACTGAGCTACAACAACACGTGGAGGGATTAAATCTTGGGATTTCATATTTCTAGATCAAAGAGTTACCTATGAGATTGTAGTGCCACACTATTGGCATTCCTAGCAATTTGATGTAGTTATTGCGTAGGATAGCTAGATCAGTAGCTTGTTACCATGAGCATCACTAGTTTACTTTGACATTTTCCATAGATTTTGAGGTCAAATGACCAATGTGTCTTGGGCACAAATTTTGTAAAAACATATAACTATCTATCTATTTGTTTTCAGTGTTTTCCTATATTTATTGCACAATCCTATTCAATTATGTGATGTTAATTAAAAATATTTCTTTACATGTGTTGCAAATGTCTATTTAAAACATAATTTGCAAGGAATCTATTAATGTGTTCAAATTTCTAGAAATGTGTTGATATTGAAGGTAATCAAAATATATTTCCAAAAGTTGAACTCTTAGGAAGATACAATGCAGTGTTGGATTTTAGACAGTATAAATGCTAGTAAGTTTTAGTATAACAAGTTGTGAGTCTAACCTAATTATGATGCGGTTAATTCCAAATGAAATGGAATCGGAGAGAAGTTTGATAAAAGCTCTATACTCAACGATATTGTTTGTAGATCGACCGATACAAATCCCTTGAAAACTGTAATGTTCCTTTTTAGGAATTTTTGGAAAATATCCAATGGGAACATTGTATAAGGAAAGCAGTGTAAAAATAAACTGAACCGAGACTTGGATCCATTTTTTTACCCTTCATACATTACTTTTCCAGAATATTAGCTCAAAGAAATAACCCTGGGAGGGCTATTTAGATCCTCCAATCTTATGTATCTCAAAAAATGCTCAAAATGGAGAGCTACAACAATACATGAACTTCAACAAGTAGCAGTAGTGAAATATCAATACATGTGGTGCAAAAAGAGTGAATAGCCATTATATTATGTGCAGCTAAAAAAATATATATACAATAACTTGAGGAAAGTCCTCTCAAGCTAAGCTAGATCAGCCCCAAGACAATTGTACATGTAAAAGAGAAAATGCTCAGCTACACAACCCGACAACAGGCTATGACTGCGCAATCCATTGGGGAAAATGATTGAAAAATGATATGTATACAAAGATATAACAATAGTAGGCTCAAATAAAGTGGGGGAGCAAGATCTCAACCCCAGAAAACAATAGTACAACAATCCTCTAAGGGATAGGCCAAAATACACTAAATGGAAAAATGCCAGAGTTGCTGGGTAGCAGCAGCAACTCAATAACAATACAAAATTGGAGAAGGATAGAAATGCTGAAAATGATGTAGAAAACTCCTCCACTGATCTTCAAAGAAAAATTCTGCTCCCTTCACTAAATATTACACCCTCCAATCCACAGTGTGAACCCCTCTTGCGAGTGCCCATTGAAAATAACGCAATATAGGGAAGAGACTGTGCTGTGAATGAGATGAAACATATGGCCCAATTACAAAATATGCAATGAAGCTCCAGGATCTTCATAACTGATCTCTTAGATAAATAATGAGCTCATCCTCTACAAAACTAGCTCCGGAAGTGGGTGATAATGAATCCTCACTGCAACCCCCAGCAGCTCAACGTTTCTGCAAAGCTAGAAAATGCTATATCTGAATATGGTCACCTTGGCCTCAAGCCTGGATGTAAGGAGAATGAAGAAAAGGTCCTCCAAAGCTTCCTAATGAAGGAGAGGAAACTTCTAAATAGAAATCTCCCTTGTGCTAAGCAGCACAAGCTATCCCAGTTGACCAACTGGAGAGAGCAGAGAAAATTTGAAATCTTCAACATAATGAATAATGGTTCTCCTTCCCTCTTTTATGCCAAGAGGAGGCTTCCTTGCCATGGACCCCACCCATTATGGTTTCTCTCATCCAAGAATACCCCTCCTATCAAAACTGCGTTGTCTTCTCATGCAAGCTACTCCTCCTTAGGCAACGATGTTTGACTTGGTCAAAATTGACCTAACCTTCTTATATTTTCCCCTTTTCACACTAGGAGATGACAAATAAGCCACTTAAGTGACCCCTTTTCACATTAGGAGTGTTTATTATGCTTCTTCATGGGCCCCCTTACCCATTTTATTCTTTTTATTAACAGGAAAGAAAAATTAATGTTCCAATTAACTTAATGAAAATTTTGGAACATTATAGTCCTCCCCTCCCATAGATTGCTTGTACTCAAGCAAGTGCAAGGGTAGACTGATTATTCTTCTCCTCTGTTGTAGCACCCATGTATGATGATATCCTCCAAGAAATAGGATGTTATCTCATCAATAAAGCTCCCACATTGCTTCTCCTCAGCATGTAAATTAGCTACCAAGCTATCATCATGAAAAAGTGAGGTACTCAAGAGAGTGGAAAAGTGTTTGCTAGAGTTCCTCCCAAGGTATGGATCTGAAATGTGTTGGTAGGAATTCTCCCCATGTGTTTCCTCCATCCCCAAGCAATCAACCATGCAAAATAAGTCACCTTCCAACTAGGAAACTCCTGGAAATCATCATCCACCTTGTGTCCATGTAGAATAGGTGGGTTGAAAATCTGATCATGGTAAGCTTCATAGCCCACCCCATGCTATCCTCTTCTCCAATTATGATAAGTGTGGAGTGAAAGCTGAATTAGGGCTACAATAGTGTTTCCCTCAAGTGGCAAGATGAAGCTTAGATATCTAAGGATATCTCCTTCAGCGCTGTAAATCAGGCTAGCAGAAATCATCTCATATGTGATGAGATGGAAGTCATCATCATATGGTGTCCGATCAATCATATGGTTAACCTCATGGAGAAACAAATATCCTGTCATGGTGACCATATCCTCTTCCATATTCCCCTTAGAGCATGTACTGCAAAAAGTATGGAGGTCTTATCCCCCAAAGAACACATCCTTCCAATGTGTTTCTCCTCCCTTATGATACATATGGGGATGATGCTGATATATGGCTGAAACATAATGATATTCAAGGGAGACCCAAGCCATCCCATCAATTCAAACACCCATGAGGTGCCTCCCCAAAAAGCTCAAGCTCTCCAAATGGCTCCTTCCATTTGAAAGCAAGAGATGCAACATGGCAATCAAGGCTGGCCCACTTTTTTTTCTGAAATATGTAGTGTGAGAAATTTGGAGAACCATATTCCCTATGGGCATCCTCAAATTTTGTGCCACTCCTTCAATGGTGCTTCCCATGTCCAACGTTCTACTAGCATAATATGGAAGCATAAATCTGTGAGAGCAAGGAGGTGAAACATAGCTCCACACATGGAACCAATGCAGGGAATCATTGGCCTACATCAATATAAAGTGCAACAAGTGTCCTTTCAGCCACTTGTTTGTTCTGAAATTCATCCTGCAAGATGAGATCATGACAACATAAGTTGGTGCCAATGGTGCACATCGAAAATCCTGTGGCTTTCCCCTACGATACACCAATAAAATGGCCATCATAATTTCTGCAATTGACCATAATTATAACAAACCATAATTTACAAGAAGGAAAGATCCTCCTTGATATGATATGCTACTCAAAAAGTTAAGAGGGTGAAAAACATAAATCAAATAGTTACCTCCCTCATCATGTACTCTGGTCTTTGAGTTGAAATGGCTCAAATGAAAATTCTCCCTTACTGCAACAGAGTAGGGAAGCGGTTGTGCCAACCATATCATCATCTCTCGGGTTGTGCATCTATCCATATGCTAATATACATCCATTAGTATGCCCTCCAAAGTGGACTCCTCCATCAAAAAATACTATGCATAAGAATGCATGAAAGGGGAATCCATAAATGCTGCATGTAAGTGTCTCCCCTTGTGCTTGTGAACCCAAGCCAAGAAGATCAAGATATAGTAAGGGATGCTGCCATCCATTACTCCTTCATCCTCATCTCCTACATTCCTCCAAGGTACATCATTTGTGAAGTGGTTTTGGAAACACTTCAACAAATAATCCCAACTCTGAAGTGACAGCGCTGCTGGCCTATGGAGTAGCGCCACTGTCATCTCAAAGCTCAACTATTTGACATAGATCATGTCAAAGAATCTACTCATCATGTTGCTGCACATATAGAGTTCCTCCCATGAAGAAGGTACTTCTTGGGCATCTAAGGTCGAGGAGAAATCCCTTTGCACTATGCTAGTGCCTCCTCCTGCTCCTGCAACATCTCAATATAATATGAGTAACAAGAATGTTTGCTCCTCCTCCATACTCCCACCATAAAAAATATGTGAAGGTAGCTCAATGAGTGGTAAGAAGAATTCTATCTCATAATAATGCACCCATCCTCCTCTCTACCCATCGTGTAAGTATCCTTCCAGTCCACCTCCTTCTCCATACCCCATGAAAAAGGATGGGTCCTATGCTGGCCAAACTCTCTAAAGAGTAGCCAACGCAACATTGCCTCTTGTTTCCCTATGTCATAAACTTGAAAAAGGCTCACCATCCTCTTGCCTTCCATCCACATCCACTCAAATCCTTGTGGATGTCCCCCTTCATCCTGCATCTTGGTATCCTCCCAACAAGGGCTACCATCTTCGCAAAACATATTTTGGCCTTTGCATTTCATGGGACATTAAAATGCAATCTCTTCCATGAAAAAGTTTCTAAACACCAACCTTAATGGTGGTACACAACATATCCATGATTTATAAGGATGATGGCATAGCGCAGTGAGAGTTTCTTGCTCTAGAAGATCAGCATGCAAAGATATACAATACTTCATGAAAGATAAAGACTTAGGCATACCTAGGAGAGATTTGGAAGAACCTTGTGTTGTTGCAAGAGCCTCTTCCTCCATAGTGATGGATGCCTAAATAGCTGGAGATGAAGGTTGCTTCTCGATCACTATGACAGTGCTGGTATGTGCATCTTGAACTGGTGGTGAGGGCTCCTCCCTCTTTTGACCAAATCTTCTGATCAATCTTTGAGAAAAATCAACAAGAGTAGAAACCCTTGCATGGTCCCAATGGCTGAACCACCAAATCTTTGCTTCACCCTCAAGGTGTAGTGATGCATCTTCTATAGCCTCTCTGTCTACTACAGGATGTAGCAGGTGTTAGTCTCCTATACCAATAGGTGTCATTTTTCATGATTGTCTTGATTGAATTATGGAATATGTTCAAACCTTCTTACTTGAGCAAAGGTGTTCCATATTCTTAAAAAACCAAAAAATCAAAAAATTTAAAAAATGTAAAGAGGGTATACCCTAAAAGAAAGATCAAAGGGTAAAAAGAATAAAATGGTCAAAAAGAGAAAGAAATGAACCCCAAGCAAAAATAGACCAAGGAAAGTGTGCAAATCCAAATGCCACTACTTTTTACTCTGTTGTAATAAATCAATTGTGTGCAGCTTGTGAAACTTTTGCCACAATTCATGAATAAGTCAAACTGTTTAAACTTGGCTTAGTCATATTTCAATTTCATGTTATAGATTAGAAAATAAATATCTAGCCAAACAGTTTAATCTTGGCAGATAAGTAGCTAGGTAGAGTGAATAAAAGGTGCTCAACAGTTTAATCTGAGCCCTTGGATGTAATAAGGGTAGAAATAGATAGATTCATCATGTAAAAGAAAAGATTGATCAGGGTTTGCAAGTCTAAATGCACCCTAATAAAGAAGACAAAATGGTAGTGTTAAGTAGATAGGGTAGGTAGATGGTGCTGCAAAGTGTTATCTGATGAATGGTGCTGCTACATGTTGGTTAATCATTTACTTTCATCACAAGTACTAAAGCAGGAAATGCACTGGAAAATCACAGCAAGCAAGTCAAATTCATTAACCTCCCTCATCATTTTTCCCTCAAGAGTTTTACTAATTTCCCCAAAAGTACTAAGGTAATTTGAGATCAAAGGGGCTCAAGGCATTTCCTTGACTTCTGGAGGGACCGGACCCTCGGCCTAATGATCAAAATGACCTAAGCACTTGAAATAATTCATCATTGTTATCTTCCATCTTTAACTTTTTCCTAAGTAAAATCCTATTTTACTTAGGAAACTGAGGCAACATTCCATAAAATTCCTCAAGACAACTTGTTATTCTAAGCTTAAGTGTTGAAGATAAAATGTGCAATTTACTTCATAAGTTTTCACTTTCTTAGATGTAAAAAGATGTTTTGATTTTCCTTGTCCTTTATCATATTAACATTTAACTCTATTATATTAAATCCCTAGTGGAATCCCTTTTCCTAAGTATATAACTCCCCTTTCTAATAAATATCCCCAAAAACCCTCTTATTATAATGTTTTACCAAAGTATATATTCCCGCACATTTTAAAATAAATATCCCGCTTTATAAAGCCCTTTGGTTAAAACTATAGCCTTATATATCATCCCCGCCCTATGGTGAATTAGTTGTGTTTTAATTAATTCATCGTATAATAAAATATATGTAAAAAATCGTTAGACACGTAATATATGTGTTTAACACCAAAAACAAAGAATAAAATGCGACGGAGTCCTGTGCCAGAGTGTTCCGTCCACGTAGCATTCAACCTGGCCAAACTACCGCCGCAAACCAATTTCATAATTCCATGGGGTTAATTGATCATTTGGACTAATTAACAACCATTCCCGCCTATTAACTTCTCCCCGGGGTAATTAGATTACACGTTAAAACCTTTTAAAAACCCCGATGGGCCCACCTTTGAAGTCGCACAAGTTCCCATCCCTTTCAACCGTCGGATCGTCCCTCCGTTGATCAACGGTCCTGATCAATCCCGCTGCCCATCCCGTGTGAGTTATTTAGCCAGCGGGAAGTAGGCGGTTTTTGACTATTCAGCATTCCACGTGGCAAGCGTCCTGTGGAATCGCTGCTATTGCGACTTTTACCGCCCTCGTCCATAAGCAGTGCGGGCTTACCGCTTACCGCTTACCGCATACCGCCGGTCCCACTTCCTTACGTCACCCCGTACGCCCTAATGACGTCATCACCTCGAAAACGAAAAAAACCCTTTTGACTTGTTTTTAAGCCATTTTTCGCGTTTTTTCAGTCATTTTTAGTTTCCGAAAGAGACTAAACTCCCGCTGCAATTTTCAAATTTCACTACAAATACACCAAATTACTCAGAAATTCCGCTGCGCCAGTATTGAAGAACGTCCCCGCCATTGTTCATTACCTGTTGAAGAACCAGTTTCCATTAAAAAACAGGTATTTATCATTCCGCGCCCCGACTGCAAGTTAAACTTAGTTTCCTGTGTTTTTCTCTGAAAAAGTGGTCAAAAGTCCTCTCTGAAGTCCTCATTGAAGATTTAAAACCTGTGAATTTGCTTCCCAAACCTGCAAATTGTTCCAATTTCTTCTTTTGTCAGATATCCCGTCCGGTCTGCAAGAAAAACTGAAACCTCCATTTTGAATCCACAAGAACCAAAATGGAGGCCCCAACTGCTCTAAATGTCACTCCTTTGAATGCTCCTCACCGAGATTTAGACTACTTGCCTCTCATAGATGAAAATTTCCAAATAAAAGACCTGCATTTTGATGAAAGTCCCCGTTTGAGCTTCTGTCGCTGCAGAGACGAACACTCAAAGGGGCAAGATCTTATAGGGTTGTGGGAATCCAATCTCCCAAGGTATTTTATTCCTACAGTTCACGTTTTCCCTGAAATCATTCATTATTGTCATGCGAATTATGATCCTGCACAAAGAGCTGTATTAGCTCCTGATCAAAGTGTTATGTTCCCTATCACACCTCAGGCCATCAATGCTATGTTACAATTTGAGCCAGAACAAGAATTAGCACCTCTATCCATGGAAGGGCTAATTGAGAAAACCAGACTGTTAACTCCAGAGAAATTGAAAGCAATGTGTTAGTATTTCATGTTACCTGAGCATCAGCCAAAAGGGACTCCCCCCTATGGTTTTTACTTTTTCAATCAATTGGGAAGGCTTATTGTGAATGTAATATCCTTTGTCTTAGGATTCAATACCAGTGAGTATGTAGATGAGATAACTCTGGCTTTGCTATCTATCTTTACCCCTGGGCAGCCTCCTGAGATTAAGTATGATTATGCTTCCTTCATTGCCAACCAAATCCATGATCAATTTTTAAGGCTAGATGATGAAAAGGTTTTCAAGTACTCCTCAGTTATCTATCATCTCATAATTTTCTATCACTCAGACAAATTCCCTTTCCCTGTTCAGAAACTTGATGCTAAAGGTAATCCCAGGTATGTTATTTTTTGGTCCCCCATCATTCATTTGTCCTCTGATTCTCCCTACTCTTATTCAGAATTCATTGATCAGTTCGTACACCTTGCTACAACCTTGTTAACAGGAGTTTCTCCCCCCAGGCTTAGTACTGAGATTAAAAAGACCCTGCAATTGTCAAAAAGTTATAAAGTTGGGGATTGGTACTTGTACCAAAACCATACAGTCATCAGGATTTATGGATGTGAATTACATCCATTCAAGTTACCCAGATATGTACCAATAAGAATTTTTGCTTTGGAATACTTTAGACAGATGAATAACTCAGATGTAATCCATTTCTGCAATGTAAAGAAGAAAGCACAGTTAAGGATCAAAAGCCAGTTAGGTCCTTTTATTTGCAATTCTAGAGAAGCTGAGAGAGATGCAGAACTTATATTAGAGAGAAAATTCCAGACATCTTTCCGTTGGGTCCCTTATGACCCCTTTGGTTTTATTTGTGAAAGAAGGTTAAAAAATAAGTCATCTCCTTATATACATCACAGAATTCCTGACATAGAACAGTATGCAAATCAAGATGAATGGGTTAAAGGAACACTTGTTGAAGAGGGAAGTGGAGCTACCAAATTGAATAAACTTATGAAAGAGGCTGAGAAGAAATTTGACCTAGAAACATATGATCAAATGCAGGTACCATACATTGGCACATCTTCAGCAGCTACTCTACAACAAGCTATACAGGAAGACAGCCCATCAGTAGCAGCAGAGCCCAAGGGTAAAGGAAAAGAACCTATAGTTCAGGTCGTTGAAACCCTGGTCATGGCAGAAAAATCACAGAGTTCCAAAGAACCAGAACAATCCCGGGCTTCTCAAACACCAGCAAAGCAAATCCAAGTTCCAGAGATGCAAACTCCACTGAATGTGGAAATAGGGAAAAAGAGGCCAGCTCCAGATACCACACCTTCAAAAGGAGCCCCACAAGTTTATCAAGCTAAAAAACACAAGTCTGATCCACCTCCAGATGTAGAGATTATAGATGAGGTATTTGATGATGGTAGGGAGGATAGTCAGCAAACAGGTACAGCAAGTGAGACAAACATAAGCCAGAAAGGGATACAAAAGCAGTTGAGCACTGAAGTATCTTCTTTCAGACCGCCAAAGACAGATACTGGAGACATTAAGAAAACCTTCATTAATATCAATACAAAGAATGAACCATTGAAAATGAAGGTCTACGATCAGTATATGAAGATGGCTCCTCACAATCAGCAAAGGTTGATGTCAGCATTTGATCTTTCACAAGGTAAAATGCAAATGAGCCACTTCAAAGCTAAGGTGCCAAAGCCAACTTCAGCAACAGATTACATCAGAACAAATTTTGAAGTGTTAGCGAAGGATATCCATCCCTTGGATCAGATAGAGCTTCATAGACAAACAGGGGAAATGGTTTATTCTACTCTCACCAACAAAGCCATGGCAGCTTTAACGCTGCAAGATTCCTTGAATAATACCACTGCAACATTGAAGATTGAAAGGGCCTCCTCACAGGCCAAGGACAATAGAATAAAGTCTCTAGAAGAGATCATCATTGGTTTAGGTCACAATCCCAAAGACACTAAAGGTATTGAGGCACTGATAAAAAAGAAAGAGGATGATATAGCTGCACTCAGAAAACAGCTGAAAATACCAGCCTCAAGGCACCCCCAGACACAGGAAGTAATAAAAGGAAATTCACAAGAAGAAATGATGGAGTTGCTCTTGAATTTGACAGAGCGACTAAATGAAACAGAAAAGGAGTTGGAAAAAGCATTGCAGGAACAGGAAAATATCAAGCAGACTTCAACAACAGGTACTACAACTACAGGACAGCAGGAACAACCATCTCAGGTGAACATTTCTAATTTGAATTCTGAGGATTTAATTAAACAAATGGAAAGTTTGCAGCTAAAGGTCACAGAACTCCAAGAGACAAAATTACAATTAACAAAATTGGAGGGAAAATATGACACATCCAAAAAGACAGCTGCTGACAACCTCAGGGAAATAAAAAGATTGGAGAAATTGGTTGAGGCTTTGCAAAAAGATCTTTCACTGGAAAAGCCTCTAAACGACATAAATGATATTCTTTGGGACAACATCATTAACTTAATAAGATATATTTGGCCTTCCATCCAAGCTATTTTTGAGCAGAATGAGTTAGTCAAGATAGCACAAGAGGAAATAAATAAAACGAGACATGAATTAAGAGGCAAGCCAGAGCTAGCCCAGCAGCTCATTCAGTTTTTGAATTCCAGAACAAAACAACAGCTAGCATTACTAGGAATTGATGACAGAACAGGTGTAGTTTTGGAAGCAAAGAGAATTTTTACAAAGAGAACTTTCATGCAAAATCTAGAAAGAAAGTGTAATGATATTTAGGTCGACATCAACGTTTTCAGAGAAAAATTTCAAGCTCTGCTGGACAGTGATTTGCCAAGTCCCATGCTCACAGAGGATCAAATAGTAGACTTGGAAACTTATGAGAAAAGAATCAAAGCTCATGCTAAACATACAGCTATAGGTTCTACTAATATAGGTTCTACTAGCTCATCAGAACCTGCAGTACCAACTGGGAAGAGTATTTATGAAAAAGTGAGGAATCTATTTCATCTGGAGCATGAATTCAAAATATCTATTTCCAAACGAGCCCACTTTTTATAAACTTACTGAAGCCGATGAAACTTTAAGGAAGCTCAGAAGAACAATGATACCAGATGATCAGTGGTGGAAGGAAATGCTGGAAATTTTGTAAAAAATGTTGTCAGGATAAAAGTTTATCTTTACTATTGAGTAAATGGTAAAAAACAGAAATGCAGATGAAAGAGTATCAGATGAAAGGTCAAAGAGTATCCGTGAGAAGAAAGAGTATTCAACAAGTCAAAGGAATACGCAAAGGACAGCACAAAGCCCTATTTTGAGCACTTATCCTTAGCACGCCCATGAAGAAAGGAACAGCACATCAGCCGTTATTCATTATTCTATTTACGAGACCATGTGTCTCTTGTTTGTTTGTAAATATGCTTTAAATCAGCCTGAATTATTGGCTATGATAGAGTAATATTGTTAGGATTATTTTGTATAAATAAGCCCTCAAAGAGAGTTTTGAAGGGTGGATTCTATTACTCTGCTGTAACACTAAGATTTTCGGAATAAAAGCTTTTGGAGAAATTTACTTGTGGCTTACTGGATGACGATTTGAAGCACTGGACTTGTTGCAGGATTCATGTGTTGGACTACAGTTCAATAAGTGTTTCTACCTTTTGTCTGAAATTTTATATTAGTTTTTAATACCATCATATCCATTTCTGAATAATTTACATAAAAGATTGAAACAGAATTTGCTTAATTGTACTATGTTTTCAAATGTGATTGTTCTTAATGTTTTCTTCTAAATTAGCTATAAGCATGAATTCTTAAATGCTCCTGCTTTGCTAATTTAAACATTGTTTGATTACTATAACACAGAATTCTTCATTGCTCTTTGTTTGTAGTCATTTCACTTCTTCCTTTTTGAACATGGTGAAAGATTCTTAATTGCCTTTCATCCCTTCAATATCATCCCATCCACTTTAAATTTTAAGGATTGTTCTCTGTCTAGCTATCTTGCCCTGTAATACCATCTTGTGCTTAGAATAGAAATCCAGTAAAGCCATCCTTTGACTCCATAGCCCAATGGACTGAAAACTCTCAACCTTGCCCTTAGTTTGTGGATTTCACCAATTTCCAAACAAACCCTTGAATCTATAACTAGCCTAAAACCTTTCAAGAACAAAGATAAATTATAAAGAGAGAGCCCTCTCTGGATGCAGATTGGCTAGATTCTGCATCTAAAAGGTTGGTTTGTGGTTACCTCGGGTATAATTTCCTCTTACACAACTTCTAGGAAAACCTGAGTGATAACATAGTGGCGACTCCACTGGGGATCTGAATCATTTTATTGATACTATCGTTTGATTTGTAAGCTATAGACAGAGTCTGAAAATCAGCCAGGAAGCCTTTGAAATTGCTTTTGCTCTGCAATTGCAAAATTAAATAAATGCTGTTTCAGTCTATCTCTGATTTAGCTTATATATTAAATCTTAGTTTCAAACATTCAATTAGACTCTCTAGTTTAATAAATCTTTGAGAAAATTTTAATTAAAAATCTTAAATTTCTTAAAGAAATCATAGAAGTTGTTTTGAAAATTCACAAAAAATAAAATAATCATAAAATATTCAAAATTTGGTTTCCTGAAGAACTAACTTTTTCTTCAGACTTGTTTTACAGGTTTAGATCTGATCTATGATGGTGGACAGGGATCAGACACACAAAGGTTAAAATCATCCACCTGGCGACTCCAAAATCAATTTCACTACTAAGACTCCACTGGAGGAATGAACCTAGAAGAACAATATGGAAAGATTAGGCTTTCAACTTGGATTGTTATCCAAGACATTATGTTCTTTCTAAATTGATAGAGTTTTCCAATGTATATTGTATTTTAGAGAAGATCTTAGAGTAGTTTTTAATTTATCTCTTTTGAAAATTATACATATAAAATCTCCATGCACATTTGAGCATCATTCTTCTGATTTTTTTTGATATCATTTTCCAATCAAGACATTGTAGATCAGAGATCCAGAGCTTCAAGTTTCAGAGCAATTCCACAACCAAATAATCCATATTCCAAAGCATTAATAATGATACTGGATGACAGGGTTTGTGGAAAATCTTTCATTTAATGAAATTTTAAATGAATTTAGGGATGAGTTATCAAAACTTCAGTTTGATGAGGATTTTCTAAGAGATTTCTTTCTTCTTTTTAAATCAAGAAAATGTTCTCCTCAAGTTAAAAAATGGCTTCTTGATTTAATTTCTGAAAATTATGAAAATGAAATCAAACTTTTGCATTCTCAAATTCAGTCATACAATTTCCGAAATCCTAAAGAGTTCTTTGAAAATCTTCCTTCTCCAAAGCAAGATGAAATTGTACTATCTTTTGACTTGGATATTGAAGATGATTATTCTTTCAAACACAAGACTGAAGAAATAAGTTTATGGTCTAATATTCATAATTCAATTGAACAATTAGTCATTGAAGGCCTAGAAGTAAATAACATACATCATGCTTTTATTGATCCTATATCAGATTATATGGAGAATCTTTTGAGCCTAAATTTGCAAACATGTTTTCTCTATAAGGATCAAATACATCAGAAGTGTCCTTTACACATCATATCATTTATTATAAAGGCACATGATCATAACCTACTTCCAATTTCGATCACAAGCAATCAAGTTGTCCATTTATTTTTACAGCTACTTGATTGGCTTCATTGGCATTTTTGTATTACCTGATTCAATAAGATTTTAGTAGATTAGAATAGGTAAATGAGTGCTAATAAGCTCAGAATTTTGAGCAATTTTTTTTAGTGTTTCAATTTTCAGCTAGTTTTTCATTAAGTTGGTTTGAAATTTTTTGTGTGCTGTTTTAGATCAGATTTCAAGTTGCAGAAAAAGGACTATATTCAATTCAAGATTTTCAACCACAGCAAATGCATGTTTGGGATTGGAACAAGGCAGAAGATTTCCAACTGGGAAACAAAGTTTTAAGTTTTGAATGGATGGTGAATTGCTGAAGTTGAAGCCCGAATTAAAGGTCCTAAGCTTCAGAAGTTGCACTATCATATGTACAATAAAGCTACCAGAAGAAGGAGATTACATAGTTCAGTTTGAAGACATTCTGAGGCATCTGACCTTCTGTTCTTGACTTTCCACAAGGAAAAGCCATCCCCAAGTGGAGCCAGTGTTAGCCTCCTATATCAATAGGTTTCATCTTTCATGATTGTCTTGATTGAATTATGGAATATGTTCAAACCTTCTTTCTTGAGCAAAGGTGTTCCATATTCTTGAAAACCAAAAAATCAAAAAAATTTAAAAAATGTAAAGAGGGTATACCCTAAAAGAAATATCAAAGGGTAAAAAGAATAAAATGGTCAAAAAAGAGAAAGAAATGAACCCCAAGCAAAAAAATAGACCAAGGAAAGTGTGCAAATCCAAATGCCACTACTTTTTACTCGGTTGTAATAAATCAATTGTGTGCAGCTTGTGAAACTTTTGCCACAATTCATGAATAAGTCAAACTGTTTAAACTTGGCTTAGTCATATTTCAATTTCATGTTATAGATTAGAGAATAAATATCTAGCCAAACAGTTTAATCTTGGCGGATAAGTAGCTAGGTAGAGTGAATAAAAGGTGCTCAACAGTTTAATCTGAGCCCTTGGATGTAATAAGGGTAGAAATAGATAGATTCATCATGTAAAAAGAAAAGATTGATCGGGGTTTGCAAGTCTAAATGCACCCTAATAAAGAAGACAAAATGGTAGTGTTAAGTAGATAGGGTAGGTAGATGGTGCTGCAAAGTGTTATCTGATGAATGGTGCTGCTACATGTTGGTTAATCATTTACTTTCATCACAAGTTCTAAAGCAGGAAATACACTGGAAAATCACAGCAAGCAAAGTCAAATTCATTAACCTCCCTCATCATTTTTTCCCCTCAAGAGTTTTACTAATTTCCCCCAAAAGTACTAAGGTAATTGGAGATCAAAGGGGCTCAAGGCATTTCCTTGACTTCTGGAGGGACCGGACCCTCGGCCTAATGATCAAAGAGACCTAAGCACTTAAAATAATCCATCATTGTTATCTTCCATCTTTAACTTTTTCCTAAGTAAAATCCTATTTTACTTAGGAAACTGATGCAACATTCCATAAAATTCCTCAAAATAACTTGTTATTCTAAGTTTAAGTGTTGAAGATAAAATGTTGCGATTTACTTCACAAGTTATCACTTTCTTAGATGTACAAAGATGTTTTGATTTTCCTTGTCCTTTATCATATTAACATTTAACTCTATTATATTAAATCCCTAGTGAAACCCCTTTTCCTAAGTATATAACTCCCTTTTCTAATAAATATCCCCAAAACCCTTTATTATAATGTTTTACCAAAGTATATATTCCCACATGTTGAAAATAAACACCCCACTTTATAAAGCCCTTTGGTTAAAACTATAGCCTTATACATTAATCCCCGCCCTATGGTGAATTAGTTGTGTATTAATTAATTCATCGTATAATAAAATATATGTAAAAAAGCGTTAGACACGTAATATATGTGTTTAACACCAAAAACAAAGAATAAAATGCGACGGATTACTGTGCCATAGTGTTCCGTCCACGTAGCATTCCACCTGGCCAAACTACCGCCGCAAACCAATTTCATAATTCCATGGGGTTAATTGATCATTTGGACTAATTAACAACCATTCCCGCCTATTAACTTCTCCCCGGGGTAATTAGATTACACGTTAAAACCTTTTTAAAACCCCGATGGGCCCACCTCTGAAGTTGCACAAGTTCCCATCCCTTTCAACCGTCGGATCGTCCCTCCGTTGATCAACGGTCCTGATCAATCCCGCTGCCCATCCCGTGTGAGTTATTTAGCCAGCGGGGAGTGGGCGGTTTTGACTATTCAGCATTCCACGTGGCAAGCGTCCTGTGGAATCGCTGCCATTGCGACTTTTACCGCCCTCGTCCATAAGCGGTGCGGGCTTACCGCTTACCGCTTACCGCATACCGCCGGTCCCACTTCCTTACGTCACCCCGTACGCCCTAATGACGTCATCACCTCGAAAACGACAAAAACCCTTTTGACTTGTTTTTAAGCCATTTTTCGCGTTTTTTCAGTCATTTTTTGTTTCCGAAAGAGACTAAGCTCCCGCTGCAATTTTCAAATTTCACTGCAAATACACCAAATTACTCAGAAATTCCGCTGCGCCAGTATTGAAGAACGTCCCCGCCATTGTTCATTACCCGTTAAAGAACCAGTTTCCATTAAAAAACAGGTATTTATCATTCCGCGCCCCGACTGCAAGTTAAGCTTAGTTTCCTGTGTTTTTTCTCTGAAAAAGTGGTCAAAAGTCCTCTCTGAGTCCTCATTGAAGATTTAAGACCTGTGAATTTGCTTCCCAAACCTGCAAATTGTTCCAATTTCCTCTTTTGTCAGATATCCCGTCCGGTCTGCAAGAAAACTGAAACCTCCATTTTGAATCCACAAGAACCAAAATGGAGGCCCCAACTGCTCTAAATGTCACTCCTTTGAATGCTCCCCACTGAGATTTAGACTACTTGCCTCTCATAGATGAAGATTTCCAAATAAAAGACCTGCATTTTGATGAAAGTCCCCGTTTGAGCTTCTATCGCTGCAGAGACGAACACTCAAAGGGGCAAGATCTTATAGGGTTGTGGGAATCCAATCTCCCAAGGTATTTTATTCCTACAGTTCACGTTTTCCCTGAAATCATTCATTATTGTCATGCAAATTATGATCCCACACAAAGAGCTGTATTAGCTCCTGATCAAAGTGTTTTGTTCCCTATAACACCTCAGGCTATCAATGCTATGTTACAATTTGAGCCAGAACAAGAATTAGCACCTCTATCCATGGAAGGGCTAATTGAGGAAACCAGACTGTTAACTCCAGAGAAATTGAAAGCAATGTGTCAGTACTTCATGTTACCTGAGCATCAGCCAAAAGGGACTCCCCCCTATGGTTTTTGTTTTTTCAATCAATTGGGAAGGCTTATTGTGAATGTAATATCCTTTGTCTTAGGATTCAATACCGGTGAGTATGTTGACGAGATAACTCTGGCTTTGCTATCTATCTTTACCCCTGGGCAGCCTCCTGAGATTAAGTATGACTATGCTTCCTTCATTGCCAACAAAATCCATGATCAATTTTTAAGGCTAGATGATGAAAAGGTTTTCAAGTACTCCTCAGTTATCTATCACCTCATAATTTTCTATCACTCAGACAAATTCCCTTTCCCTGTTGAGAAACTTGATGCTAAAGGTAATCCCAGGTCTGTTATTTTTTGGTCCCCCATCATTCATTTGTCCTCTGATTCTCCCTACTCTTATTCAGAATTCATTGATCAGTTCGTACACCCTGCTACAACCTTGTTAACAGGAGTTTCTCCCCCCAGGCTTAGTACTGAGATTAAAAAGACCCGGCAATTGTCAAAAAGTTATAAAGTTGGGGATTGGTACTTGTACCAAAACCATACAGTCATCAGGATTTATGGATGTGAATTACATCCATTCAAGTTACCAAGATATGTACCAATGAGAATTTTTGCTTTGGAATACTTTAGACAGATGAATAACTCAGATGTAATCCATTTCTGCAATGTAAAGAAGAAAGCACAGTTAAGGATCAAAAGCCAGTTAGGTCCTTTCATTTGAAATTCTAGGGAAGCTGAAAGAGATGCAGAACTTATATTAGAGAAAAAATTCCAGACATCTTTCCGTTGGGTCCCTTATGACCCCTTTGGTTTCATTTGTGAAAGAAGGTTAAAAAATAAGTCATCTCCTTATATACATCACAGAATTCCTGACATAGAACAGTATGCAAATCAAGATGAATGGGTTAATGGAACACTTGTTGAAGAGGGAAGTGGAGCTGCCAAATTGAATAAACTTATGAAAGATGTTGAGAAGAAATTTGACCTAGAAACATATGATCAAATGCAGGTACCCTACATTGGCACATCATCAGCAGCCACTCTACAACAAGCTCTACAGGAAGATAGTCCATCGGTAGCAGCAGAGCCCAAGGGTAAAGGAAAAGAACCTATAGTTCAGATCATTGAAACCCTGGTAATGGCAGAAAAATCACAGAGTTCCAAAGCACCAGAACAATCTCAGGCTTCTCAAACACCAGCAAAGCAAATCCAAGTTCCAGAGATGCAAACTCCACTGAATGTGGAAATAGGGAAAAAGAGGCCAGCTCCAGATACCACACCTTCGAAAGGAGCCCCACAAGTTTATCAAGCCAAAAAACACAAGTCTGATCCACCTCCAGATGTAGAGATTATAGATGAGGTATTTGATGATGGTAGGGAGGATAGTCAGCAAACAGGTACAACAAGTGAAACAAACATAAGCCAGAAAGGGATACAAAAGCAGTTGAGCACTGAAGTATCTTCTTTCAGACCGCCAAAGACAGATATTGGAGACATTAAGAAAACCTTCATTAATATCAAAACAAAGAATGAACCATTGAAAATGAAGGTCTACGATCAGTATATGAAGATGGCTCCTCACAATCAGCAAAGGTTAATGTCAGCATTTGATCTTTCACAAGGTAAAATGCAAATGAGCCACTTCAAAACTAAGGTGCCAAAGCCAACTTCAGCAACAGATTACATCAGAACAAATTTTGAAGTGTTAGCAAAGGATATCCATCCCTTGGATCAGATAGAGCTTCATAGACAAACAGGGGAAATGGTTTATTCTACTCTCACCAACAAAGCCATGGCAGCTTTAACGCTGCAAGATTCCTTGAATAATACCACTGCAACATTGAAGATTGAAAGGGCCTCCTCACAGGCCAAGGACAATATAATAAAGTCTCTAGAAGAGATCATCATTGGTTTGGGTCACAATCCCAAAGACACTAAAGGTATTGAGGCACTGATAAAAAAGAAAGAGGATGATATAGCTGCACTAAGAAAACAGCTGAAAATACCAGCCTCAAGGCACCCCCAGACACAGGAAGTAATAAAAGGAAATTCACAAGAAGAAATGATGGAGTTGCTCTTGAATTTGACAGAGCGACTAAATGAAACAGAGAAGGAGTTGGAAAAAGCGTTGCAGGAACAGGAAATTCTCAAGCAGGCTTCAGCAACAGGTACTACAACTACAGGACAACAGGAACAACCATCTCAGGTAAACATTTCTAATTTGAATTCTGAGGATTTAATTAAACAAATGGAGAGTTTACAGCTAAAGGTCACAGAACTCCAAGAAACAAAATTACAATTAACAAAACTGGAGGGAAAATATGACACATCCAAAAAGACAGCTGCTGACAACCTCAGGGAAATAAAAAGATTGGAGAAATTGGTTGAGGCTTTGCAAAAAAATCTTTCACTGGAAAAGCCTCTGAACGAAATAAATGATATTCTTTGGGACAACATCATTAACTTAATAAGAGATATTTGGCCTTCCATCCAAGCTATTTTTGAGCAGAATGAGTTAGTCAAGATAGCTCAAGAGGAAATACATAAAACTAGACATGAATTAAGAGGCAAGCCAGAGCTGGCCCAGCAGCTCATTCAGTTTTTGAATTCCAGAACAAAACAACAGCTAGCATTGTTAGGAATTGATGACAGAACAGGTGTAGTTTTGGAAGCAAAGAGAATTTTCACCAAGAGAACTTTCATGAAAAATCTAGAAAGAAAGTGTACTGATATTTTGGTCGACATCAACGTTTTCAGAGAAAAGTTTCAAGCTCTGCTGGACAGTGATTTGCCAAGTCCCATGCTCACAGAGGATCAAATAGTAGACTTAGAAACCTATGAGAAAAGAATCCAAGCTCATGCTAAAAATACAGCGATAGGTTCTACTAATATAGGTTCTACTAATATAGGTTCTACTAGCTCATCAGAACCTGTAATACCAACCGGGAAAAGTATTTATGAAAAAGTGAGGAATCTATTTCATCTGGAGCATGAATTAAAATATCTATTTCCGAACGAGCCCACTTTTTATAAACTTACTAAAGCCGATGAAACTTTAAGGAAGCTCAGAAGAACAATGATACCAGATGATCAGTGGTGGAAGGAAATGCTGGAAATTTTGTAAAAAATGTTGTCAGGAGAAAAGTTTATCTTTACTATTGAGTAAATGGTAAAAAACAGAAATGCAGATGAAAGAGTATCAGATGAAAGGTCAAAGAGTATCCGTGAGAAGAAAGAGTATTCAACAAGTCAAAGGAATACGCAAAGGACAGCACAGAGCCCTATTTTGAGCACTTATCCTTATCACGTCCATGAAGAAAGGAACAACACATCAGTCGTTATTCATTATTCTATTTACGAGACCATGTGTCTCTTGTTTGTTTGTAAATATGCTTTAAATCAGCCTGAATTATTGGCTATGATAGAGTAAGATTGTTAGGATTATTTTTGTATAAATAAGCCCTCAAAGAGAGTTTTGAAGGTGGATTCTATTACTCTGCTGTAACATTGAGATTTTCGGAATAAAAGCTTTTGGACAAATTTACTTGTGGCTTACTGGATGACGATTTGAAGCACTGGACTTGTTGCAGGATTCATGTGTTGGACTACAGTTCAATAAGTGTTTCTTCCCTTTGTCTGAAATTTTATATTAGTTTTTAATACCATCATATCCATTCTTGAATAATTTGCATAAAGGATTGAAACAGAATTTGCTTAATTGTACTCTGTTTTCAAATGCGATTGTTCTTAAATGTTTTCTTCTAAATTAGCTGTAAGCATGAATTCTTAAATGCTCCTGCTTTGCTAATTTAAACATTGTTTGATTACTATAACATAGAATTCTTCATTGCTCTTTGTTTGTAGTCATTTCACTTCTTCCTTTTGAACATGGTGAAAGATTCTTAATTGCCTTTCATTCCTTCAATATCATCCCATCCACTTTAAATTTTAAGGATTGTTCTCTGTCTAGCTATCTTGCCCTGTAATACCATATTGTGCTTAGAATAGAAATCTAGTAAAGCCATCCTTTGACTCCATAGCCCAATGGACTGAAAACTCTCAACCTTGCCCTTAGTTTGTGGATTCCACCAATTTTCAAACAAACCCTTGAAACTATAACTAGCCTAAAACCTTTCAAGAAAAAAGATAAATTATAAAGAGAGAGCCCTCTCTAGATGCAGATTGGCTAGATTCTGCATCTGAAGGTTGGTTTGTGGTTACCTCGGGTATAATTTCCTCTTACACAACTTCTAGGAAAACCTGAGTGATAACAGCAGGAAGAAAGCCTCTAGCTTCTTCACCCAAACCTCTACTGCACATGTGAGTGATCCGTCAAATGTGGACAATAGAAATCTATTGCCTCTCATCATCCCATAGCTGTGGGGTATTCTCTCTTCTTGCTGCTGAATAAATTGTGGAAAAGATAGAGTATCTTGGAAGGATCTAGGTTTTTCTCTGTACTTAGCAAGATACTCACTTAGAATTTCGAATTCCAAGTGTTTCTCATGCTCCATTTCTCCTCCTTGGTGAGACTAGGAAGTGCATGCTCCTTCCTCTTCTCTTTCTTCAGTCTTCTGAACCTCCTTGGAGAGGCCTTTGCTGGATCTAAAAAATGATGAGAGTAATATCATCCTCTGCATCATCTTGATCTCTTTTGTCTCTGCGATTCTAACTTCCACAAGTTGGGCCAAGTTCAAAGCTCTGATACCACTATAATGTTCCTTTTTAAGAATTTCTGGAAAATCTCCAATGGGAACGCTGTATAAGGAAGGTAGTGTAAAAATAAGCTGAAACATGATTTGGATCCATTTTTTACCCTTAATACATTACTCTTCCAGAATATTAGCTCAAAGAAATAACCCTAGGAGGGTTATTCAGATCCTCCAATCCTATGTATCCCAAACAATGCTCAAAATGGAGAGCTACAACAATACATGAACTTCAACAAGTAGCAGTATTGAAATATCAATACATGTGGTGCAAGAAGAGTGCATAGCCCTTATATTATGTGAAGCTATAAATATATATATACAAGAAATTCATTTCGAATTCCTAGAGGAACACAAACAGTCATGTGAGAATTTCTATATAATATCAATTTGATAAGCTCAGTACATGGGAGAGAGCAGATATAGAGAATGCAGAATATAGAGGAATAAAACAGAGAAGATTAAGAGAAGAAAAGTAGATACAGATCAGAGCTGATATCTGGAATAAATCAGCAAACATTCACATTGATAGCTGTCAGGTTGGTGCCTGCAGAAAATTGAAGGGATTTGGTGCTTCCTTGCAAGTTGTAGCTTGCAGAATTGAGGTAGGAGCCTCCTGTAGGTTGGTGCCTGCATAAAAATAGTGGTGAGAGGGAGTAGGAGCTTGCCTTTGCATCACAACCATAATAAGATGTGGTTTTCTCCCTTTATGGGTTTCCACTTATATCTGGTCTCTCTGTGCATGATATTTATGTATTGATTCTGATATGTATCATTTGCTTAATACCTGCAACTCTCATATTAAGTCTACTGCTATATTAAACTAATACTTGCTGCTTGCATTCTAAGATTACTCACACATTAAATTGGATATGAAATGAAGGTATAAATAGTTTAATGAAAATTTTTAAAAGATCAGGAATGTATTAAACTGATTCACCCCCCCTCTCAGTTTAATTAAAGGCTCAACAATTGGTATCAGAGTAGGTTCCTTTGTACAAGTCTAACAACTGAAAGGAGATCCTAGGTTCCCAAGATGGCTAGTAAAGAAGGATGCTCAACCAATAAAGCCTCTTTCTTCACTGGTAAAAATTATGCTTTCTGGAAAATCAGAATGAGGACATACATAATGTCTCTAGGAATAGAAGTCTGGGCTGCTGTGGAATTAGGATATGCCCCGAAGGCAACTGACACAGAAAAAGACTCAAAACAAGATTTTGTGGCTAATGCAAAAGCCATGAATGCCATCCTGAATGGATTACGTGAAGCAGAGTTTATTAAAGTAATGCACAAAGACACTGCCAAAAAAATATGGGATACTCTTGAGAACATACATGAGGGAGACCAGAAAGTAAAGACTGCCAAACTTCAAGTATATAGAGCCCAATTTGAGAACTTAAAAATGAATGATGATGAAGACATTGCCAGTTTCTTCCTAAAAGTTGCATAAATTATTAACAATATGAAAGCTCTTGGAGAAAAAATGCCAGAAAGTATAATTGTGCAAAAGATTCTAAGATCTCTTCCATCCAGATTTAATCCAAAGGTGTCTGCAATAGAAGAAACAGCTGATTGGGAGACCTTGACCATGAACCAGCTACTTGGAAATCTAACAGCCTATGAAATGAGGCTCCCACAGAAAAATCCAAGTACAAGGGAAGCAACCTTTAAAATAGAAAAGAAGAAAGAAGAAGAGGGAGACATATGCTCTTGCTCGGATGAAGAAGAGGCAAATTTTGTCAAGAAACTGGATAGAGGCTCAGGTAAATACAAAAGTAAACTCCCCTTCAAATGCTTTAACTGTGGAAGAGTGGGACACTATGCTGCTAAGTGTCCTCACAAGAAAGTAAGAAATCAAGCTCAAGAATCAAAGAAAAACACATCAAAAAACTGGCAGAAAGGAAAGAAATTTAGCAGAAAATCCTTCTATGCTCAACAAGACAGTAGTACATCTGAAGACTCAGATGAATCCTCAGGAGAAGAGGGAACCTCTGAATTTTTGCTAATGGCCATAGAAGATCTTGAAGGACTCTTGCTAGATGAAGAAGAAGAAGGTGAAGTCGATCTTGAGGGGGAGCTAAGAAGTGCCCTAGAAGAGATTGACAGACTCAAACTAAAATGCAGAAAACAAAAAGAGATTCTCATCAAATGTGTGAAAGAAGAACAAAATTCAGAAGTCCTCATGTAGCTGAAGGTAAAGCTTGAAGAAGCCAAGAAGATAGAAGATATGTTACTTCAGCAAATCAAAGATAAAACTCGAGAACAAGAGAAGTTGGAAGAAGAAATTCCGTGTCTGAGGAAGAAATTAGAAAGTGCTCAATAGAAAGTGTCTATATACCCTTCTCAAATGACAAGCTCTGGTAAGTTGAATGAAATCTTGGATGCCCAAATATCTCCTCTAATAAAAACTGGGATAGGATATGAAGGAGAATCAAGTAAAGGCAAAGAAAAGGAAAACAAAAATATATTTTTTGTGAAAGCAAAGAAGCCTAATGAAGCAGCTCAAATAATTCCTACAAAGGAAGAAACATGTAATGAGAAAGACAGAGACCAGAAGAAATCTCTAATAACAAAAATTGCAACAAATACTAAGACAAAAGAGAAAGGATCATATACTCCTGAATATATGAAATTGGGAAGCCATGAAAGGAGATTCTTGCCTCCTATGAATATTGCCACCTGTTATGTCTGCCACAAACTGGGACACATTGCTGCATTTTGTCATGCAAGGAGGAGTGATTCAAACCAGCAAAAGATGCAAGCATGGACGAGACAACCTTACATCAGGTATGCAAGTAATTTCTATGGTTATTGTTTTTATTGTAAGGAATTTGGACATAGAATTATTGAATGTAGAAAATATGGAAAAAGACTAATGTTCAATACCTCAAGGAGGTTTATGAGTCAAAGCAATTTTGTTCATACTCACAATTCTGCAAAAACTATGATCAAATGTTGTATATGCAATCAAGTTGGACATATGCCTTCCAAGTGTTCTGTAAAAGGATATAATTCATCACCTCACAAAAGATGCCAAACAAAAGGGGGCCTCCAGTGGATAAAGAAGGTGAATAAATGTAACTTGGCCTTAACTGCTCAAGATTTGAAGAGTCAATGGTATTTGGAAAGTGGATGCTCTAAACACATGACAGGAGACAAAAGCAAGTTTATAACTCTTGATGAAAAGAAATCGGGCAATGTCACTTTTGGAAATGACAAATTAGGAAAGATCAAGGGAAAAGGATCAGTCAGCATAGACAATGGTAGAGGAAAGGCCCAAGATGTACTATATGTAGATGGGTTGAAAGCAAATTTACTGAGTGTCAGTTAGATGTGTGATAAAGGTTGTGAAGTTCTCTTTAGAGCACAAGATTGTGTAGTCAGATCAAGCACAACAAGAAAGACTCTACTCAAAGGCGTTCGAACAGAGAGTAATGTGTACATAGTAAAAGAGGAGGATGAAGCCTGCCATCTTAGCAAACTTGAGGAGTCATGGTTATGGCATAAGAGATTGGGACATCTCAATTTTGACCATATCATCAGACTGAGAAAGAAGAAAGCTGTCAGAGATATGCCAGAAGTAAAAAGGCCTTCAAATACCATATGCAAATCTTGTCAACTGGGGAAACAGACTCGCACATCCTTTAAATCTAAAGATGAGCTATCAACAAGAAGACCACTCCAGCTTGTGCACATGGATCTGTGTGGACCTGCTAGAACCAAGACATCAAGTGGAGAATCCTACTTTATGCTGATAATAGATGATTTCTCCAGAATGACATGGGTTGCTTTTCTCAAGAACAAATCAGAAGCACTGGAAAAGTTTAAGATATTCAAAGCATCAGTTGAAAATCAAACTGGATGCAAGCTAAAATGTATCAGATCAGATAGAGGAGGAGAATTCATAGATTATGACTTTGCAGACCTATGTGATGAACATGAAATAAAGCAACAATTTACCATTGCAGGGACACCTTAGCAGAATGGAGTAGCAGAGAGACAAAAAAGGTCTGTACAACAAATGGCCAGAGCCATGATGTAGGAGAATAATATTGCTCAAACCTTCTGGGCAGAAGCTGTACACACAGCAGTACATATAATAAACAAAGCTCATTTAAGACCTAATAGTGATAAGACTCCTTTGAGCTATGGCATGGTAAACCAACATCAATCAATCACTTTAGAGTTTTTGGCAGCGAATGCTACATAAAAATTAATGATGAAAATTTGGGGAAGTTTGATGCAAGAGCAGATGAAGGAATATTCTTAGGATATGCAGTCAAGAGTAAAGGATATAGATGCTACAACAAGACTCTTTGAAAAATTGTAGAAAGTATTGATGTAAGATTTGATGAAGAACTCCCAAAAAAAACAAGAGATATAGACTGCAACAACTATTCAGAAAATTATGAAGAAGATGACCAAGAGGATGATGAAGCAAGCCAGAAATCAGAAGATACTGAACTAAGCTCGAAAACCCCCTCGAGATACACTCAAAAGAACCATCGAGGAAGGCTAGGGTCTTGGAGACAAGAGTGTGAGTTCAAACGGAAAGCATTCATTGAATGAGCGAGGAAAAGTATGCATAGCCGTATTGTTACAAATAGAGCCAAAGAAGTTTGAAGAAGCCAGCTGTTGGGCCGTTAATATGCCATTATTATTATCACTCGTGAATGCTTATTCCACCCATTTCTACCATTCTTCATCACGTCATTTATTATAATTTATTATTTAAATCCATTTTATAATGATTTATGCTCTTATGAATGAATATTATTTATTCTCCTTTATTTCTAATAAATTGATGATTATGAATTATTTTATCAATGATGGTTTTAATAAGTTGGTTATAACATTATTCACCATTTTTAGCCTCTAAGATAATTTCCAGATTGAAGATTTGATCATTAAAAGTGCCAACTCAGAAATGCGCTGGAATAAGGAGTGACAGTTTTGCGGTTGAGATTCTGAGCAAATAAAGACGAATCTAGAAAATCCGGAACATGGGTTTTGTTCATAATGGACCCAATTAACTTTAGTAAAGAACGGTTTGCCCAAATTCGGCTTGTACTGAGAGAAACGCAGGGTTCTTTGAGCACGATTTTCTCAGATCTGTGGTTGCGGCCGTCCTCCAAATCTCAGCTACAAAGCCAAATTCGACTTGTTGTTGTTGAAAGAGGGATGTAAATCTATTTTATTGTTGATCAATTGGTTGGAAGAAATTCAATATTATTATTAGAGATCCTATTTTCTATTTAATTTCTCCACCTTCTGATTATAAAAGGAGAAGCATGTATTGTGTATGGAGGGGATGGAGAGACTTTTCTTATTGTAATTTGCAGAATTGTGCATCGGCTCTTGTTAAGAGAGTGTGAGCTGTTTGTAAACATTATTAATGCCTGATTAATAAAGGATTTCACTATTGTTCCATTTCTCAAGCGCTGGAGTAAAGCACAGCAACGCTTCACCGGTGGTTGAGGGCCCGGCCCTGGTGGAGCGATCTGCTGTTTGTATTTCTATTAGTTTATTTCTGTTGTGTGAAGTTCGTTTATTACAATTAAAGAATTGAGTTATTGCTAATTGGATCAAATACAGAGTCATTGTTATTCCATTCTTTACAAGAAGCATGATTCATGATTCAATTGTTATAAAATGTTGTTTTTATGTATCTAATTCCAGTTGTTGTTCCTTTTGTTTATGAATTACGATAGTTGATTGTTGCGTGGCTGTCGACAGGATTAAAGAGTAGAAATCTAGTTTGCTTGGTTATGAATTGAATTCACTATTTATTTTACGCTGCTATTCAATTCCTGTTCATTGCTTTTAGATTGTTGTTCCTTTCTAGTTTGCGTTTTAGATTTCATTTCCTTTGAGTTGTTTTCACTTGCTTTGAGATATCTAAACTGTAGAGGGCAGAGCTAATCATTCCAGGTCCCCAGATTTGGTCATCTCACATCGATTTCTAGGGGAAAGAGTTATTACTACTGCATCCCTAATCAATGTCTAGCAAGGTTGCTGTAGTGTAGTCTTTACATTTTTGTCATTTGTAATTAGATTTCTTTTCAAGCAGATTTCTTTTCAAGCATTTATTATTTCTGCATTTGTATTTCTATACTACATCTTCACAAACATTACTCTTGAGTAAATAGCCGCCTCAGACTGAGTACACTCTTGAAACAAAAAGTCGTCCATGGGTTGATAATTAATGTGAAGGTAATTAGGAGTTAAAAAGACACATTTTTATCGCTCCACATTTTGGCGCCGTTGCCGGGGAGAGTGTAGCCATTTTTAAAGAGTAGTGTGAATCTGATGAGTGCCTGCTAGGGAAGAGTTGGATCTTAAAAACGGAAGGTAAGAACCTACGTGCGGAGCATGTAAAAGCCCTGCTCCACTATCCGCTTTCCTAACAGATTTTTTGTTGCTTTGTTGGGTAGAAATAGATGTTTGAATTTTTGTGTGAGTGACTAGGGAAAAAATAGAAATTTTGAAAAATAAATCACATGATTTCATTCAAGTGGTGATGTAAGCACCACCCATTTCACTAACCGATTGACAGGAACATTTGAAGAAGGAGCCTCGAAGAAACACATGAAAAACATCTTATATTATGGTAAGAAATGGCTCACGTTTCTACTTTTGAATTTCCTATCAAAGATCTAGGAGGAGTGACACAAATGCACATAATTCCCCCATCTTTACCAAATTTTCATGGTTTAGCAAATGAAGATCCGGATACATTCTTATTTGAGTTCGAAATACTTTGTAGAGGATATGATTATTGTACTAATGATCAAAGATTGAAAGTGTTTCCTCTTACTCTAAAAGGAGCAGCTCTCCGATGGTTCATGAGCCTAAGTGGGAATTGCATCCAAACATGGGAGGACATGAAGAACATATTCTTGAAAAAGTACCAAGACTATTGCAAATCCAATGAAGATATTTTCGGTATAATACAAGGGGAAGATGAAAGTTTGGAGGATTATGTAGATCGATTTCATTATAACCTTCAAAAATCAAAGCATAAGCATTTGGAAAAGGAGATCTCAAAAACACTCCTTAAAGGAATCAAAGATGAATTTTTAGAACTCTTAAATCTGATAGGAAAAGGTGATGTTTTTCAGTTATCATATGATGATGTTTGTGAGTTGTGCATAAGGTATTCAAGAGGAATCTCCAAGGCTGGTAAGAATTCTAGAGATTTTTGTTTTTTGTTTTCCAAATCTGCTACAAGAATAGGAGACATAAGAGCTGAAATCAATGATTTATTTGAAAATTTTAAAGTTGATTTTATTAGCTCTCTAAGCTCAAAATTGGATGTTTTGCAGGTTCATAAAAATGAAGAATTTGATGAAGTGTTTTGCACTCATGACCAAGAGGAGCATCCCATAGATACTCACTCTTCCTTATCTAGGATGGAAGTAGCATATCAAAGAGATAAGGAAGCTACAACAAGGTCAACAGGTATGGTTCAAAACACTTCTTTCTCTTACTTGCATAATCCATTATGGAATACTCACATGTTAGAGCAGCCATGCGAATCGCAATATAACCACCACCAATCTTGTCTACAAGTTTGGCACGGTTCACCTTATGATTGCATGACTACTCTCCCTCATCTTGTAGCACAAGCACATTCTCCATATTCTCCACCAGCTCTTTCACAACATCCTGCTTGCATATCAAATTTATCCACTCAACCCAACCAACCACATCATCACAATGCTCCATTCCTTACACATTTTCCTGCTCAACTAATTCCACACCCTCACCACAATAAACCAGTACAACATGCTTACAATGTTGAGCTGCCAAATTTACCCACCCTTCCCACCCATTCTATCTCACATGCGCCATTAGAGAAAACTTACAATGAGATTCAGAATGTTTCAAATTCAAAAATTGTAGAAGCTATGGAAGCAAATGAGGTTTCTTCTAGGTTGCACCAACAAACCATTTTAAAAGCTCAAGAACTTCATGGTATGATGGGAAATCAAGAAAGTAACGGATATATTGACGATTGGTTTCACTCCATCACGTGTTTGCATCATCACTCTATGCTTCAACAATTTTTGATACCATTTTTTCAAGGGAAATTGGCTTCTCATACCCTAATTTTCATTAATATGCATTTTTCAAATTTGAGTATGTGTATACATGAAGCCTTATTTCGAAAATGGCTCCACTGGAAGTACTCATATACGTAGTCATATTCATTTTTCAAATCAAAATAGGTTAGTATAAAACATAAAATAAATAAGGGAATAAATAAATGCATTTTGTTTTTTATGTAAAACTGGTTGTTTTTTTGTTGCAACATGCTATGCAAATCAATATTGGTGATAATTTTTTAATTCATTTGTGTATGTAGATGACTTATAATGGAAATAATAGCTCTACAAACACTCATATTCATTTTTTATCACCAATTTGAAAAAATGCTTGAATATCATTTTTTGGCTTGCGGGCTTGATGAACTTTCTGGAAAAACAGTCGGGACAGTCATGTTTTGAGGGACCAAAAATGAATATTTTTAAAACCTGTTTCTACCCTAGATAGCCCTTGATGTCTACTTTCTAACCCAATTTGAATCAGTCAATTTGGATTTGAAACGAAAACGTTAGAACCAAAACATTGACCGGATGTCTAGCGGGCAGCTCAGGAACAGAGTTGGGACAGTCATTTTTTGGAGGCCTAAATGACCATATTTTTAAAACCTGTTTCTACCCTAGATAGCCCTTGATGTCTACTTTCTAACCCAATTTGAATCAGTCAATTTGGATTTGAAACGAAAAAGTTAGAGCCAAAACATTGACCGGATGTCTAGCGGGCAGCTCAGGAACAAAGTTGGGACAGTCAGTTTTTGGAGGCCTAAATGACCATATTTTTAAAACCTGTTTCTATGGTAGATTTCCCTATGCATCTAGTTTCCAATGCAATTGGAATCACTCATTTTCGATATCGTATGGGGAAGTTATGATCAAAATACTGACTGTCTATCGTAAATCAGCACCCTTAAAACTCCGTTTTTCCGGATGTTCCTTACAGTATTTCACCTATCAATTATTCTTTTCTTCAAAACCTGTTTCTATTGGAGATAAATAAATGAATCTACTTTCATTTCCAATTTTAATCATTCGAATCCGAAATCAAACAAAGAATCTATGCTTAAAACATTCACTGTTGTTCTAAGTGGGGTAAGCGAAAATGACTCTGTTATGCAGGTTGTTCTAAGTAAAATTGACATATCATATCATTGAATTTTTAAAACCTGTTGCTATTGGAGATTAACCTTTGAATTAGCTCTCATTTGGCTTTGGAATCACTCAATTTGGACGAAAAAAGAAGAAGTTGTGACTAAAACACTGCAGGTTAGCATGATTGGCCACTGCTCTCCCGCAGGTAACAAATGAATTTTACTTTGTTATTTTCTCCGCGGATTTGTTCTACAGAGTAACTACTTGTTAGTTTTTTGCATAATTCTTGGATTAGGGAGCCCGCGCACCTCTCTTTCTCTATGATTTAATGTTTTCTTGCAGGTAGACACTCGTTTTTTGCAGGTCTTGGGAAAATAAAGAAGGTCAATTTATGGACGAGTGATTTTTGAAAGAAATTTTATGAAACGAAGGAATTTAATCTAACTCATTACCCAACGGATTCGTAATAGAAGAAATGAAGAATTGATTTCCATTTGAAGATTCATGTCATGTCTTTGCTGCCAAAACATTTTTCGAATAAATCATTTTTTTTGACATAACATCATAGCTGTTGTAACTTAATTTATTTATTTACATATTGTTTTTTTTAAATGTTGTTTCTTTTCTAATTTCTCTTATATTTTGTGTTTCAGGTATTGCTTCATTCAAAGTGTAATTTATCCTCAGCATCAATACCGTGAACATCTAATTTGTTTTTTTTGCATGTTTGCATTGTATGACTGTCCATTTTGCTTTTCCTTTTCCAAAGGAATGACACTTGCGTTTTTGCTGTTCCTTTTTCCAAAGGAACGACATTTGCATTTTCACACTTTTTTTATGTGTATTTTTGCTTTTTTGTGTGCATTTCCTTTGTTGTTCCCTACAAGGAACAACACTTTTTTCGAGTGTTTTTGCTGTTCCTTCAAAGAAGCAACACTTTGGGAGCAACCCTTCCTTCCTCTTGTGGGATTATTCCTAGTTCATCTCAACCACATTTTACTGATTCCCTTTCATGGCATGAAGTACACTACTTATGAGGACAAGAATTATGGATTCTATTGAAGCAAGTTAATATCATTCATGTTATGATCTTTAACAGGACAACTCCTTGATGATAGATTATTTTCAAAAGGGACACAATTATTTATATACTACTTTACTGCATTGTTTTCTGTTGAACATGATATTGATTGATCATCTTAATACCATGTTGGTTCCACCCTTCCTGGTTATAATCTTCTCTGTCTGTAATAAATGAGATTATGGGTATATTTTTTTCTATTGACATGTTCAACTTCTTCCACCATCCCTGCTCTTAAGGAGTGTTGAGCCTCCCTCTTTTTATCATAAAAATGTGTAATAATAACAAAATTTTGTTCGCAGATGGAGGATAGGGGGTCTCATTACGAGCCAGCCTACCATGTTCATAAGGTTGTAAGAAAGTGACATTCCCATTATGGCCACCACACCAGGGTTATGATCCTTTGGATAGTCAAATTATCCTTGGAACAAGAGGTCTCATCACGAGCCGGCCTGATCACTTTTGCTACATCCCAGTGAATGGCAGTGTGGTTATCTGGTTACCACGCCAGCACATTGATCTCTTCTGTAGAACAACACTGTAACTCTCCATTTATAAATTGAGGATCCTGGCTCATATGGGTTAAAAAGCAACCCTGCCGAGGCTATGGATGCCTGCTGGCAGCAGCGGCTCTGCTTATGGTATTGAAGTTATATCTTATCGTCAATTATTATCATAATACCCTTTTCTTATTTTTTCTTTTTATCAGAGAAGTTATTTCCTTAACTTTTTCACTGTTTTGAACCTTTATGCATGAGAAATTGTTTTATGATCAATCGCATCATTTTCAGCTAGCATACTATCAGTAAAGCATCTTTTTGGCATATTGTTGTTCTTTTTCTCTTTTTCATCACCTATCATCAATTCAAAGCATCCTATCTCTTATTCATAACTATCTTTACACACTCTGCTCTCATTATAATCATAACTCTCGTTGTCCTATCATTGATATGTGTACTCTGTTTTATTTACTACTGTATTGTTCATTCCCTTGCCTTGCCGTCAGCACAACACCTCTCATATGCTTTATGGTCATGGAATTCCTTTTCCAATTGAAGGGGGGAATGTATGCATTATGGGATTGCATGCGATATGATTACTGCACTCTGCCATCACTTGTTGATTTCCCAAAATATTAGTATTGCATGTATACATAAGTTTTTCTGATTGAAATTTTTGCATGCATCTTATCTATTGCTTACACTATGGATTCAAGAACATTGTATGCCAAATAGTGCTTTGTTTGCAGGAAAACAACAAGTATGGGCAGAATTCTATTCATAGCATGACCACACTATTGCACTTAACAGAAGAGGCTCACGCACGTGAACAATTCTTCGGACATGATGTGCTTACCTGGATTCCACCTTTTGTATCACTTTCAGCACCAACTCTGCCTACATCAGCTTCAACAAATGCCAGTCCATATATGTCATTCCACATTTTTCTTTTTGGAGGTAAAACTTGAGGTAAAATAGCATAATTTTCTGATTTATTACGAATTTAGGAGAATTTCATGAAAATCCATTTTGAGCATTATTTATCATCCTTCATTCCACATCTTTACCACTTTCCCTTTTTCAGCAGCATATCATTTTCGAGTATGGGGGAGTGTTCCTTTCATTAATTTCTTTCTTATGACCATGTTATTCATCTTCTTTATCATCCATTGCTATTCTTATTCACTCTCACCACCTCCCTTATTCCATGTTATTTTACACCAAGCATAGAATTCAACAGCTGGTAGCAACCACCTCAATTTTTTTCTAGCATCGCATGAGGGCATGCTAATTTTTCAGAGAGGGGGAGGAATTGCTACGCATGATAGATGTTTTCAATTTTCTTTCTCATTTAAGGCATACAATTTCATTTTTACACAATGCAGAAATTGATTTCCATAATATTTTTAAAAAACCATGAACTCAATTCTTGTGATTTCTGGAAAACACAGACGTATCATTAATACAAACCTAGATAATTTCAAGATAAATTGGTTAATAAAATTTCGGAAATCATGCACTCTCACCTACAACCATTTTGTTTATATCTCATGATCCGTGCATCAAAACGATCTGATTTTTGAATCATAAAGGCATTCATATATTATAAATTTACTTGCCAAATTTCAACAAAAGCTGGTTTGTAGTTTTTGAGAAAATGGTTAATGAAGTTTGCTGTTACTTATATCATATTTTGCTGCAACTTCATACATATAGTTGAATGTCAATATAAAAATTGTTATGCCTTCATCAAGATTACTAAAAGTGAATATTCATTAATTAAGAAAGAATTCATTTGTTCTATCCATTTCATGAGCTAAGATGAACACATTTTTTATTGCTTGGTTAACACATGGGTTTTTGTCTTTGGGTTGCATGAGGACATGCAATATATTCAGGTTTTCGTTGCATGAGGACATGCAACATATTGAGTGTGGGGGTATGTTGGGCCGTTAATATGCCATTATTATTATCACTTGTGAATGCTTATTCCACCTATTTCTACCATTCTTCATCACGTCATTTATTATAATTTATTATTTAAATCCATTTTATAATGATTTATGCTCTTATGAATGAATATTATTTATTCTCTTTTATTTCTAATAAATTGATGATTATGAATTATTTTATCAATGATAGTTTTAATAAGTTGGTTATAACATTATTCACAATTTTTAGCCTCCAAGATAATTTCCAGATTGAAGATTTGATCATTAAAAGTGCCAACTCAGAAATGCGCTGGAATAAGGAGTGACAGTTTTGCGGTTGAGATTCTGAGCAAATGAAGACGCATCTGGAAAATCCGGAACATGGGTTTTGTTCAGAATGGACCCAATTAACTTTAGTAAAGAATGGTTTGCCCAAATTCGGCTTGTACTGAGAGAAACACAGGGTTCTTTGAGCACGATTTTCTCAGATCTGTGGTTGCGGCCGTCCTCCAAATCTCAGCTACAAAGCCAAATTCGACTTGCTGTTGTTGAAAGATGGATGTAAATCTATTTTCTTGTTGATCAATTGGTTGGAAGAAATTCAATATTATTATTAGAGATCCTATTTGCTATTTAATTTCTCCACCTTCTGATTATAAAAGGAGAAGCATGTATTGTGTAGGGAGAGGGAGAGACTTTTCTTATTGTAATTTGCAGAATTGTGCATCGGCTCTTGTTAAGAGAGTGTGAGTTGTTTGTAAACATTATTGATGCCTGATTAATAAAGGAGTTCACTGTTGTTCCATTTCTCAAGCGCTGGAGTAAAGCACATCAACGCTTCACCGGTGGTTGAGGGCCCGGCCCTGGTGGAGCGATCTGCTGTTTGTATTTCTATTAGTTTATTTCTGTTGTGTGAAGTTCGTTTATTACAATTAAAGAATTGAGTTATTGCTAATTGGATCAAATACAGAGTCATTGTTATTCCATTCTTTACAAGAAGCATGATTCATGATTTAATTGTTATAAAATGTTGTTTTTCTGTATCTAATTCCAGTTGTTATTCCTTTTGTTTATGAATTACGATAGTTGATTGTTGCGTGGCTGTCGACAGGATTTAAGAGTAGAAATCTAGTTTGCTTGGTTATGAATTGAATTCACTGTTTATTTTACGCTGCTATTCAATTCCTGTTCATTGCTTTTAGATTGTTGTTCCTTTCCAGTTTGCGTTTTAGATTTCATTTCCTTTCAGTTGTTTTCACTTGCTTTGAGATCTCTAAACTGTAGAGGGCAGAGCTAATCATTCCAGGTCCCCAGATTTGGTCATCTCACATCGATTTCTAGGGGAAAGAGTTATTACTACTGCATTCCTAATCAATGTCTAGCAAGGTTGCTGAGTGTAGTCTTTACATTTCTGTCATTTGTAATTAGATTTCTTTTCAAGCAAATTTCTTTTCAAGCATTTATTATTTCTGCATTTGTATTTCTGTACTACATCTTCACAAACATTACTCTTGAGTAAATAGCCGCCTCAGACTGAGTACACTCTTGAAACAAAAAGTCGTCCCTGGGTTGATAATTAATGTGAAGGTAATTAGGAGTTAAAAAGACACCTTTTTATCGCTCCACACCAGCAAGGACAATTATTGGGTAAAAGCAATGAATAAAGAATTGGACCAAATCGAGAAGAACAATACCTGGGAACTAGTTCCTAGACCAATTGAGAAGAATATCATTGGTTCAAAATGGGTATTCAAAAACAAAATGAATGAGCAAGGACAAGTAATCAGGAATAAAGCCAGGCTGGTCTGCAAAGTATACTCACAAATTGAAGGACTTGACTATGAAGAAACATTTGCCCCTGTAGCTAGAATGGAAGCTATCAGAATGTTCATGGCATTTGCATGCTACCAAAACTTCAAGCTATATCAAATGAATGTAAACTCTGCTTTTCTTAATGGAGATCTAGAAGAAGAAGTGTACATGGAACAACCAGAAAGCTTCCCATTGACAGACAAAGAAGACTATGTATGTAGACTAAAGAAGGCCCTATATGGACTGAAACAGGCTCCTCGTGCTTGGTACTCAAGACTAGATAAATATTTGCAAAAACAAGGTTTTAAGAGAGGTGGTGTAGACAACAATCTATACATAAAAGCCCATGAAAATGAACTCCTGATTATGGTAGTATATGTTGATGACATTATGTTTGGAAGCAACAGAGAAGATCTAGCAAAAGGGTTTGCTAATGAAATGAAAACAGAGTTTGAAATGTCTATGATTGGAGAGCTTAGTTTCTACTTGGGACTACAAATTCAGCAAAAGAACACAGGTACATTCATTTCGCAAGAAAAATACCTAAAAGAAATGTTGAAAAAGTTCAAAATGGAGGACTGCAAACATGTGTCAACTCCCATGACCACAGGTTGTAAGTTGTGTGCTGATGATGGGTCTGCTGATATAGATCAAAGACTTTACAGATCCATGATTGGAAGTCTATTGTATCTGACTGCATCAAGACCAGACATCATGCTAGCAGTAGGAATAGTGGCTAGATATCAAGCAACACCTAAACAAAACCATCTTCTGGCAGTCAAAATAATATTCAAATATCTACAAGGAACAACATAGTATGGACTTTGGTATCCTAAAAGCAAAAACTTCACTTTATCAGCATACACAGATGCAGATTGGGCCAGCTATGTGGATGACATGAAGAGTACAATTGGAGGTGCATTCTATCTAGGAGAAAGTCTGGTGGCATGGCTAAGCAAGAAACAAACATCCATCTCTCTGTCTACAACTGAAGCAGAATATATAGCATCAGCAGCATGTTGTACACAAGCCATGTGGATGAAGCAAACTCTTCAAGACATGAAGGTAAGCATTGATGAACCTATTTCAATCAAATGTGATAATAAAAGTGCTATAAGTATATCTAAAAATCCTGTACTTCACTCAAAAACTAAACATATTCCAATCAAGTATCATTTCCTCTGAGAACAGGTGGCTCAGAAGACAGTAAAACTAGAATATGTACCAACGAAAGAACAGACAGCTGATATATTTACCAAACCTCTTGCTAGAGAACCATTTCAATACTTGAGAGATAAGCTAGGGGTAGTATCTATAGATGCTACTCTCTAATATAAAGAGAAAGTACAATTTCAGGGGGAGAACAAAACGAAAATATCATTCCAGGGGGAGAACAGCCAGCAAGGAAAGCATAAAACAGGTCCACAGGATCAAAGAGCTATAAGAAAATATTCTCAGTATTATCAGCATTCAGCATGAAAAAGCAACAAGGACCTTTCGATTGACAAATGAATCATCCCTGTCTGCAATCTAGCACAGATTACAGGCACTCCAGATGAAACACAACTATAAAACATATACAGGCTCACTATATCAGACAAAGACAAAATGTATATTCAAGTTCGATAACCCTCAAAGTGTTCTCTCAACAAGTCTTATACATCACTCTGAAACAACATGGTAAAAAGTCAGCAGAAGAGGGCCTAATATTAACTCAGAAAAAGAAAATACAAAAAGCAACCCTTTGCCATTGATGTCAAAGGGGGAGGAAGAACAAGCAGGAGGAAGAACATGCAAACAGGAAGAGTAAGCAACAGGAAAAAGAGAAAGAAAACAGAGAAAGTGGATTGCCATCAATGCCAAAGGGGGAGACTGTTGGAAATATTTTCATTGATGGCAAAGGAGGCAGCACTGAAGCAGAAACAGGCAAAGAAGGCAGCGCTGAAGCAGAGGAAGGCGAAGGAGGCACAACGAAAGCAATAGAGGCAGCAAGAAGAATGTCAAAATGTAACAGTCATAGAAGCATAGTGAAGAACCGCTATTGGAAGGTAGAGACAGAGGCATAGCGATAGACAGCAGAGGCAGAGGCAGAGGCTAAGTGACAGAAGCAGCAGAGGCAGAGACAGAGGTAGAGAGCCGTTGTAAAATTCCGGGAATCGCACACTCCAACGGGCATTATACATATAATATAAAACAAATATTATTCCGGGAATCGCATGACCCATTGGCAATGTATACATATTTATCTGTTATATAAGTGAAGCGCATTATTATAAGATCAAAATGAAGTTTTTGTATGGTGGGACCCCTCCTCAATCACAATCGGAGAAAAGCTGTGAAGCAAAATATGTAACCAACAGAAAAATTGCGATTGCGATGAGAGTCCGGACTCGACGGGTCTATAAACCACAATTGATAAGTCTTGCAACTCAAAGTTGCGATTGCAATCAATCGTAATCAAAAATCATTGGGGGAGTTAACATAATCACATCGGAAAATAACCGTTCCCAATCGCATCGCAGGTAAACAAAGAACGGAACCTGGAGAGGCGGAACCGTGACACAGTGAACATGGATTGCTGAAAACCACCCTGCCATTCTGCACCACCATTATACGGAGAGTGGTATTTGTGGAATCGAAGCGATTCCATTAGAAATTGGCCGCGTGTTCCAAGCAGTTTTGATTAAAGTGAAATTTCGCACATTAAGGATCGGCGAAAGACGCCCAGCGAAATGTATAAGATCTGTTGATTTGGGTGAAGGCTATCCAACGGTGGGTGATCACAGGACTTGCACGAGGTTTAATAAAGGTGCGTGGACGATAAGTCAAGTACAAGTATGGTGTGTGCATTCTATTGGCGGTTGATGGCATTGTGGGCCTGGTGGAAATATACGTAATGAAGTTGGGTTATTAATTTAGTATAAGGCTCGACGGGGTATAAAAGAACTTATGTATAACAGCAGAGACATATTAACCTGTGCAATGGATTAAATACAATATAGTTTAAATATTTATCACTGAGGGTTATATGATAAGGTTGATAGTATATATTTATATACTCGACACCGGGTTATTTGCATTGATATATATTAAGGTTGCGAGTAATTAAAGAACGCCGTGATATAAGGGTTATTTGCATTGATATATAATAAGGTTGCGAGAGCACATTATTAGAGGAGGCATTAATCTGAGTGCCAACCGAGAAAATAACTAGCCTTACTTAATTGAAATTGCCAGCATGGAACAACGGAGGATTGTGAGATTGCGAGTTGATTGGACAATAAAATTTTGGGATGCAATTGCACATAGTTGAGGTTGAAGTTGAGAAAACTGGGATGTGGGGAAAGGAACAGTTACACGTATGCAACAGTTACACCATAGTATAGGATAGAAAAGAAAAAGACAGCCAAAGAAAAGACAAATGTAGAGCTATTCAAAGGCTAAGTGAGTTGAGCTGAAGCTCACATTGTAATTCGAATGTAAATGTTTTAATTGTCTTTATTGGTTGTGATGCGTTGGCAAGTCTCCAAGAGAGAATAAAATCCCACTGTAGTATGAAATTTATTATGATTTTAAATTGAGTTGGACAAAGTAATGAGGAGGCAGAAGACCAAGGGGTATGACCATTCATTTCGAATTCCTAGAGGAACACAAACAGTCATGTGAGAATTTCTATATAATATCAATTTGATAAGCTCAGTACATGGGAGAGAGAAGATATAGAGAATGCAGAATATAGAGGAATAAAAAAGAGAAGATTAAGAGAAGAAAAGAAGATACAGAACAGAGCTGATATCTGGAGTAAATTAGCAAACATTCACATTGATAGCTGTCAGGTTGGTGCCTGTAGAAAATTGAAGGGAGTTGGTGCTTCCTTGCAAGTTTTAGCTTGAATAATTGAGGTAGGAGCCTCCCGTAGGTTGGTTCCTGTAGAAAAACAGTGGTGAGAGGGAGTAGGAGCTTGCCTTTGCATCACAACCATAATAAGATGTGGTTTTCTCCCTTTATGGGTTTCCACTTATATCTGGTGTCTCTGTGCATGATAGTTATGTATTGATTCTGATATGTATCATATGCTTAATACCTGCAACTCTCATATTAAGTCTACTGCTATATTAAACTAATACTTGTTGCTTGCATTCTAATATTACTCACACATTAAATTGGATATGAAATGAAGGTATAAATAGTTTAATGAAAACTTTTAAAAGATCAGGAATGTATTAAACTGATTCACCCCCCCTCTCAGTTTAATTAAAGGCTCAACAATAACAATGATAGGCTCAAATAAAGTGGGGGAGCAAGGACTCAGCCCCAGAAAAAAATACTACAACAATCCTCTAAGGGATTGGCCAAAATACACTAAATGGTAAAATGTAGGAGTTGCTGGGTAGCAGCAGCAACTCAATAACAATAAAAAATTGGAGAAGGATGGAAATGCTGCAAATTATGTAGAAACCTCCTCCACTGATCTTCAAAGTGAAAGGCTACTCCCTTCACTGAAGATTACACCCTCCAACCCACAGTGTGCACCCCTCCTGCAAGTGCCCACTGAAAATAATGCAATATAGGGAAGAGACTGCACTGCGAATGAAATGAAACATATGGCCCAATGCCAAAATCTACAATTAAGCTTCAGGATCTTCCTCACTGATCTCCCAGAGAAAGAATGAGCTCCTCCTTTGCAAAACTAGCTCCGGAAGTGGGTGATAATGAATCCTCACTGCAACTCCCAGCAACTCAACATTTCTACCAAGATGGAAAACACTATAGCTAAAGATGGTCACCTTGGCCTCAAGCTTGGATGTGAGGAGAATGAATAATAGGTCCTCCAAAGCTTCCTAATGAAGGAGAGGAAACTTCTAAACAGAAATCTCCCTTGTGCTAAGTAGCACAAGCTATCCCAGTTGAACAACTGGAGAGAGCAGAGCAAATTCGAAATCTTCAACATAATGAAAAATGGCTCTCCTTCCCTCTTTTATGCCAAGAGGAGGCTTCCTTGCCATGGACCCCACCAATTAGGGTTTCTCTCATCCAAGAATATCCCTCCTATCAAAACTACGCTGTCTTCTCATGCAAGCTACTCCTCCTTAGGTAGCGTTGTTTGACTTGGTCAAACTTGACCTAGCCTTCTTATATTTTCCCCTTTTCACACTAGGAGATGAAAAATAAGCCACTTAAGTGACCCCTTTGCACATTAGGAGTGTTTATTATGATTCTTCATGGTCCTCCTTACCGATTTTATTCTTTTTATTAACAGGAAAGAAAAACTAATGTTCCAATTAACTTAATGAAAATTTTGGAACATTACAAAAACTCACTAACTCGCCACTTGGAGCGAAAATGGCCCATGTTGTAGAGGATAGATTCTACATACTATGAATAGCACTAGCAGCATACCTAATGAATGGTTATAAATATTCAGACATCTGCAATGAAATGTAAAGTGTATTACTAACTTCAAGAAAACTCTAGAAAAACAAACTAAGACAATAAATGCAAATTAAAAGCATATATAAAAAATATAATACAAAAGTTTACTACGCTCAACTAAGCATAGTAACGATTAAGATACAACCCATTTCGAGGCTATGCCAATTGAATTCCATCATAATCTACTAACTCGTAGGCGCCCTTAGCCATAACCCTTTTGATAATGTAGGGGCCATGCCATAGTGGCACAAATTTTCCTGTACCTATCAAATCAACTTCCTGATCATAAAGTAAGACCATGTCACCCTTAGTGAAGATGTGAGGATGGAAAAGTTGGTCGTATTGCGCCTTAATTCATCTCTTATGCAATTTGTTAGCCAATGTGGCTTCACGACGTGTTTCATATAGATGGATGAGGTTAAAAAGACACACTTCTTCAGTAGCGCTGTCAGGTAACAAGTCAACAATGAGTTTTAATGATGGTATTTCACATTGGATAAGAAATATAGCTTCCAGACCATACACCAATTGAAAGGGCGTGAATCTGATTACATTTCTCACCGAGGTTCAATATGCCCACAAAGACGAGTATAGGATTAAATTCCAATTTCTTTTATGAACTCCTATCATTCGTTGAAGAATTCTCTTAAGAATGTTGTTAATAGCTTCAACTTGTCCATTAGATTGTGGATAATAAGGTCCTAATTTGGTAGTCAACTCATTCATCATGTGATTGTGAAAATGATTACCATGATCTGTAACTATAGCCTATGGAACACCAAACCATGAGATGACATGATTGAAAAATAATAACGTAGTTGTTTCACTTGTGTTATTGAATCTAGGCATCATTTCGGCCCACTTGGTAAAGTAGTCTACAATGACAATAATATAACCATGACCCCCTAGACGAACGATGGTTGCAGGTCATGAAGTCAATGCCCCATTTTTCAAATGGCCCCATAGTGATAACAGGATGCATCGGTGCTAGAATTTTGCAGATTTCATGATCAAATATGTGGCATGCATGACAAATTATGACCGCGAGGATGTAGTCGCAAAATATGGTAGGCCAAAAGTAACCGGAATAGAGAATCTTCTGTGCGATAGCGTATCCATAAAAATGTCCACCACAAGACCGAATATGAAAATAATTTAGAAGTTTCTCACCCTCCTAATGAGTGAGACAACTCCTTAAAATCCTATCAACACCACAACGATAAAGTGTATCACCGACGATCAAATAATCTTTGTCTTGGTATCGAATACGTCATTGTTGAGAGTGAGAGGTATCAAATTGGAAAGTCTTTGTTTGGATATAACTAATAAAATCTCCATACCAAGGATCAGATGGTCCAATTAGAAATAGAGACTCATTAGGAATTGATGGTTCTGATGTAGCATCAATACTATTAGAGGGAAGGTAGCAGAGAACCAAAACTAAATACTTCTTTGACTTGGATATGATGAATTCCAAATCAAATTCCTGTAAAATGACGATCCATTTTGAATTTTTTTTCCACCACCAATTGACGTGACAGAATGTATGTCATGGGGTTGCAATCTGAAATGAAAATGGTCTTCTGGAACATGTTATAATGGAAAAATCTTTGGACAACTTGAACAACCACCAAGGAAATATTTTCGACATATGAATACTTCACTTCCGTGTCATTGAAATTACGACTCAAATAATATATCAGATGTTATATCCCATCTTCTTCTTAGAATATTACCATAGAAATGGTTGTATCAACCGTGATGATATATAAAAAACAATCACTCTAATAATTGGGGGGATACATTAATTATGGCCAAACCAATGTGTCCTTGACAACATCAAAAGAATCTTGCGCAACCTTATCTGAATGGAAGGGGATCCCCTTTTTCAAGAGACGAGTAAATCCTTTAGCCATTTTGACATAGTTGGGTATGAACCTCCTTAGGAAGTTAGCCTTTCCTTGAAGTATCTGTAATTGAAGTAAATTTGATGGCATAGGAAAATCAAGAATATCCTGGACCTTCAATGGGTCGATTCAAATTACTTCTTTTGAGACGCGAATCCAAGAAATCGACCATAACAAAAAGAAAAAACACATTTGTGTGGATTGGGGTGAATTTTGTAGTGTCAGCAGCGTAAAAAGATAACTCTAAAATGTGTTGGGTGATTCGTTTGATTTCTTGAATGCATGGGTAAATAGTATAGATAAGGTTGAACAATGTGCTTGATGTCATTGAAAGCATAATCCATTGCTCTCTGAAATGTTTCCCCAGGGTTATTTAAACCAATTGGGATTTTACGATAGGTGAATGTGCCCTAGGGATAGATGAATGTTGTCTTATATTGGTCCTCTGGGCGGATATTAATTTGGTTTTCACTGGAGAATCCATCCATGAATGAAAATATTTCACACCTGGCACAATCATCAATAATCTGGTTGATAATAGGATAGTTGTCTTTTGGACAAGAAAGATTGACTTACTGATAATCGACGCACACTTTGATTGTCCCTTGTTTCTTCATGACAGGAACAATGTTGGAAACCCAATCAGTAAGCAGAATAGGGTATATGAAACCAACACACAAAAGTTTTTCAACTTCTGCTTTAATGGAAACAACCTTCTTCAGATGAATAGGATGAAGGCGTTGACATACAGGTTTGACATTAGGGTACATTTTAATGGTGCATTCAATGATACTAGTATCTATGCCTGAAATTTCCTCATAATACCAAGCAAATATATCTCGGAATTCACGAAAGAGAGAGTGATACGTTTCGAGTTCCAATGGAGAAAAAGGCATGCTGACATGATTTTTTTCTACAACACTGGGTTTGGTCGAAATATCAATAGAAATGATTTCTTCAATATTTTATAATGATGCAGGGGCATTAGGCTCAAAAGTTACTTTGTACATAAAGTGGACATAGGGGGTCCCATGTTCTTTGAATTTCTTGTAAATATTAATATTTTGAATGTTTTGGTAGGAAATTGTAATTATCCTCAAGTCATTTTGAGAACATGAGAAGTTGGTTGAGATAGGAATACAAAGAGTCAGTTTAGGATTAATTCAGTTATTGAGTCTAGATTCAAGAATTGGAATACTAAGAGTTGCTGAACTGTTTGTATAAATGTAACCCTGAAGGGGTTAGAGGAGAACCAAAGAGAGGACAGAGAGAGGGAGAGAGCTGGAGAGAGGTAGAGAACCTCTTCAACAATAGAATAGGAGGATAATGGCCACTAAACTGAATATTTAGCCTGTCATGAAATTGTAAGAATCAGCTGAGATTTATCACCTATATATGGAATACCTTGCATGTTCATGTGTTTGTTGATTATTCTCTATAATTATGTATAGTATGAGTCTGTGCGTATGAAGTTAAAAGTGAAACCCTGTTGAGAAATCATGGTGGGGTTTTAACTCTAGTTAACGAATATTGTGTGTCATTGAAGAAAGCGACTTTCTTGTCAATGTTGTGTTTTGATTGTATGTGCCTGGATTATATGTGTGTTATTGATGAGAGTAATTGAATCTGTAACAGCTAAGGATTCGATGATAGACCATGTCCGTCGGCATCAATTGAAGTTATCATGGAAGTATGATTAGTTGTCCAAGGCTTGTGAACACTGTGAAACATAGCCGCAAGGGTTATGTATGGGTGGAACTCTGCATCAGATTAAATAGATGAAAATAACCTTTTTATATAGAATGGGCTGAACTAGAAGCGGAAGCTAAGCAGAACCTGGAGCGGAGAAGTGGAACCATGACCAGATGAACAGTAACGGTGGTTTGGAGCTGAACGGTGGGTTTCATCGCACCACCTTTATACGGTGAGCGATATTTGAGGAGTTGGGAGCAATTCCATAGAGCTGCTGACACGTGTCCCTGAACGAAATTGGAAAACCACCGTTTAAAGTGTGCCATCGTAAATTATCGTTTGTACTAGGATGCCAAGCGATATGCGTATATTCCGTTGGTCTGGGAAAGAGCCATCGGACTGTGGTCGCTTGCTGTAGATGCGAAAATGATAAATGAGGTATGGTGCATGTGTTTGATTGGTCTATAGATTGTAGAGGTGGGGCTGGAGCCAAGGGTTTATTTTAAGCCGTTTGTTTAAAATGCGTAGAATATTAATATAAAGTCCAAAAGGATTAAACATCTGTTATAAGGTTCGGAGATATATCTAACATTCGCCAAAGTTTTCTGAATATATTTATTTGTCAATTTCTTCGAAATTGATAAATAAATTCTCATGGAAATCTGAGAAGACCACGTGGAGTTCCAAGAACGGGGTTTGAAAGGAAATGCTGATGGAGCCATGACTACAGTGACCATCTCTCCTTAGAAGGGTATGATTTTAGTTTTGTTGTCGTCATTTGTCGTAGAATAAGGGAAGTGTGAGATTTTTGGATTGGGAAAGGACTGGGCATGAAAAATTGGATGTACTTACACACAGATTGAGGTTGGGACCGAGTAGAAAACCGGGGCCATGGGTGGCCCTGCTGTCAAGTGGTATCAGAGTTAGAATTTAGTTAGCTCACTTGAAAGTTTGCATGTACTGAACAGGAAGGAAAAGTTGAAGTCTATTTAACAGAAGATTGTAGATTTGGAAGCCTGACATGCAGGATACATATTTGAAACGAACAGGATTTTGGAGTGAGTGAAAGACAGGATCATGACCTTGCAGGTAATTAACTTTGATCTGATTTGAATTTGTAATTGCAAAATTATGGTTGCTGAAAATTGGAGACAGAGTTGATAGTGAAGACAGTGAGCCTGGTATTCAGCTAGAGGCTGGATAAAGAGGACAATTGCGGTGTTCTCTAGAGAAGTGAGCAGTGTTAACTCTGGTTGAAGGATTTTTTGCAGGAGTTAGAGTGCAGACAATTGAATACATCTCAGCAGAAGTGGATCACAACTTTGAGAGTAGTGATAGAAGAATCCAGTAAGGGATTTTGAGTGCAGAAAGAGTGTGGCAGAACCTGGAAGATTCCCAACAGAGGTTGGATGAGCAAAGAGCAGAGGTGTTCTTGAGAGAAGTTGCAGAGTGAAGCCTAGAAGGTACCTGCAGAGAAGGGGACTAGTACTTGCCAAAAGTCAGAGCTCAGGAGAGAAGCTTGGTGAGGTAAGTTGCAGCAAGAGAGCTTGCTGTTGCAGAGGCTTAGTGCAACTTGTGAGTGAAGAACTCCTAGAGAAGAAAATGGCTACTGAGAGCCATGGCAGAGAATGCAAAGGTTGCAGAGGTTCTGAGAAAAAATACAGCAGAAGAATGAGTGAAGATGCCAAAGAAAATGGCATGAGGAAGAAGAAATCCATAGATGAAGAATGGCAGAAAGAATTAGCTGAGATCAGGAAAGAGTTTAATGAACTGAAGAGAAGGATAGAAGAAAGCCAGAGAGTTGGTTGGCTCATGAGGAAGAAGGTGAAATGGAAACCATTACAGAAGAGGTTGAGGCAAAAGAATATTTCCCTATTGAGGGAAGAACTCAGAGTAGTTGAGTTGAAAGAAGAAATTTCTGCTTGTGAAGCAGAACAGAACACAGATGAAAGAGTGGAGACCTGCAGGAGATCTCGTGAGACATGATGAAGACTTGAGGCAACAAGAAGCTTGTCTTGTTGAGGAGGAAATCATTGAGGAATTCCTAAGCTATTGGACAAGTCCAGATGATGTGAGGTCTTGTGTCCTTGAGTCTAACAAATGTGAAATGATGACAGACTCTACAGAGGAAGAAGAACCTAGAGTTCTTGAGGCAAGGATGGAAATTGAATATTCCATGTGCAGACCTGTTCAAGAAGAAGTGCTTGAGGGAGCAGCCAAGATTGAAGAGTCTTGTGATTTGAAAACTAAAAAGTTGTGTGTGTTTGCAGGTACACCACTGGAAGATGAACAAGCTTCAGAGTTTGTTGGTGAGAAGAAGACATTGAATCTGAAATCTGTTCGGATCAATGCTGAGATAGTGAGATCTCAGGGAGAGGTGAAGACAGAAGGGTCAAATGAAGATATCCAACAGAATGTTAAAGCTAAGAGAGAAGGGCCAATAGAGTATTGGTCAAGAATAAGCAGAGGCATAAAAGGTCGTGTAAGGTTCCCAAAATCTACTCCTATTGAAGTTGTTGAGTTATATAGGAGGCTGGATTCCCAGAGAAGAGAATTGGAAAAGCAGAGGACCTATGCACTGGATGAGTTGCTGGGAAAGCAAGGCAGGAAGATCTTCATAGATGGGATTCATGATGGAAGAAAAGTGAGACTAGCTGACAGTCTCATGAAGGATGTAGATCAGCATGTTGAGGTGATGACGGAAGGTTTGGAAGGGAGTTTTGTACAACATACTGCTATGTTGTCAGAAGAGGAGAAGGCATTGAAGCATTGGAACTTTACTGCTGATGATTCATGTGTTAATCACGTAGAGAAAGAGGAAGAACAAAAGTTGAAAGTTGTCAGAGAGGTGAATGAGAAGGAAGCTATGTTGACTGGAAACATAGTGAAGGATCATCATTTGGGCACGGTGATTGGAGCAAGGGAGATGACTCTGACACTGAAGAAAAAGATGATGGAGAAATTCTGAGCCTTGAACCAAACTTAGAAATTCCGGGAGAAGAATTGGTGACCGGGTCATCAATTGAGACCATTGGGTCTCATGGTTTTAACACTGAAAGTTTGTTTATGTGTACAGGTGATGCAGAAGACAATTCATCCTTTGAAATTGTCTCAGGAGAAGAAAAACTGTTGCTGAAGGAGGATGAGACAACCATGTCTCATATACAGGGAATTATCAATGTCATTAGCAGAAAAGAGTTGGCTAGTTGGGTAGGCCAAAGCCAGCCTGAAGAGAAGATTTTAAAAGCTGCTAAAGTGAGGAAGAATCAGCATTCCATGTTGACAGAAGATGAAGATACAATGGCTAGAGAACTTGATTGGATCTCCAGAATCCATCAAGAGGATGAGAGGCAATTGCTGAAGATTGCCCACAAAGGAGCAGAAGATACTGAGTCTAACTTCCAGCATATTGAAGATGTAAAACAAACACAGGAAAATTGGCTAAGCTGTTTTCTAAGAACATTTGAAGAAGAGAAAGGGATTGTATACCCTGGAGCAAGGATGCCTGAAGCTGTGAAGAAGAGAGGAGTAGATACTAGCTTGCAGAATCTAATTTTGTTTACTAGTATACTAGATGAGTATGTCACTGTTGGTAGAAAATTAAATGGTGAATTGTTTTCTGAGAGTGAATTTGCAAATGATGAACAAAAGAAAGGTGCTACAGAGGGAAATATCCTAAGGGATATTCAGGTTGGTTGCACAGAGGCAACATGGGTAGCAACAGCACCCATGGTGGTAGCATACACAATATTGAGGATGACACCTGAAGAAGAAATAAACATGTTAGTAGCATGTGAGACAGAAAGAACAACAATATTGGCAGTGACAAAGATTGAAGGCAGCAGTAGAAGGCAAGATAATTTACAGCTGGAAGATAAGTTGGACATGGAGATTGAGTACATCAGAAGACTGATGATGAGGTTGACTCAGGAGCAGCATACAACAATAGGAAAGCAGGGGAGTTTTCGTAGGAGAAAGACAATGGCAGGTTGTGAAAGCATAGCTGGGGACAGATTATAGAACAAAGTCTAGAAGCCTGGAGAAGGTCAGTTGAAGAATGATGTAGCTAATGGACAGTAGCAGAACCAAGTATGGGATCCTGGAGGCAGAGACGAAGAACACATGATCAGGAGACCATGAAAATTTGAAGCTTGGGAGTCTGATGCAGGGGCATTAGGCTCAAAAGTTACTTTGTACATAAAGTAGACATAGGGGGTCCCATGTTCTTTGAATTTCTTGTAAATATTAATATTTTGAATGTTTTGGTAGGAAATTGTAATTATCCTCAAGTCATTTTGAGAACATGAGAAGTTGGTTGAGATAGGAATACGAAGAGTCAGTTTAGGATTAATTTAGTTATTGAGTCTAGATTCAGGAATTGGAATACTAAGAGTTGCTGAAATGTTTGTATAAATGTAACCTTGAAGGGGTTAGAGGAGAACCAGAGAGAGGACAAAGAGAGGGAGAGAGCTGGAGAGAGGTAGAGAACCTCTTCAGCAACAGAATAGGAGGATAATGGCCACTAAACTGAATATCTGGCCTGTCATGAAATTGTAATAATCAGATGAGATTTATCACCTGTATATGGAATACCTTTCATGTTCGTGTGTTTGTTGATTATTCTCTGTAATTATGTATAGTATGAGTCTCTGCGTATGAAGTTAAAAGTGAAACCCTGTTGAGAAATAATGGTGGGGTTTTAACTCTGGTTAACGAATAGTGCGTGTCATTGAAGAAAGCGACTTTCCTGTTAGTGTTGTGTTTTTATTGTATGTGCTTTGATTATATGTGTGTTCTTAATGAGAGTAATTAAATCTGTAACAAATAAGGATCCGATGATAGACCATGTCCGTCGGGATCAATTGAAGTTATCGTGGAAGTATGATTAGTTGTCCAAGGCTTGTGAGCACTGTGAAACATAGCCGCAAGGGTTATGTATGGGCGGAACTCTGCATCGGATTAAATAGATGAAAATAACCTTTTTATATAGAACGGGCTGAACTAGAAGTGGAAGCTGAGTGGAACCTGGAGCGGAGAAGTGGAACCATGACCAGCTGAACAGTAACAGTGGTTTGGAGTTGAACAGTGGGTTTCATCGCACCACCTTTATACGGTGAGTGGTATTTGAGGAGTTGGGAGCAATTCCATAGAGTTGTTGACACGCGTCCCTGAACGAAATTGGAAAACCACCGTTTAAAGCATGCCATCACACGTTATCGTTCGTACCAGGATGCCGAGCGATATGCATATATGCCGTTGGTCTGGGAAAGAGCCATTAGACGGTGATCGCTTGATGTAGATGTGCGAACGATAAACGAGGTACGATGCATGCGTTTGATTAGTCTATTGATTGTAGAGGTGGGGCCGGAGCCAAGGGTTTATTTTAAGTCGTTTGTTTCAAAGGTGTAGAATATTAATATAAAGTTCGAAAGGATTAAACATCTGTTATAAGGTTCAGAGATATATCTAACATTCGCCAAAGTTTGTTGAATATATTTATTTGTCAATTTCTTTTAAATTGATAAATAAATTCTTATGGAAATTTGAGAAGACCACGTGGAGTTCAAAGAACAGGGTTTGAAAGGAAATGCTGACGGAGCCACGACTACAGTGACCATCTCTCCTTAGAAGGGTCCGATTTCAGTTTTGTTGTCGTCATTTGTCGTAGAATAAGGGATGTGTGAGATTGCCGGATTGGGAAAGGAATGGGCATGAAAAATTGGATGTACTTACACACAGATTGAGGTTGGGACCGAGTAGAAAACCGGGGCCATGGGTGGCCCTGCTGTCAAATAAGTTTCGATCAGATTAGTTAGCATTAATTGGAAAAGAATTCAGAAATAAAGTTTTGATCGATGGGTGATATAGTTAAATAATATTATCTTCTTCATAATCCTAAAGATGTGAATGATGATGATGATCTTCCCATGGTTCTCCTTCTGGAACCATGGATTCTGTTGGCACTGGAATCAGCACTTGGACTGTAGCAAGATCCTGACCAGACACATCTTAAACTCCAAGGAAATTTTAATGATTTGTTTTATGGGATTGGAAGATGGTATAAAATTTTATTCATTGAAGAGAGATTTTTGTCAAATCCGCAGTTTTATTGAAGAGGGTATTGTAACTTGATGTAGTAGCAAGGTGCAAGTTTGTAGTCTATGAGGAAAGTAAATTGTAAGATGAGAGGAAACAACAGGTCTGTCAAACATAAATATATTGCATTTACTATAAATTCAAAAAAGTGATAGTTTGAAAATATTCCATTGAGAGAAAGCTATTTCTAGTTTGACAAGATTCTCACTGAAATATCATGAAGAGTAACTATCATGATTGATGCACTTCCATTATTATAACATATATTTTATCAGGAATGATCACCGTGTGAGACAAACAAAAACTAATAAAACACATAACATTCTTAAGAGACTAATAAAAACACATAACAATATGATGATTTGAAAACTGGAACTGGAAGAAAGGAGATATGGAAACACAAGTAAAGTAGAAAATACACACAACAAATTGGTAATAAGTCCTCTGTAGTATCATTCCATTTCATTCACAAAAAAGGTTTCAGATCATATGAGTCAAAATTCTATAACCACCAATCAAACATGACTTCATATCAGTTTGGAATATATATACAAAACATGATACTGTCATCTTCCATAGAAAAAGGTGAATCTATTTCCAAAAGTTATTACGATCTCGTGGAAGAGATGAGGCTTATCCTTTAATTTTAATTACAAAGTGGTATGAAATAGTGAACATTAAGTCTAAAAATTTGAAGTGGTTTGTATGATGTGGAAGTTTTATGGGGAGAATCTTCCGTTCTGGTGCAACCAACTCCCTAGAAAGTGCAAATAACAGTGAAAATAGTGTGTGGCTATTCCTTGAATGCTGCCTGGTGCTTGGTAAAAACGTGTTGGTACTAAGAGTAGTGGTCGAAAATTGTTTGATAGAAACTCTGTTTTTGTTCCACTGTTGCTTTCCCGTTTTTTGGTTGGAAACCATTTATAATGGTGGAAAACCCGAAACTTTTGGATAGAATGAGAGAGGTTCATTTTATGAGAAATTAAAAAGAAACCCTTTGAAACATGTTTAATTGATAGAGGAGTTATGGAGCGGAATGAATGAGAAGTGATGGGAATGATGATGTGGCAAAGGACTGGGACTGATCGTAGATCGTGCATCGGAAGTTTTATTATGAAATGCGGGAGTTAAATGTTGAAAATGGTGAAGTGCGATGTGCGATGAGAGCAGAGGTGAAGTGGCAGAGAATTGGCATCAATCGTAGATCATGCATCAGAAGTTTTATAAACATACATACATGTGCAATCAACAATGTTTATCAGAACATTAAACAAAACTGCAATTTCTCCCAACAGTATGCATACACGCAAAATTGTGGTTCTAGGGCCCCACAACATATTGACCAATCAGAAGCAATCACACATCAGCCACCCGTAAGTTTAAATTTACATTGATAATGACTGAACCGTATACTATGCGATGCGAAAAATCACACTGGTGTGCTATACCGACACGTGCCCCTTGCCTCATCGCATCGCAAACCATTTAACATGCCATGCGATTGCCTTAATGATAAACTTTAAAAACTGCGATTTGTGAAAGCCCTCCATCTACATTTTAATATCCACCATTGATCTATGCCTAGATCTGACGGTCTTCCTTTCTCGCCCTTCCCCTCATCGCTTCACAAATCACTTAACATACCATGTGATTGCCTTAACGATAAAATTTAAAATTTCTATTTGAGAAGTCACTCCATTTGTGCTTTAATCTGAGCTGTCGGTTTCTTCCCTTTTGGATCTACGATTGGATCATGGCCATCTGATCATTCCGCACATGGTTCTTCTCCTTCGCTTCATTACTTAGTTTAATTCCCGGTGATCTCCCTTTAAACATTCTCTTCTTCTCTTCTCTGAATCTCCCACTCTATTGGTCAATATTTTTTCTTCAGGAAGCACTGCGCTTTTAAAGAACTCTAGTAGCAATACTGTCCATGAAGCCTTAATCTGCCATCTTTGAAAAACTGATTACCTATTTACATGTAGTCTCTTTTCTAAGATAACCAAAATATTCAATGAAATAGCTGCGCTTTTCACTGTGTGGACTATATGACTTTCATTTCTGAGAAATAGATGCCTTTTACTGCATTACAATTTTGACAATGAATTTGCAACAAAGGTAGCTATTATTCTAGACCAGATGAATGAAACTTTATTAAGAAAACATCGACTAACCTTCAACACTAACATAATTCAAAATAGATATTTTAACTTATTTTAGGACTATGAAACACTATGACACCTATTCACTTAAAAATACCTTGATGTTGGGACTCTTTTTTAACTTTTATTGGGAATGAATTGAACTTTGGACATGGACTAGGACATAATAAAAAATTTAAAATAGTGACACAATGGCAATTACGCCATTAACATTTTTAGTGCTAACAGTGGCTCCTATTGGGGATGAAGTCCTCCCTATGAGGCTTCGAGGACTGTAGACTCAGTGTCTAAAAAACTCTTGAAACTCATAAGACTTATTGATAATAAAGACTAGGACTGACCATTGACTGACTGGACTCAATACTGACCATACATACGGACATAAGTTCCATTGGGCATGGAGTTTATTGACACATCACACCAGATATTTATGATGGAGTGACTCAATTGACTTACTAAATAAAGAACTTTTTAAGAAAATGACCATTGACTGGGCCTCCAGTTAGCTAATCATCATCCAAATGTTTGAGCAGAAAAGTATTATTCTCCAAAATTTCAGCAAATCTAAATGGCCCAAACCACAGATTGTCCAACTTACCATGTTTTCCATGGTATTCTCTGCTAGCATCCCAACATAGCACCAAATCATTCTCCTTAAAAAACTGCTGATTTTCTCTTTTATCAAAAATAGATTTGAGTTTAGCCTGATACTTCTAAACTTTTTCCAGCAATGATTCTCTGATTTGGTGTACCTCTATCAACTGTAGCATTCTCCTTTGGACAGGGTTTTCATGATCAATTTCATCTTGTAGGAACTTCATCATAGGAATAGCTAATTTCAAAGGATTTACAGCATCAATACCATATACAAGCTGAAATGGAAACATTCCAATTGATTTTTACCACTTACTCTATCTACCCACAAGCATGTATTAGCTGAGTGTCCCAATTCCTCTTTTTTTCAAGCATCATTTTCTTAATAATCCTTACCAAAATTTTATCGGATGACTCAACCAATCCATTACCTTGATGGTAATAAGGCATGGAATGAGTTAATTCAATCCCATATTGTAGACAAAAGTTGTACATCTTAGCAGAATTAAAGGCCATTGCATTATTAGTTACTAATTTCTGTGGACAACCGAATCTTGACATAATATTTTCCAACAAAAATTTGATAATTACCATATCAGTATCATTCCTGGTTGGTACAGCTTCAATCCATTTAGTGAAATAGATTGTAGCTATGAGAATCCATCTGTGTTGTCCTGATGAAGGTGGATGAATTTCACTGATGAAGTCTAGCCCCCACTGTTGGAAAGGAACATCTGTTGAAATAGGGATGAGAGGTAATAGTAGCAATTTCTATTTGCTAGAAAATTTCTAACATTTGACACAGCTCCTGACTTTGGCAAAGACATCAGACAAAAGAGTTGGCTAGTAATAGCTAGCTCTTAAGATTTTGTTTGTAGTTTCTCTCCAATATAAATTCCCTCCACACACTCGTGCATGTATCTCTGTCATAATCTCCTGGGATTCTGCTTCATCTACACATCTTAACAAGGCTCCAGCATGATCCTTCCAGTAAAGATGGTCTTGAAAAATACAATGCTTCATAGCTCTCAATTTGAAAGCTCTTCTTTTAGATTTCTCCATTTCAGGTGGACAGTTGAAAGTTAAAAATAACCAAACTATATCCTTGTAGAAATCTGAATTTAATATTTCAGGATAATTAAAAATACCTTCTCTATCTTCTCCTTCAGTTGTCTCTACATTCAGATTTAAAGCCTTGCAGTTAGATTTAGCCATAAAGCAAGCCCAACCCTGACCCTTCATCAATTTAGTTGGTTTGATTTCAACATCAAATTCCAGAATCTTGGTCAAACATTGTCCCCTCCCATCTGTATCTAGCTGTAGCAACACATATTTAACATTGATAGTAGGCACAAAAGCAATTATTTTTTAATGCAACACATAAACTCAAAAAGAATTCAAAGCCTTAACTAGTGCATATTCTTGTTTTTTATTCAAGCTATAATTTAATTCAACATCACTTAAAGCACGATTGAAAAATGAAATTTGCTGCTCCAAACCCTCCTTGTTCTGTTGTAGTAAGACAATTGCAATTGTTTCTTCTGAAGCATATGAAAAAAATCAGAAAATCCTTTTCAAATTCAGGACTGATCAAAACTGGAGCTTTAGACAAGGTAGACTTAATTGCTGAAAAATAATTCTTTGCTTCATGTCGCCACTTAAATTCTGCATCTTTTTTCAGCAAGACATTTATATGTTTGATCAGCTCTTCAAAGTTAGGACCAAAATTACTCAAAAAATTGATTTTCCTAAAAATGACTGCAATTCATTTTTATTTCTTGGCAAACCAATCTTTTGAATAGATTCTAATCTTCATGGATCAATACAGATGCCACTTTCTGTTACAATATGTCCCAACAACTTACCTTCTCGGACAACAAAATATGAATTTTTTGGGTTTAAGGACAAACCAAAATTTCTGTATTTGTCAAAATATTGCTTCAGATGTTTCAAGTGATCTTCGTTATATTTTGAATATATTATGATTTCATCCAAATAGATGACTAAAAATCTGTCCTTTTTTCCCGCAAAGGCAATATCCATTTCCCTTTGAAAGGTTGCACCTGCATTCATCAAACCAAATGGATTTTTTTTGTACATGAATGTGCCCATGGTGTGGTAAATGTTGTCTTTTCTCTATCTTTCCTATCATCTGAAATCTGATTATAGAATGAAAATACATCAATCATTGACAATATTTTGGATCCTACAAATTTCTACAAGATATAATCCATCTTGGGCAGTGGATAGTTATATTTCAAGGAACATCAGGCCAGGTTGTGAAAATTAACACAAATTATTATCTCTCCATTATTTTTTTGGACTAGGACTATATTAGCTACCTAGTTAGAAAATCTCAAAGGAAAAATTATCTTTGCTTCCCATAATTTTTTGATTTCTTTCTCAATGATTGGGAGCAACATGGGATTGATGTGTCTGATTTTTTGTGCTGCAGGCTTTGCATCTGTTTTCAAAGGGATCTTGTTCTCGATTATTCTCCTATCGAAAATTTTCAACTCACTATAATACCATGCAAAAATATCATCAAATTCATTCAGCAGTTTGATATATCTTGTTCTAGTTTCCAGAGAAAGGAATTTGGACACTTTGACTAATCTTGGCTGGTCTTATGTACCAATGTTACATTCTATTGTACTCTCTCCATCAACTTTGCTTTCAGGCTTGAGAAAAACATCATTATTATCAAATAGTCTTTCTAAAGGAACTAAACCCTTAGGAATAAAGTTAGTTTTCAAATCTATAACTTTTTCCCCAGCCATAGCTTTCTTAAAAGGGCTACTATTTTGGTTTTCAAAAATCTCCCACTCATCATCAGCTTGTATGTCTGCAAACTCTTCTCCACAATCTAAATTTTTTTGAGTCTCCCTGTCATCCTCAAATAATTTCCAGTGCTTGATGTTATTAGGAATTGAAGGTCTATTTTTATTTAAACATCATAGACTCCCTTGAAATATAGAGGAACTTTGAAATTACTAGCAGCAATAGCTAGTGAATTAGTAATTTGATTTTCTTCTCTAGTGAAATTTTTTATATTAAATGCTGAAAATTAATGCTTAATCAAATCTGAGACTTCATTCCTATAATTCTTCAATTTGGAATTTTTCTCTTGGTAATTATTTCTCTCCTGCGTAATCACCAACTCTGAATCACCAAAGGAAATTAGTTGTTTTGCTCCCAAATATTTCACTTCCTTCATACCCAACACAAGTGCTCCATACTCAGCAATGTTGTTAGTGGTAGAAAATTACAATTTGTATGATATGGTCACCTTCTGCTGAGTAGGAGAAATGAGGACTACACTGTCTCCTAATCCTTCTCTTGAAGAGGCTCCATCAAAGCACAATTTATAGATCTGTCCTCCTTCTGAATGCTGGTCATTGGCACCTTGAAAGTGTTGTTTTTCACCTAATTTAGGCTAGAAATCTTTGTCATTAGTAGCAAGGTGCAGAATTTATGACCCAAATTATTTTTCTTCAGCATATATGGGACAATTTGATGGATTGTACTGATCACTAATGACGTAGGTCATTTGAGTTTCCCTATACAACCTTCTGAATTCCCATCCGAATACTGGGATGGTAGCATATGACATGTTCATCTGAAGGGTACCTCCCAATTTCTTAGACCAAGATCTGGAAATTAACATCCCAAATCTAGAAGGAATGTCAGCAACCACAATGTCCATCACTAAGCTCTTCATAGGAAGTTGGGTAAGGGAAACAACCAAATCCTTAATCACTCCTAGACACTTGAATTTTTTGGAGTCAAAGGTGTGAAGGTCATGGTATTGCTTGGTGATCTCTAATCCCAATTCATCCATCACTTTCTTTGGCATGAGATTGTGGGAAGCTCCAAAATATAACAGACAATTATGAAACAATTTGTCATGTATATTGAGTGACAGGTAGAAAGGTGGTGAGTTATCATCATTTTGGTCTTGGACATGAAAAAGTAGATAAATAGTGGGATTATAATCCTCAAGGTTGACTAAATCAGGAGTGAGAGGAGGCTGCAGTATACTCTTGAAAGACTCTTTATATGCTGGATTTTTCAATAATTTTTGTAGTGGGACTGGAATTTTGATTTTATTCAATTCAGATTTGAAACTAAAATGAATTGGAATTAATTCCTTATTTTTGTAGTAATTTTGACAATTGGAGAAGAATTTTGAGATGGAGAAAGCTCATTTACCTTGGCCTTATGTTTAGCAGCTTGTTTATATGAATTTGATTTTTGTTGAGGCTGCTGGACAGGACCTTTTGAACTCAAAGGGTAATTTCTGTTTTCAATTTCTTGTTGTTTCTGATCATTCTGTGCATACATTTGCGCATTCATATCATCAAAAAACAAACAAACTCTTGATCTATCTTCATATTCCTACAATGTAAAACATGTTGACTGTGAAGTTTCTCCCACATGGCTTATTTATTCATTTTCTTACTCATCCCCTTGCTATTATTCTTTAGCAAAATTAATCAAAGGAGGCTAAACATTCTGATCATCAACATTACTTCTTGGGCGCTGTAGGATTTGTGGAGGCTGAAAAGGCCTCCTGAAGGGAGCTTGATTTATATTAGCTTCGCTTTAATTGGCTCTAGCATCTGATTTATTTTCTACCTCTAATTTTGACATCTTAGAGGCAAGTTCCTTGATCAAATTGGACGTTTGATTGGTATTTTCTTCTACTAGAAGAGACTTGGAAAAATAAGGCTTTTCTTCTTTCATCTTCTTTTTATCTTTAGTTTCCTTTTCTTCCTCCATTTTTTATTTATTAGAAGCCTTGATATTATACTACACTCTAATTGTATCCTCTTGCATAGGAGTCAGTGTCTGTGAATTTTCAGCCCTCAACCATAAGGAAAACTCATAATCTAAATCATTTTCAAAATTTATCATAGCTCTTGTTTCAGTGGGTTTAATTTCTTCAGGAATTTTCTGATAAATATTATTAAACCTCTTAGTAAAATAAGCTAATGACTCATCTTCCTTCTTCTTCAGATTTCCAAATTCTGCAAGATAATAGACATAGTCTTTCTTATCACCCAAATGCTTCACAAATATCTCTTTTAATTCATCAATTCCTGTTATTGAATTTGGAGCCAAACTTCTAAACCAATTTCAAGCTTCACCATCCAAGATCTGAACAAAGAGTCTTGACCAGACATCTCCATGTTCAATGTTTTGATTGTCAGCATAACTATATAAAGCCACTAAATGTTCCTCAGCAGAAATTCCTTCTCCCTCCCCAATGTATTTTGGAAGATATTTCAAGTAATATCCTTCGGGAAGTGCATGCAAGGGTTGAGGGAGGACGAGTGGCGCATATCTCGCAACCACTATCTACTGTATCCTTGTAAGGATAGGCTGGGCCATATTTTTCTAACGTACAATTGATGTAGCTATTTGAGAAATAGGAATTACAATTGGTGAATTCTGATTCTGATTTAGGACAATAGAAAATTGGTGGTCTTGGGCTGATTTTTTAGGCTTTGGAACTAAGAAGAGCGGGTTTTCAAAAAGATGAACAGAGGATGTCTTGACTTCTCCTTCAGTAGAAGAATCAGAATCTAAAGTTGTCTCTTAAGGGGATGGACTTAATTCAGCCTTATTTTGTTGAGCAAGGAAATCATATAAATTAAAGTAAGACCTTCAGGTAAAGAATCTTCAAATGGATGAGAGGAAGATGACCCAATAGCTGGATTTGGAGAGAAAATAAAATATTCTTGCTGAGGGGTGACAAGAGAATTGTATTCAGGATGAGTCTGAAGGAAATTTAAAATAGTCTTGAAGTCTTATTCAGTCAAAATATCCCTATCAAGAAAAGGTGCAATATCCAATAATTGTTCTAATTCCCCATCATTCAGCACAAACTCTTTTGACTTGTTAACAACATCCACTTTATTTTATAGGGGAGTAGCTTCAGCTTGAGATTTTTCAACAGAATCTTTTGAAACTAAAACCTCTTATTCCAAATTAGATAGAGGTACCTTTTTCTTTGGAACGTACTTTTTTTGTATCTTCTTCATTGACTGAGATGTGGCTTCAACTGATGTTTTTCTTCCTTTAGCATCTTTGATGATTTTCTTTGGGTAAGCAACTGGGGTCACCGTTGTAGATCTTTGATTCCTCCTTGTAGAAGGAGATCTTGAAACCCCTCTTCCTCTTCATGGAGTCACCAGGTGAACAAATTTTCAATCTTCTTAAAGTCACCAATTCTTTTTCACCATCAAGAACTGATTATCCGCAATCCATAACAATAGACTTAGGAGAATACTTCATTACACGACCTTCATCTCCCGGTAGATGCACCAAAATATGTTGGTGCTGGAATAAACATTTGGACTGCAAAAAGCGCCTGAATAGAGACATCTTAAACTCTAAGGAAATTTTAATGTTTTTCTTTATGAGATTGGAAGATGGTATAGACTTTGATTCACTAAAGAGATATTTTGGTCAAATCCATAGTTCTACTAAAGAGGGTATTGTAACTTGATGTGGTAGCAAGGTGCAAGTTGTAGTCTATGAGGAGAGGAAATTGTAAGATGAGAGGAAACAATAGGTTTGTGAAATAGAAATATAATGCATCTAGTAGAAATTCACAAAAGTGACAGTTTGAAAATATTCCATTGAGAGAAAGCTATTTCTAGTCTGACAAGATTCTCGCTAAAATATCATGAAGAATAACTATCATGAGTGATTCTCTTCCACTCTTATAACATATATTTTATCAGGAATGTTGACTCTGTGAGACTAAAAAAAACTGATAAAACACTGAACATGCTTAAGAGACTATTAAAAACACAACAATATGATGATTTACAAACTGGATCTGGAAACACAAGTAAAGTAGACAATATACACAACAAATTGGTAATAAGTCCTCATTAGTATCATTCCATTTGATTCACAAAAAAAATTACAGATCATATGAGTCAAAATTCTATAACCACCAACAAACCCTGAATTCATATCAGTTTGGCATATATATACAAAACATGATACTATCATCTTCCATAGAAAAAGGTGAATCTGTTTCCGAAAGTTATTACGATCTCGTGCAAGAGATGAAGCTTATACTTTAATATTAATTACAAAGTGCTATGACATAATGAAAATAACAACATTAAGGCTAACAATTTGAAGTGGTTTGTATGATGTGGAAGTTTTATGGGGATACTCCTCTTCCGTTCTAGTGCAATCAACTACCTAAAAAGTGCAAACAATAGTGAAAATGGTGTGTGGCTATTCCTTGAATGCTGCCCAATGCCTAGTAAAAACATACTTCTATTGAGAGTAGTGGTAAAACGTTGTTTGAGAGAAAATCTGCCACTATTCCTCTGTTCCTTTCCCCATTTTTGGTTGAAAACCCTTTTTAATGGAAGAAAACCCGAAACTTTTGGATAGAATGACAAAGGTTCATTTTATGAGAAATTACAAACAAGCCCTTTGAAAGAGGTTTAATTGATAGAGGAGATATGGACCAGAATGAATGATAAGTGAGGGGGGTGATAACGTGGTGAAGGAGTGGGACTGATCGCATATCACCCATCGAAAGTTTTTTTATGAAATGTGGGAGTTAAATGTTGAAAATGGTGAAGTGCGATGTGCGATGAGAGCGGAGGTGACGTAGTAGAGAATTGGGACTGATTGAAGATCATGCATCGGAAGTTTTATAAACATAAATATGCATGCAATCAACATTGTTTATCATAAATTTAAAAAAAAATGCAATTTCTCCCAATAATATGCATACAAGCAGAATTGTGGTTCTAGGGCCCCACAACATGTTGACTAATTGGAAGAAATCGCACTTCGGCCACCCACAAGTTTAACTTTACACTGATAACGGCTAAATCATAAACTATGTGATGTGTTATCACAAAATTAGACCCAATAGGATGCCAATCAAATCAATCTCATGTAACTTTTTCAAACAAATCTTTTGATTGAGGCTTAGCCTCCTCAACCTGAGAGGGCTCTCTCAAGGGTTAATGATTTTTTTGATAGAAATATAGATGGCTAACTCTATGAGGGGTAATAAGAAGATAAATGATATATATTGGTTGTAAATCACATTAGGAAGTACACATTGGGCTTATGGAGTCATAATAGCTTCAGTTAAAAAAAACAATCTACTCAGTATGGAAGTCAAGGCATATCAGAGTTCTAGTCCAGAGATACACATGTGAAAATGTAAAAAAAAGCACAGTCAGTTTGTCTATATAGGAAGTCAGAGCATCAAAGATGAATTCTGAGTAACATAAAAAAAAACCACTACCATAGGATAGTAATAAGATGCAATTAGAACAAGAACACACTAGAACTCTTTATGAATCTCAAGTTGGCTAAGTAGAAAATTCTATATTAAGCTGAAAACCAGTCACTTACAATAAACACAGTCTCTTGCTAAAAATGTCCAACCCATGCATATTTGACTTCTTGATATTTTATAGATCATTCACAATATAGGATAACCTTATCCCCAAATAGATACATCGAATTCCTACTGTTTGATACCTTTCCTAACCATATAACATGGTATTTATTACAAAATGACAGCTTCAAACCTAATGAAAAGTCCTATTACAAATAGGACTCAAAATCCTTAAATATACTCATAACAACCTTATCTAAACTATATTACATCATTTTCCAATTGTATTCCCATAAGGTCAAATCTAGATGATAAGCTCCAACACTTTATGACCTTACTGCTGATCTCCTGCAAACTAGGAAACTATCCCCTGTTTTTTAGGCTTAGGATTATTTTTGTTCTTGAGACACTCTGACTACTATGAACCCATGAATTCATGGTTATTTGTTGTCAGGAACTGAAATAACATATTCCAAAAATCATCCTTAAGTGCCATCTATAAAAAAATCACCATCAAACTGTCCAAAATAGCAGAAACAGACTTGCGCTACGAAAACAACACAGTTTCGTAGCGCATTTCATAGCGTAGTCTTTTAACTCATTTGCCTTCAGAATTTTGGTTTCTTTTCTACAGGGTTATCTTCATATTCACTTGACACAACTTCCCTAGAAATTTCAGGTCAAAATACATAAATTTTCTTTCCAAAATTTATAAGAAAAGGTGAAAAAATTTGCTACCACAGTTTTGTAGCGCATTTCACCCTTTTTGCACTATTTGCGCTACAAAACTGCTGAGTGAGTAGTTTTGACCATATTTCTAAAAAATTTGAAACAAAAATGTGCCAAAAATCCAGAATACCACTGGTTTCATCAAAACAAACAACCATATGAACCAAAAACACAATTTTCATGAGATTTATTCTTCATTTTCCTTTTGATTTAGCCTTTGACTTTTTTAATAATTTGTCATTCTGCACCTTTGTTTTTTAGTTCATCCTGAGTCAGTTTCAGCTATATCTCCAAATCCTCCACTTGGTTTCTTAGTCTTCTATTATTGGCTCTTAAGTGAGTATTGATCACTCTGACAAATTTTGCTTCTTTGGTGGCCCGAATTGCCCATGTAAAAAACCGTTATGTACTGCTTGGAATCTCAGACCTAGAATTATTTTGACCTTCCCAAAGTGCCTTCACTCTTTCAAACTCTATTTTTTCAATGCTATGATTTCTGGCCCTCTTTTTCATCATTGCAATCTCTTGTTTTGCTAGCTTCAATCTCTCCTCAAGATGTTGATACTCTGTCATGTGTCCTTTTCCATTCATTGTCTTGCTTCTTGCATGCTCCACTATTGGTGATGAGAGATCAGCCACCTCTTCAGGGACTATGGTTGTTTCAATAATTTCTTGGACCTCCTTGTTGCCTTCCTTGAGCTTCTTAGCATGCCTAGTTAAAGGCTTACTTGCTTGAAAGATAAAGGCTGCATTTTCACCTTCAAATTCAAGTTTCTTTGCTGACTTAATCCTTTTCTATTTGTGTTCATCTATTTCAATGAAATCAGCTTGCATAATGGGTTATTCCTCTATATCAATTGCATGAAGGATGTCATCTAAATTTCCTTTTATCACTAGGTTGTCCTCTGTACCTGAAACACCTGTTTTTCCCTTTGATGCCACTACTTGGCTTCTTGTCACTCTCTTGATTTCTTGTTTGTTGGCAACTTGTTATTGTTTTTCCTCTTTGACATTTTTTTACCTATGTTTTGCAGGTGATGGAGTTGCTACAACAAGAACTTGTGTCTTCTTTGTCCTATCTTCACTTGTTTCCTTGGTTTCAACTTTACAAACCTCTTTTCTTTTGCAACCATATGCTGACTAGACTCTACTACTGGTGTTAAAGGAGTTCCTTTAGGTTTAGGGTTTCTAGCTGGAGTTAGGTTTTCCAACTCAAAATCATTCATAAAAAAAGAAGAAGACCAATCCCTGCTTATTTTCTGAAGCTCATTTAACACCAATAAATTTATCAAACCATGGTGAAACAAATATGTTTCACAACCATCAGACTTGGCTTGTACTTTATCAAACATTTTTGCAAGGCTCCTATGCAAGTAGAAGGGAAAATCTAGTGATATCATACCTGTGAAATGCAGAATTAGCTTGAAATGATAAGTATAAAATTTATGATTCCTTCCTTCACATGTAAAGTATCTTTGAATGTTGAACAACATCGTGGTATAGGTGTCTTTGATACAACTTCTAGGTATTGCATTGTTCAGGTCCATATCTGCATACCCAGGTTTTATGAATTCCTTGCATGGTTCCATATCAAACTTAAAACCTTTAAACCAAGTCTCTTTCCCCCTTGGTATTTCTGTCACAGAAGCAATGATCTCAGGAGTAACTGGCACATTTAACACCCCAATATTAGTAGTTGTTCCATTGAAGTGTAAGGCAAATTCTTTAGACACTTGAGTGTGGAAACCCTATAGCTTTTCACAAAACCAAAGACAACCTACTTTGCTAAAAGCCTGTATCACTGTTTGATATTCAATTATAGCCTTAACATTTTCAAGTTCATATCTTAAGAAATGTCCCCCTCTGTGGACTTTCTTCTCCTCTACCATGTTTCTTAGGAAAAACCTGTCAGCTTCTCTTGAATCTGTAAAACAGCCTCGCTCGAATATATGATCAGGCTCACTTGATTATGGAACAACCTCGCTTGTGAATATGAAAGATAACATTTGTATAGAACACCCACAGGCTTAGCTTGACAGCTTCAGAACTTAGACACTTGTATGGAAGCAAATGAAAACGATAATGACCAAATTAGGAAAGAATTTGAATTTAACATGTCATATCGTAACTAAATGATGTTTCATTGATGCCCTATCATGACAATGATGACTATGAGAGAGGTAAGTACATTAAATCTAATCTCTAACTAACTCACCATACCCCTATCCTATCATTCCCCAATGGATTCTGACATATTTTGGCTTAATTGACAAGACGTTTAAGAAACCGTGCTTTTGTAGCGCCCACCGTGTATTTTTCGTAATTTGCGCAATGAAATTATCAACACTTTCGTAGCTCAAATCCTCTTTTTTGAACTAGCGGTGCTACGAAACGGAGGATTCTTGGGTAATTGCAAAAATTTAGCCCGAAACCATATGAAATTATCCCTAAATGGAAAATGTAAGTATTTGATCATGGAATGGACTTCTAAAGACTTTTTTGAAATCAATGGTGACCTTTAAACTTATAAAAGAGTATAACTTACCCTTAACCAAAACCTAAAAAAACTTTCAAACCCATTTTGAGATCATGATCAAAACCAGAGTTGACACAATGATGTTTTGAAATTTTTTGGGTGATAACAATGGCTCCACTTGGGATAGGTGCCCTTGTGTTACACTAAGAACCAATAGTTCTAGTGCTACTATCCATTTTATTGACCAAAATAGAAAAAAAAATTGAAATTTCCAAGCTTCCTCCTCAAGCTCTAATGGGCTTCACCTCAGTCTCAAGCTTGCTGGTTTAGCTTGTCATTATTAGCAGAAAAACTCATAAAATGGAATATGTATAATGAAATGAATAATCAATTAGATTTTAGGAAGAATAATGCTTCAAAAACCTGCCATTGACAGGTCCTCCAGCATATGATTTTCCATCCATCTCTTGCAGTATGTAAGTATTATTTCCATGAAAAGTTGCTATCTTGAAAGGACCTTTCCATAAGTTCTCAAACTTACCATGTTTTCCTTTCTCTTCAATTCTGGCCTCCCATTTTAACACTTCATCTTGAATTTGAAAACTTTCTTCCTTGATATTTTTATCAAATGTCCTCTTGATTCTGTTTTGAGATTGTTGATTTCTATTATAAACCTCATTCCTCTTCTCTTGCAAAGCTATCAGCTGATTAATTCTCCTCTAAACTTCATTTGGTTCCTCTTCTAGCCCTTGAATCAGCTTCATGACAGGTACCCCTAGTGATGTATGAAAGATAGCCTCAGCGCCATATACCAATTCATATGGTGAAGTTCCAATTGACCTCTTTGTGCATATTCTATCAGCCCATAAGGCATATTTCAGCTTCAAATACCAAGCCTTCTTATTCTCCTGCAACAATTTTTTAATGATCCTCACAAGACTCTTGTTGGAAGACTCAACAAGACCATTCCCTTGTAGATAGCATGCAATAGAATGCCCAAGAGTAATATGATATTGATGACAAAAATTTATAAGCTTCTTAGACTTAAATGCCTATTCATTATCAGTTATGATTTTCATGGGGCAACCAAACCTAGACAATATATTATTTTCTAAGAAAGAAAGAATCATAGAATCATTTGCTTGCCTAGTCGGGATTGCTTCAATCCATTTGGTGAAATAATCAGTCACTGTAAGAATCCAACAATGTTTTCCTGATGATGATGGATGAATATCCCCAATAAAATCTAGCCCCCACTGCTAGAATGGCACTTCTACATAGATAGGCATCAAAGGTAAAGGTAAATTCTTCTTATTACCCTCGAAATTTTGGCATTCATGGTAGGAAACAACCCTCTTGTAGACATCCTTAAACAATGTAGGCCAATAATACTCTGCTCTTAGAATCTTGTTCACTATCGCCTTCTAATCATGGTGACCTCCATAATCTCCTTTGTGGAACTCTTCAATTACTTTATTAGCCTCATATTCCAACAAACAATTCAGAAAAATTCTGCCAGTATCCTTCCAAAACATATTTCTATCAAAAATAAAATATCTCAAAGATTTCAGCTTAAAGAACCTTTCTTTGGACTTTTTTAGATCAGCAGGTGCTTTATTATGCTATAAGATAAAAACAACCTCCTTGTACTAATCTGAAGTGATGTATTTTTCTTCAATAGGAACTAGTTCCTCTTCATCATCTGAAATTTATGATATTTCTACAATCAAATTTATGCCAAGACAGTCAAATTTTGACTGCGCCATCAGCTTTGCTAAGCCTTGCCCTTTGACCAATTTTTTTGGCTTAATCTCTATATCATACTCTAGAAATTTGGAAATCCATTTCCCCCTCTTACCATCAAGGTTGGCTTGAGTGAGGATGTCTTTCACAACAGTATTAGGAACAAATGCCACAATATGAGAATGCATAATATAAAATATGAAATATTTGATAGCCTTCAACAAGGCATAAGCATGCTTCTATAAGATATTATACTTCAACTCATAATTGGATAATGTTCTACTAAAGAAAGAAATTGGTTGCTCAATACCTTGCTATCCCTTTTGTAGCAGAACTCCAGTTGTAGTATTCTCTGATGCAAAAGTAAAAACCAGAAATTCCTTTGAGAAATTTGGACTGATCAATACTAGTGCTTGTGTGAGTGCCCTTTTGATTTCCTCAAATGAGTCTCTTGCTCCTGCTTTCCACTTAACATCAACTCCCTTCTTCAGCATCCTTGTTATGTCCTTCACAATCTTGACAAAATTTGGAATAAATCGCCTTACAAAATTTACCTTTCCAAGAAAAGATTGAATCTCCTTCATACTTATTGGCAAATCCATCTTCTGAATTGCATTGAACCTGCAATCAATCTTAATCCCATATTTAGAAATGATATGTCCAAGTAATTTACCTGAAGTTAAAGCAAAAACACTTTTGGTGGGATTTAGAGAGATGCCAAACCTTCTACACTTTAGCAGAATTCTTTCCAGATGTTTCAAGTGATATTCTTCCCTCCTTGACAAGAATTTTATGTCATCAAGATAAACAACCACCATCTTGTCATTCTCTTTAGAAAATGCAATGTCCATTGCCTTCTGAAAGGTAGCTCCTGCATTCATGAGACCAAATGGCATCTTCGCGTACATGAAAGTGCCCCATGGCGTAAAAAGGTTGTTTTCTCCTGATCATCAAGATGTACAAGAATCTAATTATAACCTAAAAATCCATCAAGCATAGACATTCTCTAAGAACCAACAATAGTTTGCAAAATTTGGTCCATATTTGGGAGGGGATAATTTTCCTTCAGGGAGGCTTTATTCAAATTTCTGAAGTCAATACATATTCTGATTTCTCCACTCTTTTTCCTAACTGGAACCAAATTCACAAGCCAATTTGAAAATCTGATTGGGACAATTATTTTAGCATCAAAGAGATTTTTGACCTCCTCCTCAATCAATGGCATGAGAAGTGGATTTATCCTCCTCAACTTCTGCTTGAAGGGCATTTCAGTTTCTTTTATCGGAATTGTATGTTGAATAATGGTGGGATCATATTCTTTCAAATCAGCATAGTTCCAAGCAAAGACATCTATGAATCTCTTCATCATTTCAACATACCTAAACGTCATATCAGCTAAAATAAAATTTGAAAGTTTAATCATTTTTGGCATAGCTATTGTACCAAGGTTACAACTCTTAACTTCTTCATCATCAGCTTGTAACTTAGGGGATTTAAAAACATCATTCTGATCAAAATTTTTTTCTAGAGGTATAAGTCCCTTTGGTATGGAATTTTTCTTTAATTGCAAAGCTTCAGAATTCCCTTTAGATTCAGCCAACATATTTTGCTGATATACTTGTACATTTTCAAACTCTTCTTTCATATCAATAAAGTTTTTCACCTGTTGATCATCCTCAAAAACTTGCCAATGAGTAATATTGTCAGGGATAGCTGGTCTATGGTGAATCTCAACTTCATATTTTTCTGTGGAATGCATATGAATAATGAAAAGACTGGTAGAGATAGCAAGGGAAACAACAATGGAGTTTTGTTCTCTAGTTTTGACCATGAATGTATAGGCTTGAAATTTTTCTAACATGTCCAAGACCAAGTTTCTATATGCTCTCATCCTTGTATATTTTTTTTGATAAACACCTTCAGCATGTTTAATGAATAATTATGAGTCTCCAAAAACAGAAATTTTTTGAGCATTCATTCTTTCCAAAAATTCTAGACCCAAAATTGAGGATTCATACTTAGCCATGTTGTTCGTGCAATCAAAGTTCAGTTTATAGGAAAGGAACTTACTCTCATCAATTGGATTTTTAATCCAAATCCCTGCTCCTACTCCTTCTCTGCCTACTGATCCATCAAAATGCAATGACCACCAACCTTCCACCTCCTTATCGCTGACTTGTTGATCTTCTGTTTGCTGATTTTCAGACTGCTGAATTTCAAAACTTTGATTTTATGCTTTCTTATCCTCTTTTTCTTCACTAGTCAACTCATTGAAAAGAATAGCAGATCCAAGTTCAGTGTCAAGAGCATAAATTGGAAAATTTTGGGGTTTTTATTTACTACTAACCATGTAGGTCATCCTTGTCTCTCGATATAATCTTCTTTGCTCACCAAAAACGGGAATGGTAGCATAAGTAAGATCCATATGCATTGTACCTTTAATTTTCCCTGCCCATGACCTTGAAAATAACATACCAAAATTTGGTGGAATGTGTTATACTATGATATCCATGACTACAGTCTTAGCAATAACTTCTGTTAGACCAACAACAACATCCTTGATTAAACCACTTCATTGAACTCTTTTCGAATCGAAAGAAAACAAGTCTTTATATGGCCTAGTTATTTCTAATCCCATTCTTTCCATGATTACTTTGGGCATAAGATTTTAAGAAGCCCCTGAATCCAACATATCATTATGCAATGTGATGTCGTGAATGCTAAGGCTCACACAAAAAGGAGGGACCTCCGCATTCTATTCATCTTCTAGTCTTGGACGCAAATATATGGTTGGATGATTTGCTAATACATTCAAGATATCAGCAGCTCCTGGTTGTGAATTTCACATTTTAAAAATATTTCTTCTATATTCATCTACCTTGAGAATCTCACCAAAAGTGACTGATATTTTTATCTTAGAAATTTCATTCTTAAGATTGAAAACAAAAAAATATTTTTCAGCTTCTTTGATAGGAGGAAAAATCGGTTTATCTTTCTTACCTTCAGCGACCTTAGGAACATCCTTATTGCCATCAGCAAACTTAGGTGTATCTTTCTTAGGCCGTGTTTTGTTTGTAATGATAGGCACATTCCTATTATGAGATTATATTGATTCTGCATCTCAAAAATAGCATGTTGATTCCATTTTAGATAGTCTAATGTTTCCTCTTCATGATTTTTTTGATCTGATTGATCATGCTTTTCTTTAATCAAGAAAATTCCTGACATTTATTCATCAAAATAGTGAATAGACTCCTCATGAAATTTAGGATCATTTTCTTCATCAATCAAATTCTACTAAAAAGGAGGTCTCATTGGAGGATCAGGCTGCTAATTTCTATTTTCCCTTTTCCTTTGTTGATTCTGAGGTCTCCTAAACTGAGGGTTTCTGAATTGAGGTTCATGTTGTGCAGGAGGAGCAAATGTATTCCTGAGGGCTAATCCATCCGTCAAATTTTCCATTGTTTTCATCATTAAATCCAGCTTATCCTGAGATGTAGAGGAGGAAGGCTTCGCTTCTTCTTTCAACCAATTCTTACCCATTTTTGATTTTCTGGCTGCTATCAAGTTAACCTCCACCTTCACTACATCACTTTGCATTTCACCAAGTGTAGGAGATTCCCTTTCTCTCACCAGTATGGAAAAATCATAGTAAAAAGCTTCAACATACCTCATTTGAAGTAAGGCTTGTGGTGGTTTCAAATGAGTAGGAATGGAGTCTAATACCTTATTAAACCTTTTTGAAATTTTTTGAATAGATTCATCAACAGCTCTCTTCAAGGTACTATACTCAGTGAGGGCTTGTATTGGATTGGTTCTATTTCCCCATTTTCTTAGGAAAACATCTTCAAATTCATTACAATTATGAATACTTCCAGGAGTAAGAGATTTATACCACTTCCTAACCTCACCAGTAAAACTATGAGTAAACGACCTCAACTTAACATCTTCATCATCAACCTCCTCCTTTATAAAATCATTAAATTGATCTACATGGTCTTCTGTTGTAATGTCTTCATCACTTCCCCAAGTTTTGATTCTAGCAGCATATTTTCTAGGGAGGTCATGTAAGACAACTGGAAGAACAAGTGGGGCATATCTAGCAAGTGCAGTAGGTGGATTTCCAGCCATGGTCAGAGGGACTGTAGTAGCTTTATGGATGGCAGAAAAAGAGGATGAAAAATTATTCTGAGGAGGACTATTTGGTCTCTGTGGTTCACTGATAATTGAAATCCAATTTGAAAGGGGTAAATGAGCTTTAATTTTCAACAATACTTCAAAAGGGTCAAGCTCTTTGAATTTATCTAAAGACTCATTTTCCAACAACAACTCAGAAGTAACAACTTCCCAAAACTCTTCTTTGTCTTCTTGTGTTACTAGAGCTGAGGTGTCAATTCCTCTTTTATGCAAGTCAAAGATAATTTCAATTAGTTCCTTTTCACTTTCTGATCTAAATAGAACCTCCTGAATTTTATCATCAACTCTTTTATCTTCAAGACTTCTTAAAATTTCAGAGGACAAGGATTTCGAATATGATGGAGTACCTGATATTTCAAAAATTCCTTTATTGCCTTTGGAAATGGTGTTTGGATTTTCCACAATGGTAGGTGGATCTGGGTCAGGATTACTCCTCATGTATCTCATTCTATAAGCCAACTTAAATCATATAAACTTTAAATGGAGTCACCAAGGTAGATGCGGCCTCGAAAAATTTCTGAGCTCCTACTACCTTCAGAAGTTCAGCTTCAAAATCTCAGGAAAGTATAATCTTCAGGCTCCTGGAAGACGCACCAAAATGTTATCACAAAATCAGAACTAATAGGCTTCCAATAAAATGAATCTCATGTAGCTGTTTCAAACCAATCTTTTGATTGAGGCTTAGCCTCCTCAACCTGAGAGGGCTCTCTCAAGGGTTCATGATTTTTTTGATAGAAATATAGATGCCTAGCTCTATGAGGGGTAATAAGCAGATAAATGATAGAAATTGGTTGTAAATCACATTAGAAAGTACACATTGGGCTTATGGAGTCATAATAGCTTCAGTAAAACAAAACAATCTACTCAGCATGGAAGTAAAGGCATATCAGAGTTCTAGTCCAGAGATACACATGTGAAAATGTAAAAGAAAGCACAGTTAGTTTGTCTATATAGGAAGTCAGAGCATCAAAGATGAATTTTGATTAACATAAAAAAACACCACTACCATATGATAGTAATAAAATGCAATTAGAACAAGAACACACTAGAACTCTTTATGAATCTCAAGTTGGCTAAGTAGAAAATTATGTATTACGCTGAAAACCAGTCACTTACAATAAACACAGTCTCTTGCTAAAAATTTCCAACCCATGCATATTCGAATTCTTGATCTTTTATGGATCATTTACAATATAAGATAACCTTATCCCCAACTAGATACATCGAATTCCTACTGTTTTACACCTTTCCTAACCATATAACATGGTATATATTACAAAATGACAGCGGCAAACCTAATCAAAAGTACTATTAAAAATAGGACTCAAACTCCTTAAATATATTTATAAAAACCTTAAATAAACTAGATTACATCATTTTCCAACTATATTCCCATAAGGTCGAATCCATATGATCAGCTCCAACACTTTATGACCTTAATGCTCATCTCCTGTAAACTAGGAAACTATCTCTTGTTTTTTAGGCTTAGGGTTCTTTGTGTTCTTGAGACACTCTGACCGCTATGAACCCATGACTTCACGGTTATTTGCTATCAGGAACTGAAATAACATATGCCAAAATCATCCTTAAGTTCCAGCTATACAAAATCACCATCGAAATTTCCAAAATATCAGAAACAAACTTGCGCTACGAAAACAACATAGTTTCATAGCGCATTTCATAGCGCAATATTTAACTCATTTTCCTTCAAAATTTTGGTTTCTTTTCTCTAGGGTTATCTTCATATTCACTTGACATAGATTCCCTAGAAATTTTAGGTCAAAATACATACATTTTCTTTCCAAAACTTTATAAGAAAAGGTGAAAAAAGCTGCTACAGCAGTTTCATAGTGCATTTCACCCTTTTTGCACTGTTTGCACTACGAAACTGTTGAGTGAGCATTTTTGACCAGATTTCTACAAAATTTGAAATAAAAATGTGCCAAAACTCCAAAATACTACTAGTTTCGTCAAAAAAAATAGCCATATAAACTAAAAACACAATTTTCATGAGATTTATTCTTCATTTTCCTTTTGATTTAGCCTTTGAATTTTTTAACAATTTTTCATTCTGCACCTTTGTTTTTTAGTTCATCTTGAGTCAGTTTCAGCTATATCTCCAAATCCTCCACTTGGTTTCTTAGTCTTCTATTACTGGTTCTTAAGTGAGTATTGATCACTCTAACAAATTTTTCTTCTTTGATGGCTGGAACTATCCATTTAAAATATTGTTTTGTACTACTTGGAATCTCAGACCTAGAACCAATTTGACCTTCCCAAAGTGCCTTCACACTTTTAAACTCCATTTTTTGAATGATGTGCTTTCTGGCCCTCTTTTTCATCGTTGCAATCTCTTGGTTTTCTAGCTTCAATCTCTCCTCAAGATGTTGACACTCTGTCATGTGTCAATTTCCCTTCATTGTCTTGCTGGCTACATGCTCCACTATTGGTGATGAGAGATCAACCACCTCTTCAGGGACTATGGATGTTTCAACAGTTTCTTCGACCTCCTTGCTGCCTTCCTTGAGCTTCTTAGCTTCCTAGTTAAAGGCTTCCTTGCTTGAAAGATAAAGGTTACATTTTCACCTTCTAATTCAAGTTTCTTTGCTGAATTAATCCTTTTCTGTTTGTGTTAATCTACTCCAATGAAATCATCTTGCACAATGTATATCAATTGCATGAAGGATGTCATCTAAATTTCCTTTTATCACTGGGTTTTCCTCTATACCCGAAACAATTATTTTTCCCTTTGATGCCACTACTTGGCTTCTTGTCACTCTCTTGATTTCTTGCTTGTCGGCAACTTGTTTTTGTTTTACCTCTTTGACACTTTTTGACCTCTGTTTTGTAGGTGATGGAGTTGCTGCAAAAAGAAATTATGTCTTATTTGTCCTATCTTCAACCTGTTTCCTTGGTTTCAACTTTACAAACCTTTTTTCTTTTGCAACCACAGGCTGACTAGACTCTGCTACTGGTGTTGAAGGAGTTCCTTTAGGATTAGGGTTTCTAGTTGGGGTTAGGTTCTCCAATTTAAAACCATTCATAAAAAAATAAGAAGACCAATCCCTGCTTATTTTATGAACCTCATTTAACACCAATAAATTTATCAAACCATGGTGAAACAAATATGTTTCACAACCATCAGACTTGAATTATACTTTATCAGACATTTTGGCAAGGCTCCTATGCAAGAAGAAGGGAAAATCTAGTGATATCATACCTGTGAAATGAAAAGGTAGCTTGAAATGATAAGTATAAACTTTCTGGTACCTACCTTCACATGTAAAGTATCTTTGAATGTTGAACAACAACTTGGCATAGGTGTCTTTGATACAGCTTCTAGGTATTGCATTGTTCAGGTTCATATCTGCATACTCAGGTTTCGTCAATTCCTTGCATGGTTCCATATCAAACTTAAAACCTTTAAACCAAGTCTCTTGCCCCCTTGTTATTTCTATCATAAAAGAAATGATGTTAGGAGTAACTGGCACATTTAAAATCCCAATCTTAGTAGTTGTTCCACTGAAGTGTAAGGAAAATTATTTAGACACCTAATGTGGCAACCCTGCAGCTTTTCACAAAACCAGAGACAACCTGCTTTGCCAAAAGCCTCCATCGTTGTTTGATCTTCAGTTATAGCCTTCAAATTTTCAAGCTCATATCTTAAGCAATGTCCCCCTCTGTGGAATTTCTTCTCCTCTTCCATGTTTCTTAGGAAAAACCTGTGAGCTTCTCTTGAATCTATAAAACAACCTTGCATGAATATATGATCAGGCTCACTTGATTATGGGACAACCTTGCTTGGAATATGGAAGATAGCCTTTGTATAGAACACCCACAGGCTTATCTTGACATATTCAAAACTTAGACACCTGTATGAAAGCAAATGAAAACGAGAATGACCATATTAGGCAAGAATTTGAATTTAAGGTGTCATCTCGTAACTAAATGATGTTGTACTGATGCCCTATCATGACAATGATTACTTTGAGATAGGTAAGTACATTGAATCTAATATCTAACTAACTCACCATACCCCTATCTTATCATTCCCTAATGTATTTTGACAGATTTTGGCTTAGTTGAAAAGACAGTTGAGAAACAGTGCTTTCGTAGTGCCCACAATGTATTTTTCGCAGTTTGCGCTACGAAAGTATCAGCGCTTTTGTAGTGCAAATACTCTTTTTTGAACTAGCGGTGCTAAGAAATGGAGGATTCTTGCCTAATTTCATAAATTTAACCCGGAACCTTATGAAATGGTCCCTAAATGGAAAATGTAAGTATTTGATCATGGAATGGACCTCTAAAGACTTTTTTTGAAATCAATGGTGACCTTTAAACTTATAAAAAACTCTAGCTCACCCTTAACCAAAACCTGAAATGACTTTCAAACTCATTTTGAGACCATGATAAAAAACAGAGTTGACACAATGAGTTTTTCAAAATTTTTGGGTGATAACACGATGCATGAAATCGTTCTGGTGCGCTATGCTGAAACGTGCCTCTCACCTCATCGCATTACAAATCATTTAACATACCATGTCAATTAACTTTAAAAATAACGATTTGCAAAATCGCTCCATATGCGCTTTAATCTAAACCATTGATCTGCACCCATATTTGATGGTCTTGCTTGCTCGCCCTTCTTCTCATCACATTGAAAATCACTTAACTTACGATGCGATCGCCTTATCGATCAAATTTAAAAGTTTCAATTTGCGAAGTCGCTCCATTTGTGCTTTAATAAGAGCTGTCTGTTTCTTCCCTTTCGGATCTACGATTGGATCATGGATGTCTAATCATTCCAGACACGGTTCTTCTCCTTCGCTTCATTCCTTAGTTTAATTCCTGGCGATCTCCCTTTAAACATTCTCTGCTTCTCTTCTTTGGATCTCCCACTCTATTGGTCAATCTGTTTTCTTGATGCAGCACTGCAATTTTAAAGAACTTTGGTTGCAATACTGTCCATGAAGCCTTAATTTGCCAGCTTTGAAAAATTGATTACCTGTTTACCTGTAGCCTCTTTTCTAAGATAACCAAAATCTTAAGTGAAATAGCTGTGCTTTTCACTGTGTGGACTATATGACTTTCATTTCTGAGAAATCGCTGCCTTTTACTGCATTACCATTTTGACAATGAATTTGCAACAAAGGTAGCTATTATTCTAGACTAGATGAGTGCAACTTTATTACCCAAACATCAACTAACCTTCAACCCTAACATAATTCAAAATAGATATTTTAACTTATTTTAGGACTCTGAAACACTATGACACCTATTCACTTAAAAATACCTTGATGTAGGGACCTTTTTTAACTTTTATTTGAAATGACTCGAACTTTGGACATGGACTAGGAGATAATAAAAATTTTAAACAGCGACACAATGGCGATTACACCATTAACATTTTCAGTGATCCAGGTGGATATTGGTGGTCACCCGCCTATTGCACTTGGGGCTCCACCATTGTCTATTTCAGTTTTTTAGTTTCGGCACAATTTACTATTTTTAGCAGTTTTTCGGGTCCTAAACTTCCGGAGCCGTTTTGAGGCCCTAAACGACGTTTTTTTGGGAAAAAGGAGAGCAAAATGGGTCCATGGACCGATGTTGCTCATTCCAAATTTGTAGTCCTCGGATAGATATTTCTAACGAGGTATGGTACACGTCAAACGAAGATCGTATGCCAAAGTTACGCCCCTGGGAAGTTGAAACACCAATTTACCCAAACGGGGCCCATAGTTTTGGCGCTTCATCTCCTAGGGTTAGGGTTTTAGCTGTTTAGGATTTCCCATTGTTTCTAAATAATAAATAGGCCCTCGAGCCTCATCGTAACTGAGTTCAGAGGCCTGTAGCCGCCACATCTCTTCTTAGAGATAGCTACCAGCGCCCTAGCTAGTTTTATTTCCATTCTGTCTGTGAGCAAATTTTAGTTCTTTAATATTAATGAAATGAAGTGTTATTTCCACCGCATCTCTGTATTTATGGTTATATGTTTATTATGTTGCGTTCCTGCATAAATCTGGATCAGTGGTATCAGAGGGGTCTGCTTTTTCTCGATCCTTCTTTGCATGTCCACAACGAGGTCAGGGTATAAGGAGCTAGGGCTCGATCTGGTGGAACCTTTGCAAGATCAACCTCGCAAACCTCGATGGACGCCCATGGGGGATGAAAAGAAAGATGAGGGAGTAGGAGATCCTATCAGAATATTGCTCGAGGAGGCCCTCGCAAAACAAAGGAACGCGATGATGGATAACTTTGCTCAGATCCTTCAACGGCTACCCACCAGCGGCGCATCTGCATCCAGCAGCCACTCTGGAGGGGCGACTCCTTTTAAGGTACAAGTAAATTTTGACATTCCCATATTTGAGGGTCAAATAGACATAGATGCCGTAGATAGGTGGTTGAATTTTTTAGAAGGATATTTCTCGGTTCATGACTTTTCAGACCGGGAGAAGATTATTTTTGCACTCCTTAAAGCTACCCCCCATGTTAAGGACTGGTGGGAAACCTATTGTGAGAATAAGGACCAGACAGAACCCTCTCTGTTCTCGGCCGTACCAACATGGAATTCTTTCCGAGATGCCGTCAAGGAACAGTACTATCCCGTGGGGAGCTATGAGGACAAGTACATACAATGGACCACGCTGCGACAACAAAGGGATCAAGATGTGCATGAGCTGACGAATCTGTTCCATACCCTACGCACAAAGTTGGGTATCAAAGATTCAGAGAAACATCTGGTGCTAAAGTATCGCAGCTTTCTGCACAAATACATTCAGGAGGAAATGGAGTTCCTTGACATCTCCTCGCTTGGTACGGCATACCGGTATGCTGCCAAGATTGAGCAGAAATTCAAGCAGAAGAAGCGAGACTTTGGATCTGCGAATCAAAAGAAAGGGAAAGGTGCTTCCAAACCGCAGAACAAAGGACCGAGCCAAGGCATGGTGGCTAAAGACAACTCATCGAAGCCACAAGAAAAGAACAACACCGCAAAGCCAAAGAAGGACACGGGAAAGTGGTGTGAGTTCCATAAGAGCTCCACCCACAACACAAGTGAGTGTCGGGCCAAGCAGTCGCTAGTGGCCGAGATGAGGGCTTCTGAGTCAGATGCATGCTCTGACTCCGAATCAGAACCTGAAAAGGGGAATGAAAAAGGGAAACAGATTATTGATGCGAAGCCCAACGCCACTGTTGCCACTACAAAGGTCCAGAAGGAGGAACCGGAAGATCCAGAGGAGGAGGAACGTCTCTTCCACTCCCAGATGTGGGTAAAGGGCTCCCCTGTACAGTTCATCGTCGACAATGGGAGCCAAAAGAACCTCATTTCAGCAGACGCCGTGAAGCGGTTGGGCTTGCCGACCACAGCTCACCCACATCCATACACCATCGGGTGGCTTCACCAAGGACGAGATCTCCGCGTCAGCCGGCAGTGTCGCCTTCCCTATAGCATCAAGCCCTTCACGGATGAGGTACTATGTGACGTTGCTCCTATTGATGTTTCTGATGTATTATTAGGACAACCATACTTGTGGAAGCGTCATGTTGTGTATGAGTCTCGACCTCGTGTTGTTATTGTTACTTTTGGAAATAAGTTGTACAGGATACCAGAGGTACCACCTCCTGCCGCTATCTCTTTGGTTACTGCAAAACAATGCAGTAAGCTCATTTCCCAAACCAGGAAATTCGTTTTCCTGATGATCCGCCCCTAGGGCAAGAAGAAGACTGTGGCCATGACCTCTAGACAGGGCTCCTCTGCACAACAACAACAAATGGATAAGGTTGTGGAGGAGTACGGGGACATATTCACCTCACCCACAGGGGTTCCTCTGCACTTTCAGGTCAAGCACCCGATTGATCTGACCCCATGTGCACCACTACCTAATGGACCGATCTATCGACACTTTGTTCTGGAGAATGATGAAATCAAGAGGAAGATTCAGGAGCTGTTGTAGAAAGGGCACATTAGATCAAGTTCATCACCCTGTGGGAGCCTGATCGTGTTGGTACAGAAGAAGGATGGGACATGGAGACTCTGTATTGACTATCGGGTGCTGAACAAGATCACTGTCTGGAATAGGTACCCAATCCCATGGATTGATGACATTCTGGACCAACTCAAAGGTGCAAAATATTTCAGCAAGATCGACCTGAAGTCTGGGTATCTCCAAGTACCAATTGACCCCTCCAATGTGTGGAAGACTGCCTTCAAGGCCAAGGAAGGCCTTTTCGAATGGCTGGTCATGCCTTTCGGGTTGACGAATGCTCCCGCCACCTTCATGAGGATGATGGATGACATATTGCGGCCATTCACCAACTCATTTGTAGTGGTGTACTTGGATGATATTCTGATCTTCAGCCATACTTGGGAAGAGCACCTTCACCACATCCGACAAGTCCTCCAAACACTGCGGCAACACAAGTTGTGTGCCAATTTGGAGAAGTGCACTTTTGGCATGACCCAGGTTCAATATCTGGGATACATTATTGATGAAAGGGGGTGCATGTGGATCCAGCCAAGATCCAAGTCATTCGGGATTGGCCAGCCCCAACCACTATAACAGAGCTTCGCAGCTTTCTGGGTCTTGCTAATTTCTACCGCAGATTCGTGTTGGGATTCTCTCATATCACTTGGCCCTTGAGTCAAGTCACCAAGGGAGGAGCGAGAGCAAAATTCTTTTGGTCGGAACCTCAACAGAAGGCGTTCACAGAATTGAAAAATCGCCTCTATTCTGCCCCAGTGCTCACATTACCAGACTTGCAACAACCATTTGAGATCGAGACAGATGCCTCTGACTATGCTATTGGGGCAGTTCTTACTCAACAGGGACATCTAGTGGCATTTCACAGTGAGACATTGTCTGACACAGTTCGCAAGTACCCCACATATGACAAAGAAATGTACTCCATTGTGCAAGCTTGTCGACAATGGAAGAATTAAATTTTGGGGAAGGAAACAATCATCCACACAGGCCACAGGCCCCTGCAGTTCATACAGACACAAGGGAAGTTGTAGAATGATCGCCATCAGAAGTGGTCCACATATCTGCAACAGTTTCATTTGAACATCAAGTACAAGAAGGGGAGCACCAATCATGTTGCAGACTGCCTCAGTCGACCACCGATCATGGCGCTCACCACTGTGCTCAACTCTTGTGGGCACGAGACTTCTGATTGGCTGCTTCTCTATGAGAGTGACCCAGAATTCGGCCAAACTCACAAGGCACTCTTGGGGGGTACACAAGTTCCAAATTTTCACCTCTAAGATGCACTTTTATGTCACATGGGACACCTTTGTGTTCCTTCAAGCGAGCGTGCCAAGATGATATGGGAAGCACACTACAGTCGAGTCGCTGGGCATTTCGAAGTTGAGAAAATAGTGGCAATCCCACAGAAGTATTTCTATTGGCCGAACCTTCGAAAGGATGTTGAGAAGCACATCGGATCCTGCACTACTTGTGCCATTGCCAAACCAACCATCAAGAAGCAAGGCCTATATACTCCTCTACCTACCCCTAGTCGACCTTGGGAATCCATCTCCATGGATTACATGTCGGGCCTGCCTTCTACTAAGTAGGGAAATGACTGTGTTTTTGTGGTCGTCGACAGATTCTCGAAGATGGCCATTATGATGGCCTGCAAGAAGAATATCACAGCAGAAGCCACTGCTAAACTCTTCTTTGAACGAGTGTGGGTGCACTTTGGGATCCCACAGTCTATCATATCAGATCGAGATAGCAGGTTCCTCAACACATTTTGGTCCAGCCTCTGGTCGATGTTGGATACCAAGCTCACCAAGTCCACAACTTTCCATCCCCAAACAGATGGCCAGACAGAGGTCGTCAACAAAATGATTGTACACATTCTACGCATGTACAATTCAAAGCATCCATGCACATGGGACGAGAGCCTCCCCTATATACAACATAGTTATAATCGGGCTCTCCACAGTTCAATCATCCATAGCCCCTTCCAGGTGGGCTTGGGATTCCAGCCACTATGTCCCATTGACGTAGCCATGCCATTTGCAGTTGCTCAGGCCAATTTAGCTCATGTCCAGTCTGAACTTAACAAAGCAAGTAGCTTCATCGAGTGCATTCAACACATCCGCCAATAGGTTCATGATATATTGGACAGAGCCAATGCCAAGTACAAGCAACGCCATGATCAACACCAGGTGCCACACAACTTCCAGGTGGGTGACAAAGTATGGCTACATTTGCAGAAGGAGTGCCTCACTGGACCCCACCGCAAGCTTCGCCCGCTCTGATACGGGCCGTACACCATCACCAAGGCTATAGGGAACAATGAATTCAAGCTCAGTATTCCACCATTCCTTGGTCTGCACCTAGTCTTCAATGTGGATCACCTTCGTCCTTACTTCCCACCTCTACTGGACACCTCGGACATTGCAGAACAAGTCACACCAACAAAGTTAAATCTAGACTGCATGGAACAGGCCACCATAGATTGTATCATGGACATGCAAATCAAAACACTCGCTAGCAGAAGATCCAACTATATCGGGTTGTCAAAGCTGGCCAACTCCTGCACCAAGGAAAGTGGTTCACCAGGGACCAAGTTCAGCAGAAATTTCCTCATCTCATGGAGGAACTTAACGCAATGGGGACCATTGCTTCCTAAGGGAGGAGGAATGATATAGGTGGATATTGATGGTCACCCGCCTATTGCACTTGGGGCTCCACCATTGTCTATTTCATTTTTTCAGTTTCGGCACAATTTACTATTTTTAGCAGTTTTTCGGGTCCTAAACTGCCGAGCCGTTTTGAGGCCCTAAACGACGTTTTTTGGGAAAACGGAGAGCAACATGGGTCCATGGACCGATGTTGCTCATTAAAAATTTTTATTCCTCGGATAGATCTTTCTAACGAGGTATGGTACGCATCAAACGAAGATCGTATGCCAAAGTTACGCCCCTGGGAAGTTGAAACACCAATTTACCCAAACAGGGCCCATAGTTTTGGCGATTCATCTCCTAGGGTTAGGGTTTTGGCTGTTTAGGATTTCCAATTGTTTATAAATAATAAATAGGCCTTGAGCCTCATTGTAACTGAGTTCAGAGGCCTGTAGCTTCCACATCTCTTCTCAGAGATAGCTACTAGCGCCCTAGCTAGTTTTATTTCCATTCTGTTTGTGAGCAAATTTCAGTTCTTTAATATTAATGAAATGAAGTGTTATTTCTGCTGCATCTCTGTATTTATGGTTATATGTTTATTCTGTTGTGTTCCTGCATAAATCCGGATCATTCAGTGCTAACATATTCCACAATTCTTTCATCAGTCAAGAAAGTGGATGAAAAAGGATCGGATGGAGTACCAAAATCTAATGATCGATTGACCCAAACGATCGGAGACAATGATTTCAGATTCGCCACCCAAGCCATGTAGATTGATTGCTATGCCAGCACAATTGGGCTGGGTGATAGGAGATCATCCAATGTAACATTTTCAGAATAATTTGTAATATTCCTTAATCCAGATGGAGTGGAACATATCATGCAATAGGTCTCTATTCTTGCAATTTCTGCAAATGTCGCAGGTGGCGGTAATGCAAAGGTGCCTAGTAGGGAATAATCCTTTAAGAGTCCTACACCAATGTTTTGAAGTGCTAGCTGGGGTGCATAAACTAACAGAACACTTCGAGTTACCTAGGAACTGGAGGAAAATAAGGAGAGTTCATTGATGACTATAATAACACCTTTATGAGGAAAGGAGATCATTCTAAAATAAGTAGAGAAGATTGCAGTCATAGCATAAACCCATGGCCTTTCGAGTAAAATGTTGTATTCAAGGGGCCCATCAACGACATCAAATTCAACAGTTAAAGTTTCCTCCCCAGTTAGACATGCAAATTATTGATGATACCACATGGATTATATGTACGATCGTTAAAATCTTTCAACGTTGTAGGAATTTGAGATAGGTGCAGTGCGCCAAGTGACTTCCAGTAATTTATAGACATAATTCAAGTAGATGCTCCCTCATCAATAATAGTGCGATGAACGAGGCGATTGAGAACATTTACTTGGATGGATAATGATAATTTTGCTAGTAATTGTGGCACATAACCTGTATGATTAAAGACTATAATATTGGAATCTGTCAGGTTGATTCCACCAATTGCCGACAACAAAGCGTATTTCTAGGAGGGACAATTTTGAAGTACCTCAAGCTCGACATAGATGAAGGCGGCTGAGCCAAATATTCAACTATATTATAATTTCTAGTTGCTTGGGCTCAAGGATTGAATGTCGATTTATGGACGACTCACTTCGATGGCTTTATTGTTAACTCTGGAATAATAGTTGGTAGAATAGATTCAATGGACAAATTTGTGGTTGAGGTAGTAGGTGTTAGGTCCTTGTAATTTGTCATATTGGTAAGACCAAATAAACAAGGGTAACATCAAACCAACTTTGGAGTCCGAGGACCTAACCTTTCTGGACTTAGAGAGGGCTATCTCTATATTTGTATAAAAGATATAACTTGATTTATTTATGATGCTGATTTTAGGCTAATTAACATGATAGGGATTGTTTGTTTTGTTTGGTTTCTTGTTAAGAAGAACATATAGAGTAAGATAAATTCAAACCATTGGGCTATGGAGTCTGTGAAAGGTTTGAAGAGTACAACAACAAATCAATGGTGGTCCACAGGGCAAGTTAACAAAGCCAAATGGATCTTAATAGCTTAGGTGGGTGTGAAATGAACACTAAGTTGTGAGTTTAGTATTTTAAAGGGAAATTAAGAATCCTTTAACATGTAATAGAACAAGAAGAGTCTTTAAGATTAATATTTTTAAGAAATAACCAAAGGAAAATCCATACAATAAACTTCTTTGGACATAATTTACCAAGTAAACTTTAAGACAACAATCTAGCAAATCCTAGAGAGTAGGGAACTCCTAAATTCTCTAGCTATTCACTTTTAGACAAAGAAAACATTTAAGATAACAATTCAGTAATGATTAAAAGGCAGGGAAACTCCTAAATTTCTTAATCAGACATCAAAAACCTTTAAAATGATTGTTCAAGATAGACCAAAGGACAAGGCAAACCATAAACTTATTTAGCCAAAATCTAGTAAGTAAACTTCAAAGAAAGATTTGAGAACAACATTTCAAGCATAACTGTAGGACAGGGCAAAGCATAAATGTCTTTGGATGGACTCTACTGAGTTAATATCAAGAAAAAAAACTAGGTGGAAATGGAGAACATGGAACTCCTAAATTATCCAATTAGACCTAGCAGAGGAAAAACATTTAAATAACATAAATTAGACGGACTTAAGGCACTGGATAACATATCTTAACCTAAATTTTCTATTTTGTTATAAGGGAAATTGATGTACAAAATGGAAACAAAAGGAAACCATTACAAGATCAGAATAACATCACCATTTAACCAAGTTCATGAATCTTGTGAATATGCTTGTTCCATTGATATCCAGTCCAAAATAGTTACAACACTTCAAAGACAACTTCTTTACAACTCAGAGTCAATGCAGTATTCAACTCAACAACCAATCAACCCCCCAAAACATGAAGCACACATGTAGTATTTATCTGCAAAATGAGGAGGTGATCCCAAGCAAGGGTTTTAGATGTAATTTATTACAGAGTTAATTCACTTTTGACCTTTGATACCATGCAAGGCCCAAGGGAAAATATCTGAAAATGACTCACTATAATAATAACTCCTAACTTCATTGTTTGAGCTAACTTATGGAAACATTTGACTTTAAGGCATTCTCAATAAATTTTTAAATAATTGATGGGTAGATGAGAAATATATCTGAATTTTTTAATAACTTCTGGTGTGTTTATTCAACTCCTGGCAAGGGCACAACGCCAAGGTACAAGCGCGCAACACCGGTGCAAACGCGCAGTGCCATGACAGAAAATATGGCATGTCTTGCAGCCAATTGTTGGGGGCCTTCCTGATGTCAAAATGATCTCCATTATGGCTCATTGGAAAGGTCTCTAAGTCTAGTTTCTAAATATTCTTTCACTTTATAAAATGGTTCCCAGATTCCCTATCAAAAACCTGTTCTCCCAATACTGGTAAACGCATAGCACCAAGGTCAAAAAGAGGGCAGAAACATGATTTTTTGATGGTTTTTGACCTTTTTGAGGGACCATTTTTGCTCCAAATATCTTGAAACGTTTTGAGGTTTATGTAATTGTCATTAGGAACATGAATATTCTAACAATTTTCCATTTGGATGGCCCAAAAAAGAGCACAACGCCATTGGCGCTGCACGTTTAGCACAATTTTTGCATGTTAATTTGTCAAAAAATCAAAATGTGCAAAAAAGTGCCAAAATTTGATTTTTTATTGCTGATCAAGGGTTAGAGGCCTAGAGGGAAACATCAACAAGAATATTGCGCTTCTATTTCTCCTTTGACTCGGTCAAAGCCAAAATATTTGCATGGGCATGTTTGAGCTTGGCCCTTGCAATCATGTTTCACATGGCATAATGTCTTGCCATCTTCCTCTGAATGTCAATGCCCTTATTTACCTTCTCTAGTAGGCCCTCTAGATGAAAATTGGCTCTCTCAAGAAAATAATCTCTATCTTTGTCAATCTATATGGCAAGCAACTCACTTGGAGTAAGCTACTCTGCCAAATCTGCCTCTTTTTCCCTTTCTCGAGCTAAAGCCCTCTTCAGTCTAATGGTCCTCAGTCTCTATATAGGAAGTTGATCTTCATCATCATCACTGTCATAAAAACTACCCAAGGTCTCATCCAACAAAGCCATGGCCTTTCCTACCTCTCTTTTAGCTTTGATTGCCCTAACCTCACTAATGATCTGCTTTATCTTTAGCTGCTGATTCTCTAATTCAAGAAAGTTAATCACATTCTTTTCTATACCAATATTAGCTTGAAGCTCACTAATATTGGAATATTTTCCTCTAATCAATGCATTTGTGATTCTAACCTCATCCTCATCATCAAGGTCAATCAACTGAAAATCCTTCTCAGTTTCATGTTTTTCCTCCTCCTCAATAATGATAGGATCTGTAACCTTTTCCTTGCCCTTGTCTACTTGTTTTGCTAACGAAGAAGGCATGGCCCCTCTCACACCACGTGAAGAAAACACATGCCCGTGGCCTCTGTAATATGTTAAAGGAAATGGATCTATGTCAATCATTTTAGAGCTAGTTGTCTCAATGTCACTTTCCCTGCTTGATGCTCTGGTATCATGATATAAGGGTGAAGGGTTCTGGAAAGGTGATGAGGAAGGATCAACATGAGGTGAATGGATGCGAGTGGGTGGAGATGTATGAGTAGCAGGATGTGATGGAGAAGGGGGTACGAGAGGATGAGAAGATGAAGGAATATTCTGCTGATGATGGCTAGGTGGAGTGGTGAAAACCTCACTGGCCATGAATGCATCCCATGAAATGTTTTTCTACTAAAGCTGATGCATGACCACCATCTTGATGAGTGAATGATGAAATAAGCTCTGGATCTTCTGATTGTAATCTCTCTTTTTCACAATGTAAGCCATCTTATCAATGCTACATAAAAGATAATAAGGAAAATGCAACATTCTAACTCTAGTGAAATGCATGAGAAGACGAATATGATATGAGTAGAGGCAGGAAAAACATCCCTCATAAGTGAAATACTTCATTATTATCCTATTCATGGGCACATATTGGTAAAGGAGATGAGAAAAAGGGAAAATGGAATTCTTGTGATCTTTGTACCTAGGTTTGAGGTATGGTTCAAAATAATTCTTATCCAGGTTTTCTCGTTTAAACCACCTCTCTCCCGCACTAGGTATCCCTATAGTAGCTACAATGACATTGGTGGAAATCTCAAAAGTAACCCCAACAAGATTGACCTACTTTTCATCTATATTGATGATGATTAATCTTGTTAACTTCAGGTGATTTTGGACTTGCTGCACTCTCTCACAGAACTCCAAAAAACCCACATGCTCAAAGCAAGAAAAAGTGAGAGGAGAGGCCATGAGTTCCCTTCTGGTGATGGGTTCAAATCTATTTATTTTCCCTCCCTAATGTTTATTTCTCCTTGGCATTTTTCCCTCACCAACAATGCTACTATCTTCTTCCTCTAACATTTTCAAATTTTGATTCGGAAACCCTAGGGTGCAAGTGAAAGGAGATGAGGAGAAAGGGATGAGATGGTTAGCTTGAAAGATGAAGGGAATGAATGTGAATGAAGGGAATGAATGAAAGAGAATGTGTGTAGGGAAAAAATAGATGAATGAAAACCTTAAATCAATGTAATTACCCTTTCTGTGACTGATATTTCTTTTAGGAAGATGAAATAAGGGTAAAATAATGATCTCAAGCTAAAATTTAGGGTTTATTTTAGGGTTTAATTTCCATTCAATTAAGAGTGATCAAATAGCTTTAAAAATAGGGCGTATGTCATGTAATTACCACTTAAGAGTGCTTGGAGGACTTTAGCAAGAATTTCGAGAAGTTTTAAACTTGTTTGGGCAACTAGAAGACTCAGGAACCTTCTTTGGCTAAGCGTGTATAACCTCTGTAAGGGCGCAACACCAAGCTACAGGTGCACAGGGCCTTCACAAAATGCGTTAGGCATTTTGGGCAAGGGTGCAACGTCGATCTCCAGGCACGCAACGTAGGTGCAAACGCGCAGCACCAAGTGTTGAACGCGCAACTTCAAGGAAACTTAGCACAAATTCACTCAAAAAATCACAAATTCTTCCTTTCTGAATGCTTATGATGTTTTGAGAGGTAACAATGACTCTTTTGAAGTGTTTGATGGGCTTTTATAGGCATGTGGATTTTATTTAACTTTAAAACCCACTTTCTAATGTTTTGAAGTCTTATTTCTTTATCAATGATGCTCTTTGAAACTTTTTGCTTTGCATGTTGCTGAAGTCATTGAGTTGGCATTTTTTTTTTCTCATTGAGGCTTGACATGTTCACTTTGACAGCTTTGGGATTTAATTATTACATATAGTAGCATCTTCAAAATATTCTGTAGTTTCCACCATAAAATTTAACTCATGTTTTCCACCCTCTCTGGCCACCTTTTTCAAATCCCTAAGTTCCTGCAGTTCTTTACAGAAATCATCAGTGTTGTTTTCTAATTTCTCTATGGCCCTTTCGAGTTCATTCATTTCTGTCCAGTTCACCTTACCTTTTTTCCATATTTCATCAATATTTTCTAATAGACTTTCTTCATGGTTGGCCTTGTGGGATTCCTCCATGTCATTTTCCTACAAGTAATCATTACTTTGGTACTCAAATGGACTATCAAGTTGATAACCCATGTCATCTATAAGACCAAGTTTTTCCTTGTTGTAAATTTTTTTCATTTAGGAGTAGACAGTCTACATCATCAATACTTTCTGTTGATAAATCTTCCAACACCTCTACAAAAGTGCTAAACTTTGTCCCATTTTTCTCACTTGCAAGTTCTGAACTAAGAAGATAATCCTCCATGGAAATTTTAGGTCCTTCTTGAATAACCATGTCTCGACATTCTTTTACATATGAGCTAGATTCTAGCAAAGGAAAAGCAGTGCCTGAAACATCCAAGGATTTTGGGGAGCCAGAAATATGCTTATCATAATCATGCTGTATTGAAGATCCAAAATCCAATGTACTTGACTTATCTAAAGAGCCTATAGAGATAGTTTTGAGACCATTAATGCTTGAGGAATAAGCCCATAATGAGTCTTTTAAGAGCAACAGGGTGACTTTGAGATGGAAAACTGATAGATAGGGAAAAGGTTTTATTAAGATAATGAAGACAATGAGATTTCTAAAGATAGCTGATAGGCAAAGAATGCTATCTTTAGTTGATTGTAATAAATCTATAGTCACCTAGTGAATCTGTAGAATACAGGAGAATAATAGTAGGTTGATCAATAGCCCGACTACCGTTATATTTATTTCAAATTGATGCCAAAACATCAATTTTTGGCTTTGCGATAGATAGCATAAGGACTTGGGAACTAGAAGCCGGATCCATGGTAACCATATTTGTGGCTAGATTTGGAAATGGATCTGTCAAAAAAGAAAATGCAGTCGAGGTCTTAAGAAATTTTGAGACTTTGGCACGGTGAGGAAAGTTGCGAAGAAAGTGCTCCTCATTACATATTATGCAAGGGTAACAAGGTTTTCGATTGTTTTCAGTTTGTTGATCAGATGATCATTCTTGTGGGGTTGAATTTTTCTTTTTCTTTTCTTTTCCCTTTTTCTTATTAACGGGTTGCTTGTCACTTTTTCCTTTTTCATATGACATGACATGAATTTCGGAAGAAGCTGCAGGATCAGATGCAGTAGAGTTTTGTGTGCTTGCAGGACCGATGATACCATCGTCGACATGAGAGTCCTTAGATGGAGGAGGAATAGTAAAATTATATCATGGTGCGTTGGGAATTTTCTCATAGAGCATGCTAGACTGAGTATAAATAAAATCTAAGTACTGTGCACAAGCAATGACCTACTCTTCAGTGAAGATGCCACCTTTAGCCACATCCACGGTGATAGATGGCATCAAGGAATTAATGAACCACTCAGCAAGGAGTAGATTAGGAACAAATGTTTTGACCATTCTATGACGAAGACGCCACTCATGAATGTGATCAGAAATGTGAGCAGCATTAGTCTATTTAAAATTGGTCAGGAGTTCCATTGCATTTTCATATCATATGGGTAAATGGAAGTGGGTGAAAAAGGTAGTAGCTAAGGTAGTGAAATTAACAAATCAAGCTTGTAGTAACTCAATGTACCACTTTGCAGGCCGAACAATGAGTGTATGTTGTAAAATACACTGTCGAATGGAGTCATCATTTAAGGAGTTGGATGAACACCACAAATGATATGTCACAACATGCATTGATGGGTCTTCTCCAGGGTTTCCGTTTAACTTAGAAATATCTGAGGGTAATTTATGTGGTATCACTAACCACCAAAGAGCATAGTTGATGGGATAGTTCGTAAGCCAGTTTAAATCAGGTAATTGTAAAGTTCCAACAAAGGGAAATTTTCGATTTAAGTCAAGTTGAGCATAGACAGGATATGATGGAATTTCTTGGGCAACAAGCCTTTGATCACCATCATAAGGAATTTGTTACTGGTAACCCGGATAGGGGTTGTTTTTATAAGAAAATTCTTGAGGATTCTGTTTACTAAAACCTCATAAGCTACTTTTTGTTGGAATGATGGTTGTGGAATTTGCGGTTGTGGCTACCAATATGTTTTCCCACCAAGATTATAGCCCAAAATAGAATATCTTGGACCTAGTTGTGAATAGGTAAGACCCGATTGTGCCTGTGACATCCTATAATAGGATAACCCAGCTTCTGAATTAAAAATTATGGATATAGGTGGTTGTTGTAAACCAACCAAAGGAGTTGTATTCCGAGGGCCCAAAACTTGAGGGTATTGGGTTGAAGGAACTACTTGAGATGGTTGAGGTACAAAATCTGAGCCTATAATAGGGGTAGTGAAGTATTAAAAAGTGGAGTATATGTGGGTGCAACAGGTTGAACCGGTTGATATGAATGCACAACCATTTGTGGTTGAACATGAAAAATAGGCTGCCATTGATAAACATTCATTCCAACATTAGGGAGACTATAAATCGATGAAGTACTGTCAAAATGGGTGACCAGAGGTTACCCTCCAGCGTGAGGATTATAATGAGATGGAATATATTGTTCTCCAAATGCTGGGAGTCTACTTGATATTTTACTGGATGGAATGTACCCATATGTACTAGCTTTATATTTCACTGAAGATGTATATAAGGGATCAAGCTATTTATTACTCATTACAGATGTACCAGATATAATACCAGATGGTGACATGGGTGAAGTCCACGGGTTTGAGGATGCACCATAGAAGGTTCCAGATAAATATTGGTAACTAGGTGGGATGGAAGGACCACCATATAGATGTGACTCTGGTGATGTGGTGAATATTGACGAGGTAACAACAATAGATGTTTTCGTAACTATAAAAGATGGTACATTTGGAGATGATGACTCAGGCATGGTCATACGACCAAGTTTATACCCTGTAGGATCTATTGGAACTCAATTTGAAACAGGATCAAAGAGAGCAGTGTAATTATATTGAGGAAAAGACTCGTAAAGATAAAGCTTCTCCTCAAAATGAAATGGAGTTGAGGGTGTTTCATCTTGTGGTATTTCCTGAATCAAAATCAACTAGGTGGAAGGATTTTGCTGTGAGGCCTAAGATATATTTCAGGTGGTTGATTGCGCGATATGGGAGACTTAATGGTATAATTGACTATGGAGCAACCGATATAGGAACAACTTCTGGTTGTTAAACTTCAGGATCTAGATGTTCAGGTAAAAGATCGATGGGATCCAAATCAACTTCTAGTTGAACAATGTCGAGTTCAGGAGGTGTGATCTCATTGATTGGATGGATCCTGACAACAGGTAGCTGTGAGGAATCTGTTTCGGCGATAGTGGATGAACCAGGATGTGTAGAAATGACTTGAGATGACTCTGGTATATGAGATACATATGAAAAACTAGAGGTACTGATAGTACCAGTTTCGGTAGGAGAATGTTGCCTTCACCGACCAGAAATGGCTTTCGGTGGTAAAGGTGGTTTAAGTGATGTTCTACATGAATGACGGGGAAGGGATGTTCTTCTTCCACGATAAATAATTGTTTTTATTACAAAAGAAAATAAAAAAAATAAAGGGGTAATTCTAGGCAAAAGGTTTATCAAGTAACTGTGAACTGAAAAATACCTCTTGGCGAACCAAGAAGTACGGGCAGGATATCTCCCCGAAGGCTGTGTTTAGTGTATCACAAGTTACAAGGCGACCAACTCGATTACCTATGGATGGTAAGCAACCTAAATTTTTCCTCCGAAATATACTCGAAGGTACGTTGAGGCCCAAGTTCATATTAGCGCTATCTAATGCGAAACCGCACAGTGAGAGCACCACCTTATACTTTTCGTACTAGAACATCGCCCTATATACTCGAAGGTACGTGGACGAGCTCTGATATACTTATGTACGTGGAGTGAGGTATCACACTTAGAATGTATCACAACAAAGTTAGCAACAACTACTATGTTTAGAGACACAAGAACACGTCTGTTATAGCATCATTTATCACCAACATATAATTAATGACTTATACAGTGGCATTGGGAAACCCTTCCCTTAAGACTTGGACATATTTCTCAAAAAATAGTTTCTTATAACCCATACGCGACTCTGCCCAGAATTTTCTATGTATACACATGATTCCATACATAGATAACCGTGTATGCCTTTTTAAACATTAAAAATATATACAAATTCCCTATTTTAGAGGTAGGGTTTATGGTTGCTCCTGTAACTTAACTACCCCAACCCTTGGCCTAAATTTTCCCGACTGTAAAAACTAATTTGAGGGAGTATAAAATCCCCTCAAGGGAATGGCCTAAAGAAGGAAGAGAGAGAGAAATATAGATATTATACGCTGTTGGGGCCCTATCCAAGTATGATATATTTCGTGTGCCTCCTGCACTTCCTAGATATTTTCAGGAAACCCTTATTTCCTTGAGATGTTCACTCACCCTATGTGACATCCATTGTGCACTATTATTGGAAGAAATATTGAGAGGCTAGGGCTGGATGGATCCAAAGGACGATATGCTCGAAGGCCGTGGAAGATTTTAGGCAATCTCTCCACATTCATTTAATCTACCTGTCATTAATAACAGAAGTTCCATCTCGTTCATGTTGTTTATGTGTTAATAATATTTTATACATGTGTAATGATCTTAAAATTTTCATTCAATATTGTTTTTATGAGATTATTCATGCTTTTCACTAACATCTAGAACATATATATGTTGTACAACTAGGATTTTGTGCTTGTTCTTTGTTAGTTTACAGATTTCAGAGCACAAAGAGTTGCAGGGTGTTTTCATCCCGTGGGTTCTACTACAACCAAAGGATATCCGGGTAAGGTTTGCAACCTATAGATTCTAGTTTAATGCATATAATTTGGTTGAGTGAGTCCTTCTTGTAATGACATGCCCCTAATTTATGAAGTTTTATCAACCCAAGACCTGCTTTAGCCTATACCTTCTAAATGTTATCGTTGATGTTACAATTCTTTTCTAGGTGTGATTGATGTAAATTTTATGCTGATATTGTTTAAAAGTTTGTCTTTGAGGTTCAACGCACGATGTAATGGGAAAATCCTAAAATTCAAACTAAATGATAAGAAAACTTTTCGATTTATATTTTTTAATGAAAATCCTAGCTACTAAGGGGAAAGAGCAATCAGTTTTTGAGCATACAACAAATACTGCAAACTAAACGCCGATTTCCTTAACTTGTTCTTACACAACATACTCAATTCTCTAGACTCGCATGTTTTTATTTTAAGATCCCTTTAATGTGAATGAGAGAAAGGAAACTAAATGCATAAATCAATCAAACAAGTTGTTTCTTTTGAGAAATGAGGAATGATACAACAATTTCTCTTAGGAAAATGAATAATGGGACTACAATTTTCCTACAGGAAACGAGGAATGAAACAAGAATTTCATTTTCGAAAACATAATTTATCTAATGAAAAAATTAACTACTTTGAATTTGATTTTCCAATGATAAAGAAAAAAATTAATGAACCATTGAACAGATTACTTTTCAAAGGAGAAAGAACATGAAAGTTTACTGGTCTCTAAGAGTAATCAGACATCTGAGAATACGACAAACAAGTGGTTGAAATTGAAAGCAATGACAAATTTTTATGGAATTTTGTTATCTAAGGGGGCAACGCAGCCTCCAAGGGGAGACAGTGTTAGGATATTTCGACACATAGGAAATATTCAAGAATAACTTAGTCTAGTGTAGAGTTAGGTAAAGTGTGTTTCTTTACCATGTACATTTGTAACTTATAATCCGATGGTCATGATTTGTAGTGATCCGGCAGTTATCTCTCACCTCGGTATTAACGTCACTTGGTCCATGGATTAACACCCGATTGGTCCATGCTCTCTATTTAAAGAGCATGGAGGGTCATTTGTCCGGTAACTATTTATGAGAGAAACATTTGTAACTTTTCTTTTTATATTAATAAATTCCCTGAAGTGGCTGCATTGGCTCAGGGCGTGGACTGTTTCCCTCTTTGAGGGTTTTAACCACGTGATTATACTGATGTACTAATTTGTGATGTGTTTATGAGCGGTGACATTTGGTTCTTGATCTATGGAACTTGCCCTGTAACTTCCTACATGGTATCAGAGCCATTTTGAGGGTTGCATCCATTGTTGATCAAAATCTGAAGCCAGTTTGATTGCATACGAATGCTGTTTTGTAGATCTACTATTTTTGAACATTTTTGGACTTGGAGAACTGCTCGGTTATGTCCAGAGCATTTGTTATAGTGAGAAATTCCTTTCATTTCATGCGAAAAGGTTTCCGGTTGCCCAAGTTATGTCAGTCTAGATCTGAAGGTATAAAGCATCTATTTTGCAGTTATATTTGTTAATAGTTCTTCTTATTTAAGTTTTTTTTTCTGTTTATTTTTTGTATTAAAGTCTTATTTATTTGTCAGATATATACCCTCTTCTCTCTATATGCTCTTTGTTATGCGCTCCATGTGATCTCGACAAATGAGAAACAGGAAAAAGAGATTTTTTTTTTCTATGTATGCTCTTTCCCCGCGTCTTTGTGCGATCTCGGGAAATCATAAATAGTGAAAAAAGTGATAGTTTCCGGTAAGGGTAACCAAAAATCTAACATTCTGCCGTAAGGCTTTGCATTTTTTTTTTTGCTCGGTTTTTGTGTTTTGTTGTGCAGGAAAAGGCACGCACACCGAAGAGTTAAAAAAAAAAACCCTTCCTCCTTCCCCTTCCTCCTTTCATACAATAACGTGATCCTTTTACTATCTCACTTGGCGAGGGGTTATTTTATGAGAATAGAGGTCTTGGGTTCAAGTCTCCTTCTCGAGCTTCTTTTGTAAAAATTTTTTGTTCAGAGGGGCGGATTTTTTTTTTTTTTAAAGCGGCACTTCATCTCTTTCCCGTAACTATTTGGCATCTACAACTCGGAGTTTTCAAAAGGAATAAATTCTTCATCCGGAAGCCATTTTTCGAGCCATTTTTTTTTAAACGTCCTAATTTTTCGAGATATTTCCACTGGAGCAGCTAGTTTAAGCTTTTCTTAGCTTCAGTTTAAAAAAAAAAAAAAAATGGAAAGTGCATGCCTAGTTATTCTTAACAGCACAAATTATTTCCAATGGCTACCTCACATGGTAGATATACTTAGAAGTAAAGAGCTTTACAGAATAGCCATAGGACAAGAAACTAAACCTTCTGATGATGATAAAGCTGCTAAATGGGAAAATAAACAAGATCAAGCATGAGGGTTGATAGGAATGTACATTTCTCAAGATCTTTGATTTCATATCCTTGACATTGACAGCCCTGATGAGGCCCTGGAAAAGCTAAAAACTATTTTTGACGTTCAAAATTAAATCCGAGCCCACTAGCTTGAAAATGAGTTGCTTACTTTGGACCCCAATAATTTCTCCACCATTGAAGATTTTTTGTCCAAATTTAAGACCCTCAAAATTATTTTAGAAGGTTGTAAGATCAAAAAGGACAATGGTAGCCTCATATATTTCATTCTTGCTAAGATTGGTCCTACATACTCTGTATTTATTTCCGAATTCCATTCCACCAGAGAAGCCATCATTTCTTCAGGAACCACCTACAAGAATCCCTCTTCTGATGCCTTTTGTGATTCTTTGATAAGAGAACAATAAAAGCTATTACACCTTGGTCTTATTTCTATTGGAAATGCTTCTAAGAAAGCCTTAGCAGCCCAACAACAACCATATCAAAAGAATCCCAAGAAGCGGTATCCTAAAAAATATGGTCCTAAAACAAACAAGGGCCCTAAGAAATTTCAGCTGCAAAATGAAAAATCAAATCACCAAATAATAAGGAAAATCAAAACAAAGGGAAGAAGATAGATAGACATTGCAACTTTTGAAATCAGGATGGCCATATAGAGTCCAAATGTTTTAAGAAGATGGAAGCCTTAGAAGCAACAATGAAGAATCACAACATCAATTTGGAGCACTCCTCACCTTTATCTTTAGGCATGGCACTTTATGCTTGTGGTTGTCAAGAATCAAGATCTAGTTATGCATTAAATGTATCTTCTTCTTCTCCTTCTCATGAGTGGCTCATTGATTCTGGAGCTTCTTACCACATGGATAAAAATAAATCCATGTTTTCTTCTTTAAATGATTGTAACACCAAACATATTTATGTTGGTGATGATAGATCTCTTAGTTTTGTAGGATCTGGAACCATTCATCTAGATAATGGTCAGTTTAATGATGTACTATGTGTTCCTACCTTGTCATGCAACCTTCCATCTGTTTATAAGATAACTCATTCAGGTGAAGGGAAAATAGTAGAATTCTCACCTCATGATGTTGTAATCAAGGACCTCAAATATCCTAAACATATTATAGCTACTGGTGTTAGTATGAATCTTTTGTTGAAGTGTACGAAAAAGACCACTTTAGCTACGCATAACCTATAATATCCCTAACATCAAATATGGCTGCCAATATCTTCAGATCTGCAGTTAGTTGATCAAGATAAATGTTGCAAAAAACCAGATCTATGCATAAAGAGACATTAAGCAGTAAAAATAAGGTTTTGCTCCATACATCCAATAGACAAGACAAGAAAAATGTTTTTTGAAAGAATTTTTTGTATTAAGGGCACCTGGGAGGAAAACAAGAAGGTGTTTCCAATTCTCCTCAATGGGATGGGTTCTTGGAAGTCCTCAGCATTTCAGATCTAGCATTTCTCTCTCTTTTTGGTGTAGAAAACCCAGACAAAGATAGAACTCAAAGGGAGCTCACACAGCAAATAATGGAAAATATGACAATGATAATGGCTCAAAGTCAGACCAAGAGTCTAGATCCAGAGTGATCTAATAGGCAACAAAATGTGAAGAATGGTAGGAGAAACCCTCCTATTTATAACAAAATATTGGGTCATTCTAGATCTTGGTGCATGATTAAAATAACATTAATCAAATCTAGATCCACCTTTTATGGAATATTTTATTATATTTATTGGAGGGAAAAAGTATTTGACTTGGGTCAAATCCCTTTATTTGTAAATAATAAATAAATAAATGATTTAATTATCATTTTAAGGAAGTGGTTGAATGATAATAAAATAAATAATGATTTATTTAATTATTTATGGGTGATTTAGTCATATTTAACAAGGAATATTATTTAAATAAGATTTAAATAATTATTCCTAGAAAATAATAAGATAAATAGAGATTTATCTAATTAATTTCTTTGTTTTGGGTTAAACATGACCAGGAACAATTATTGTTTAATTAATTATTCCATGAGGAAAATAAAACAAATATAGATTTGTTTAATATTTCCTTTTGGGGTTTCCTGTTTAGACCATAAACAACCTAATAAATGTGTTTTATTAAGTTATTTTACGTAGTGAAAGCAATTTTACTTAGGGTAAAATTGGTCTTACATGGTGTACTTGGGTCCATCTAATGATAGTAGGTTAGATGACCAAAAAATGGTGTAACAATTGGCATTGCTGATGATTCCACAAGGTTGTATAAGTTTGACAACCTTGGGTCATCATCTCTTCCCTCTGTTTTTGTTGCTCCTAATGATGATGTGAGAAAACTTTGGCATGAGCGATTTGGTCACTTAAACTATCGCTCTCTTCAAACTCTATGTAAGGAAAATATGGTGACGGGCCTTCCTATGGTATCTTGCCGAGATGGTGTTTGCTCTGGATGTGTACTCGGAAAACATCATTGGGATAGTTTTGAAAAACATGCCTCTTGGAATGCTTCAGCCCCTTTTCAACTTATGCATAGTGATTTACGTCATCCACTTCCTATTGTTTCTTTCTCTGGTTGCAAGTACTTCTTAACTTTCATTGATGATTTTTCCAAATGCAGTTGGGTATATTTCTTAAAACTCAAGAGTGAAGTTTTTAACATGTTATTGGCCTTTAATGCCTTTGTTGAGAAACAATCTGGGCATCAAATTCTTAAGTTAAGATCAGACAATGGCGGAGAATATGTTAACAACAAATTTATCAACTTCTGAACTAAGCATGGCATTCAATTACAACATATTGTTCTATATACTCCACAACAAAATGGTGTAGATGAAAGGAAGAATCACACCTTAAAAGAAATGGCTAATTGTATGCTTCAATCTAAAGGACTTGGTCTCAAATTTTGGGCAGAAGCCATTAACTGTGAAAATTACATAGAAATCGCACTCCTACTAAGGTTTTAAAGAATATAACTCCAAAAGAAGCTTGGAGCTCAATCAAACTAGATGTAAGTCACTTTCTTGTTTTTGGAAGTTATGCTTGGGCCCATATTCCAGATGTGAAACATAAAGCCTTAGAACCTAAGAGTCAAAAATGTATTTTTGTTGGATACTCTGAAGATGTTAAAGGATATAGACTTCTTCAACCAAAATCCAAAAATATAATCATTAGAAGAGATGTAAAGTTTGATGAAAATATATTGGCCTACGAGCCTAGTTCGGTGGGTGTGCCACCTTTGGCCTGTGAGCTTGATTTGACATATGTGCCACCTCTCTCTCTCTCTTCTATTTTTAATATCATTCCTTCTAGTTTAGATGATGAAAACAAGGATGAAAATCCTCCTCTAGCTCATGAAATTGTTCCTTATACTCCACCGCTTCCAAGATGGGTCCGCTCTACTTGGGATGTAGCAGGTTCTCTTACAGGTGACCCTGCCGATCGACGACTTACACGTTCTCAGTTTGAAAGAGCCTCTTCCTTATTAGCTCAAGTTCCAGAAAAAATTGATCCAAAAACCTTTGAAGAAGCCTCTGGTCATCCATATTGGGATGAAGCTATGAATGAAGAGTATTGTTCCTTATTGGAAAACAATACTTGGGATCTTGTTCCTCTTCCAAAAGGAAGAAAACTTGTTAGATGAAGATGGGTTTACAAAACAAAGTTTGGACCAGACAGAAAAGTGGATAGACATAAAGCTTGTCTTGTCGCTAAAGGTTTTTCACAAGTTGAAGGCATTGACTATACTAAAACTTTCTCCCCTGTTGCCAAAATGAATTCTATTTGCCTTGTTCTTTCCCTTGCTACCTCCTTTAAATGGGAAGTCCATGAGATGGATGTTAAATCTTCCTTCTTACATGGAGATTTGCATGAAGAAATATACATGGAACAACCCCCTGGATTTATCCAAAAAGACTCCAGCATTGTTTTTCATCTTAGGAAGTCTCTCTATGGTCTCAAACAAGATCCTCGGGCTTGGTATGCAAAAATGGATAGATTTCTCTTAGATAATGGTTTTTATAGGTGTCATTCTGAAAACACTGTCTACACCAAGAAAGTGGGTAATTCCTTCACCATCCTTGTTCTTTATGTTGATGATCTTATCCTTACTTGTAGTGCTCCAAACCATATTAACCATGTGAAGTCTAGCCTCAAAAAGAAGTTTGAAATGACAGACTTAAGACACTTGCATTATTTCCTTGGTCTTCAAGTATTGCAATCCAAGGAAGGCATTACCCTCTCTCAGTCCAAGTATGCATGTGATCTTCTACACCAATTTAACATGGAAGATTGTAAGCATGCCCCTTCTCCCTTTCAGTGTGGAGTCAATATTTTAGCCAACTGTACTACCCCTGAATTTGATGCTACCTTATACCGTCAACTTGTTGGTAAAATTTTGTATCTAACCCATACCCGTCCTAAACTTTCCTTTGCTGTTGGTCTTGTCACTCAGTTTATGCACCAACCTCATGAAAGTCACTGGAAAGAAGCTAAAAGAATACTTCGATATATTCGAGGTAAAGTTCAGTTCAGGATTCATTACAGTGCATGAGCATCTCCCTTGTTGATTGGTTTCACTAATTCTGATTGGGCTGGTGACCCTGATGATCGGAAGTCCATTGCAGGATATGTATTCACTCTTGGTTCAGGACCTATTAGTTGGTCTTGTATGAAACAAAGTGCCATCTCCCTTTCTTCAGTAGAAGCAGAGTATGGTGGTGCAGTTGAAGCCAACAAGGAAGCCATGTGGCTTCGTCAGATCCTATCTGAATTTGGTCTTCATCAGCAACATCCAACTACACTTTGGTGTGATAATCAGAGTGCCATTCAACTATGTAAAGATCAATTTCAGCATCAGCGTATGAAACACATTGAACTCCACATACACTTCATCAGAAATCTCATTCATGAATGTGTTCTTGAAGTGCAGTATTGTCTAACCAATGATCAAGTAGCTGATATCTTTACGAAGGCTCTCACAGAAGTGAAGTTTACTAAACTTTGATCCATGCTTGGAGTTCAGGAAAGTTGTCGTTAAGGGGGGATAGGCTCTAATGCCTCCTTCATTCTCCTATTGTGTCACTTTTGTAAATCCTTCAATCCTATCCCAATTTGTTCTTAAGGTGGGATGTTAGGATATTTCGACACATCAGAAATAGGCTCCTTTTGTGTCACCTTTGTAAATCGTTCAATCCTATCCCAAGTTGTTCTTAAGGGGGGATGTTAGGATATTCCGACACATAGGAAATAGTTAAGAATAACTTAGTATAGCGTAGAGTTAGGTAATGTGTGTTTCTTTACCATGTACATTTGTAACTTATAATTCGACGGTCACGATTTGTGGTGATTTGACGGTTATCTCTCACCTCAGTATTAACAGCACTTGATCAGTGGCTTAACACCTGATTGGTCCATGATCTCTATTTAAAATGCATGGAGGGACATTTTTCCAGTAACTGTTTATGAGAGAAACATATGTAACTTTTATTTTTATATTAATAAATTCCCTGAAGTGGCCATGTTGGCTCAGGGCGTGGATTGTTTCCCTCTTTGAAGGTTTTAACCACGTGATTATACTGGTGTACTGATTTGTGATCTATTTGTGAGTGGTGACCTTTGGTTCTTGATCTACGGAACTTGCCCTATAAATTCCTATAGACATTGCGTTGCAGAGCACCCTTGAATGGAACAGAATGCACTGTAGTGCACTGTACCCTGACCAATAGTGCATTGGGCGCAACTAGGTTTATGAAATAAGAAGCTCACTACAATTATAATGTAATTTTTGTATTCAAATGAATAATATCATAAAGTAGATGTTGTTGATGAAGATAAACAGAGGCAGAAACACTAGGAATGATGGGATACTCCCCAGTGGAGTCTCCAGTTTGTTATATGGAATTTTAATCTATGGATAAAATAAATTCCCTAGCTGTGGTGTTCCTTCACTCGGAACAAAAAAGAAAGACAACTACTATTTTCTCTAAAAAAAGTAGATATACAGAAAGGTAAAGGGCCCTGCTTGTGATTATTTCGCTTTCCTTCTCCTTCCGTCGTTGGTGCTGTCGCTTTCAGTCTAGTTCAAGCCGCTAGATCGATTCCTACAAACAAAAACCAAGAACAACAGAAAACATAAAATATACAAGTATCTAATTCTCTTAATCGAATCAAACCAATTAGATCTGAGAATACATACATCATCAAGAATAGATTTCACAAGATGTAGACATATGTATTGAGAAAATGAACATATATCTTTATTAAAGAGTAGGAGGAGAATATTAAAACCAATGGATCAATTTGTCATCAACCTGCTCCAACTTCCTTCCAATCTCATCACATCCAACATCATCTCAGCAGCGTATCAATACTTCCAATCTCTTATCAAATGAGAATCCAACATCATAAATTTGCAAAAAATTCTTCCTCCCTAGCACTTAGATGAGTGCTCAATTTATAGAGAAACTAATGGTAGTTTCTCATTGAATGGATTTCTAATAATAGGAAAGACATGCTTCTAAGTTCAGAGGTGGTGGATGGACACTTGGATTCGAAGTATGACACCGATGGACTCTTCTAGAAGGCACTGACTATGTGGAGATTCTCGGAACAATGATGATTTCGCTCCCAGGTGACCAACTCACCCTTGAGTGTCGGGAAGTGCAGTACAGTGCACCCTTGCATGGAGTTATTGGCATTGAAATGCAATTAGTTCCTTGCAGAGGAGCGTTGGTGAGTCATTGGTTCATATAATATACACTTTAAACCTTGGAAATCTCACAATTGAAGCCATGAATGGGATGTCTTCATTTATGGCATATAGCAACTGAAATATAAGGGTATGATAGACCCTATTCATTGGTCCTGGGGGATGATGTCCAGTTTTATCGGGTCTTGGGGGATGATGCCCAAATTGACCTATAACAATCAAGGTAGAAAACTAGTTTTCTTGTAGATACTATTTGAAAGAGGAAAAAAAAGAGGAATACAACCTCAGAAAAAGATACAACCTCATTTGGTAATGTGTGTGTGTGTCTGTGAGAGAAAGAGAGACAGAGAGAGAGAGAGATGGAGAGAGAGAGAGAGAAGCACTACCAACGTTGGTGATACTAGAAAACTAGTTAATATCTACTATCATCAAGCTATAAAATTTTGAGTTAGGGAAACCCCTTGGGGTACAAATAGATAGAATGGTGTATGAAAAATAGTTTTTTAGTAGATAACACTTGAAAGAGGAAAAAAGAAGAAGGAAGAACGATATAAAAGGAAAAGTAATCAAGAAATAAAGAAAAATCTATTTAAGGATATTTCTATGTATAATTCTACTTTTGTCACTATTTGATATTTTTTCTATGTAGGTATTAACATAAATAAGTACAAAATTATCATTTGTACTTTTTTGGGCTCAACATTGTGACTTATGATTTTGTAGGCTTAGGATAAAAATCATCCTTCTCCAATCAATTTAAGGTAGGCTACCCATAACTTCAGTGATTGTAATTATCAGAAGAAGAACTAGTAGTGGCGCCATGATACTTGTACTAAGCACCTTCTTACAACAATTCAGGTTCTTCGCAAATAAATCCTCGATTTCTTGTCTATGAATACATATTCAAGAACTAACTGGTGGTTTTTGTATACCATTAGCTATTTTACTATGAGTCATAAAACTTACATAGCCTATGCTTTTAGGATAAAATTTTCTTCACCCATGAAGAAAATATAGTCCTCTTGGTCTCTCTGTTGATATGTTTTAATGTCACACATCAAATAAAGTGATTTTGAAACAATAAGATTTAGTAAATTTTAATGTTGTATATATTTGTGACATAAGGCTAGCAAGGATGGTTTCTCTTTTGAACAAAGAGAATAAAATATATGAGGAAAAAATGATTCTCATGTTCATCTTCTCATTACGTAGCTCCATATCTCATCTTTTTCTAGCATTTTATGGAACCAAAAAAATATTCATATGCCAAAAATTCACCATATTCCCCACATATCTAGATTACTTCCTTTTTTATAATTATTCACATATTTTTATCTCATATCTCTATTTTCCATTTTCCTAACTAAGTATTATTTCATGTAGAGATACCTTAAATACTCTTGAATTTTTACTTAGTCATTTTCCAAGTTGCGTGTAAAATTATTACTGCTCCTCAATCTACCAATATCAATGATCATTCCTCCTTTTTATGTCACTAAACATTGGCTCACTAATATTCCCGCTATCAACCTTCTATCTAAATTAATAAGTTTGCATATAGGGTCTTATGTATCTGCCCTAAAATAGGGATCCATCAATCTACCTCCTAAAATTCCATGGCTCCTTTCATGCGTAATGTATTTGAGGTATTCAGGCTACTTCATACTGCATACGAAGGTCATTGTTCACAACTACATTTGTGATTATTTCCCAACCTTCTAGATATTCCCTATATTTGTGACATATGAGCTTCTATTGTCAATCTTCTTAGGGCTCTCATGTATATCCAGATATAATCACTCCTTCAATGATCTACGCATTTTTGAACGAGCCCTCTTATCTCTCATTTGTAAAAAACCAAGGCAGCGAACTAGGGCAAAAAATCCAACCCACTTGACTGCCCTTGCCTACTCCAAAAGTCAATCCTTAGGGCATCGAAATACAACCCACTTGTTTTGACAAGTCTGCCACTTTTCCACAACACTTAGGGAAACTAGACAACTACTAACAAGTATCCAACAAATAGTACATTGGTTGAATACTTGTTCTAATGTGAATCTTCCTCTAATACCATGTAGAAATTTGGTGATAGAATTACAAATTCTAAAGAAATTAAACTAAAATCAAGAGACATAACTCTAATCTAATACTCTGTGGAAAGTAATTCACAATTTAGAATAACATGCACAAACACGCATCATCAAATGCATAGGTACATAGATGTTTCTAAGGGAAAGAAACTAATACAAACCCCTTAAGCCTATTTTCATTAATCAAGTGAATTTAAAAAAAATTACAACTGCAATCTCTCACTCCAAGGAAAAACTGCAAGAGTCAACTTGTTCTCACTCTGCCTGCTCTTATGTTTCCCATGCTTGCATTGCATGCACTCGCTCTAACTAAACTTGTGTTTCCCACACCCATGTTGCTCACACTAGTGCCTATTTACTTATGTAATTCATGAGGAAATATTCTCCTATTCTTTAGGATTTTCATCCAAATTTATTGCACAATTCCCAAGGATTTATCACCTGGCCTATACCCTAAATTGTACACTCAGTCTAGTATATAATTAATTGTACACTGCCTTAGAATATCCACGACAACTTGAGAAATTTGAATTTCTTGCATGCATGAGATGTTTTTGGTTGAGTGATCGGTTAACTGGATTATCTCTAAGTTAGAATGTTATCCCACTGCACAACTGACCTCCTACTGTTTCTAATAAATGTTAAAACTAGTTTAACTGAGTAAAACAATAAATAATTTGACTTTATTTCTATAATTTAGTAATCAACACATGGAAACGGAAATCCAATCCCACTAACTCAAATTTAGTGTTCTAACTGAGTGACAAGAGCCATGTCACATTATTTAACCGCCTCCAAGTTGTCTGTTGAAGTGGAAATTTGAATTTTCTCTATTTGACCAAGGAAAAGTCAAATTGAGACATTCTTGCTATGTTTCTCAACAACGATTTCATCTTTCCTAACTATTGTGAAATTTCTTAGTTGAAAATCTAATATTTTTATTGAAGTAAGAGAAAATTTACAATTGGAAAGAGTTAATGTAGCAAGCCCATCTCATTGAAGAAAATATTCATGAAAGAAATGTCGATCTCTTAAAATTTCCAATATGATTCCAAGAAAATAAGACAAGGAACTTATAACAAAAATATGATGAAAAATGTGAAAATTTATGAATATCAAATTATGTTCCTTAAGCTAAGAATCAAAATTATTTAGAGGAATACCATCAACCACATGTTAATAATGAGTTCAATAATGGATTGAATGAAACCCCACTAGATACACATGAAGAATTCATTCAATAAAATTATGGTGAAAATATTACATTGTGATCTCAAAGGCCAAAAATAGTTTATATAGAGCCAAAAGAGGAATGGAAACACGGGGTGAGAAATATTTATCACTTTACATTTAACTTTCAAGATATTTATTTCCCATATCAAGTAAAGTTTAATGAAAACAATGTCTTTCAAGTATCAACAACAAAGGGACATCTACAACAAGAGGGGTGGATCATATGTTTTATTTTAAAAGACAAAAAAAAAATTTCATGTATATTTTCTCATTAAATAACCCCATGTTTCAACTTAATCTAACATTTTATAGAATAAAAAATAAATGTCACATGCCAAATATATCAATGTTGTTTTCTGCACATATCTCAATTACTTTCTTTTTATCATTATTTCCATTATTCAACTCATTTATCTATTTTCCATTTTCCTAGAACAAAGTACTATTTCATGCAAAATTACCTTATCCCCTTTTTATTTATTCATTTTCCAGTTTGTGCAAAAAAAAGCTCGACTTCATATTTCTTCGCACATATTTTACACTTTACATTGGATGCTTCATAATCTTCTGCTCTACAAATCACTTAGCCTCCACACACAACTCTTTTATTTGCAAACCACTTACATTCCATGTTTTATTGATTAGTTATTTTTACCTTTATTCCTTTTCTTCACACTTTATTATACCTTTATTTACTTTTATTTTTCAACTTCGTGAATCTCACCTTCACATTACTTATATTTCTCATTTCATTTTAATCCTAAGTTCTTTTGGAATGTCTTCTTATGAAACATGGTAGTTATTTGAACATATCCCATGGTGAAAAATAAATATTTTTAGAAAATGACTTAGCACATTGATTACACAATGAGGTGGTAACCAAAAATTACATTATGCATTAAGCTATGTGTTATGCGGAATTTATGATTGCAGACAAAGGCGAATTCCCTTGACCTAGTGGACTGGTCTAGAACAACAGAAGAAAAAAATAATAGAGTTTTTCCTTAGTTAAGTTAGAGAATGGTTGTTATAGCATCATTTCTCACCTTGACATGATTCATGATTGCTTCATGGCTTTTGGGCACCCATTCCTACAGACTTGGACAAATTCACTTAAAAACAGTGTAAAATCCCTCATACGCGACTATGCCCATACTTTTCCGCGTGTATACGCGAGTACAGCTCGACTTTTCCGTGTATGCCATTAAAATGATTAAAAAATATATAAAAAATCCCTAATTTCGCACTGGGTTGATGGTTAGTCAGGTAGTTCAACCACCCCAGCCCGTGGCCAACTATTTCCAACTGCTGAAACTACTTGGAGGGACTATAAAAAGCCCTCATGTGTATGGCCTAAGGGAGAGAGAGAATTATTGATATTATACTCTGTTGGTATTCCCTATCCAAGTCTGATTCCCAGTGCCTCCTGCACTTTCCCAGTTCATTATAGGAAACCCTTGTTTCCTTGAGATACACATCCCTTTATATGTTATCTCGTATGCACCAGTTTGGAAGGAGTCTTAGCGAGGCAAGGGCTGGACGGATCCGGACGACGGTCTGCGAAGGACTTGGAAGGATCAGGTGATCTCTCCACTTGATTACTTTTGTACGTACTATTTATAATACAGAAGTATCATGCTGTTCCCGAAATAAACGTGTTAGTGTATTCTTTAATGTATGAGAATATTTGTTATACAAGCATTCATTATGATTTATTTAATGTTTTATATGAATCTCACTAACATATAGAGTAGATATATGCTGTACAACTTGTCCTTTGTGCTGGTTTCTTCTTGTATTTTAGGTTAAGGAGGAAGAATGGTTGCAGGGAGTTTGGACTCCACGTGGATCTACTTCAAACGTAGGACCAACGGGTAAATCTCTCATTCTGCTCTATTTAGTTTTTCTGAACGTGCATGGTTGTGTGAGTCTCTGTTAAGTAGTACGCCCCTGCTCTGTGGAGGTTGTATCCCAACCAACCTCTAGGGTGTTAATTCCCCAAAACAGAACTGGCGACTCCGCTGGGGATCACATTCTTGTGATTCTCCTGTTGGGTTGTTTCAGCTGTTTGGTAGGTTGCCAACAGTTTTTTCTGTCTTTTGCAGTCCAGTTTGTTTTCTTGCAGTCAGTCTGAAGTCTTGGTGTCTTTCCCAGGCTTGTTTTTTTTGTTTTTCATTATCTTTCTTTGTATACGCTCTTTTTTCTGCACACAGTCGCGTATACACGCGATTTTGTCTAAAGGTACCCGCGTATACGCGAGTTTCCCTTAACATAGACGCGTATACACGCTGGTTGCATAATTGCAAGGTCGCGTATACCTAGGCAGATTTTGAATTTTTAGGATTCTGGTGTTTTTGGTCCTTTCTGGTTGTGGAGGCCTGTGTCTGCAGAGTCTCTGTACTTACTGGAGTGTGAAGGAAGTGGTTTCAAGTCTTGTTTCTCTTTCGTTGGTTCGAAAACTAATCTTTTGGCAGAGTGTTCTTGTTGGTGCTGGCACTCCTGGATTGAGTTCCAAGATTGCTTTCTGAGCATTCTTGGCTGTTCTGCTTTATCAGAACAGAGAGCTTCTGCTCATTGACTCGCTCCTATCTTTGTGTTGTGCTTTGCATTGCGACTTTTTCTTTGTTTTCGATTGGTTTTCTTGAGTTCCATAGGCTAGGGTTTGTTGCAATTTTCAAAGAACTTTTCTTGCTTCTTTGGAGTCTTTTGTTGCAGTGAGTTTGCACTATTTGTCTGGGCTGATTGGCTGAGTTTTTGGTCTTCCGTTGCTCTTATTGATCTTGCTATTGTTGGCCTTATAAGGTTTAGGGGCATTGTTGAAGTTTGTGCTTGAAATTCGGTCTCGTTTTGGCTTGGATTTTGATAGTTGTGCTTGGTCTTTTTGAGCTCTTGTTTTATAAAACTAAAAAGCCCAAAAAACATTTGTTTTGCTTTTTGTTTTTTGCATTTCAAAAACTCAAAAAACATTGTGTCTTGTTTTTGTTTTTGTTGTTGCATTTTCATTTTCGTTTGGTCATATCTTTTGGAGCTTTTGGGAAGTTTCTTGCTTCTAGTTTTTGGCTTGATTTTGAGGAGAAGTTGTCATTTGATTTCTTCTTCTTATTGTTAAGTGTTTTTGGTGTCTTATATTAAGAGTTCTTGTTTTCAAGAATTGGCTTTTTGGACAACAAAAGATGAGTTAAAACTGAAGGAGCTTTTTGGGAAATTTCACCTTGTTTCAAGAGACTTTTTGCATCTTAGAATTTACATGCTTGTAGTGATTTGCATTAGATGCATTGAATCATTTAGTTAGCTTTTTAGTTTTTGTGAGTGTGAGTTTGTAATTCGAAAAGAAAAATACAAATTTTTAGTCTCGTAGAACCTGTATAGAAATTGCTCTTCATCGAAAGACAAAGAACTGCATGTGCATGTAGTCAGGTTTTTATTAATTTCTTTTGCGTCAAAACACCATTGGTTTCATCTCCATATCCTTGTGACTTAATACAACAGCCCTTAAAATAAGTGATTTAATCTAAAATCAACTAGCAAGTTTTACTAAGTGTCAATCACCAACTAGCTAGGTTGTAGGGCCTTGGAATAGGTGAGTGGAGAGTTAACTCTCCAAGGCCGCTCAAACAAACATAGAAGTTGATTAATTGAACGAAATCCAACTCCGTTAGGTGGACCGGGAAAGCTCTCCTCCAGAGAGTCAAGCGCGAGGGGAAGTGAAGGCTGAGAAGAGGGATACCCCCTCTCCGATTGGCTGAATCTGACCTCAAGACCGTTCCGCCCAGCTTCTGATATGGATTGGTGTCCATAGTTGCCACTCCTAGGTTCCACATAGGTGACTGCGGGGGGGAATACCCGTGGTACCTGAGGCAGACGTCGCATCACTTTCAACAGTACTTCTGGGGGGTGCCCTTGCGAAGCTTGGGTGCTTGAGCCGGCAAAGGCTGTCATTAGGAGGTCGACGTAACTGTTTCTGATACCTTCGCTAGTTGTTCTGGGCCCTAATCATCCCAGACTGCTTTCGGAAGGCCCTATACTTCGCTTTCTTGTATTTTGGTGTCCGGTCCTCATCACCCGGAGCGGAAATACTTGGAGGCTGTTTGCTTGCTGTTTCTCAGGGATTTTATTTTAGTGAGTGCTCTTTGCTCCTAGCTTGCCTAGATTTTCACTTTTTTGAGTCTAATATAATAAATCTATAAAAGTGGCTGATCAAGCGCCTCGACGTTCGAGGAGAATCCGGGGGTTATCTTCCGAGAGTGCAGAGCCTTCTTCAAGAAGGCGTAGGAGCGATTTAGCAGGTGGTTTTCACCCTGTGGAGTCTGACGCTGTGGAGAGAGATCCTCCACCAAGGTCTGAAGGTTTCATAGCTGATTCCGGTGTCGGTTCCGAGAGGAGCGTTCCGCTCACCTCGCGAGTGTTGTTTCCTCAGGAAGAAGATTTTCAGATAGAAGATATACCTGAGCCTCCAGCTACAGGTCCATCTCCTCTTCCTCCTGATCATCCATTTGTTATTCAGTACATCGGACCGGAGTCTGAGAGACCGCCGGTTCTTCCATATCATTCTTATCTTTCGATGGCCACGACTGGGAACGCGGCTTCTACCGTGAGTGCTGCAGGCATTCAAACCCCTGCTTCTGTCAAGGCAGGGGGCACTCTTGCTTTATCTTTGATTGCTTCTAGCACTGCTATGTTTGGCTCTGGGTTCACCCAAGCATGTGCTTCTCATTCTGGTCCCTTCAGTTCAGGGATGTCCATTAGTGGAAATCCCTCTTTTTCTTTTACCGCCGGTGCAGCTGGATCTACGCCCATGTCTAACATGGCTAGTGGATCAGCTTCGTTTCAGGGTTTCCCCTTTGGGACTGGGCATATCCCCAGTTCCAATCCTTCTTTAGGGTCGTTTCCTTTTACGTCCCCGGACCAGTTTCAATCAGCAGTGCCGGGGGCAAATCAAGACTACTTTCGGGATGGAATTTTATGTTTACAACGTGCGGGTAGGGAATCGGTTCTTCGCGGGTCATCGAGAATGCTTCTTTCCCTTCATCGAGTGCTGCTCAGATCTTCTCCTACGGCTCTAATCGTGGAACCTACCCAGGGGCTTTCCTCTTCAGTCAATACTTCAGCGGGGGGAACTAGCCTGGGTTATGGTAACTCGGCGTGGGAGGAGGTTCTTCTCCGTTTTCTACGGGTCCTTTCTGGCAGCCTGGTGCCTCATCAAATCCAGGCTATTCTTTTCAGAATGTTGGAAATCCATCCCATCAAGGATGGAATTCTCAGGCTCTGCCTCGATTACCATTTCTGGCAACGTTAAACTTGCCAGACTTGTCGAAGTTAACTAATGACCCGATTCGGTATAGTCCGGGGTGGCCTCCGGTTCCAACCAAACTTCCTTGAGACATTCCTAAGTTTGAAGGTAAGAATGGTGAAGATCCGGCAGACCACATCACCACTTTCCACTTATGGTGCTCGTCGAACTCTCTGATCGACGACTCGATTAGATTGAGATTATTTCAACGCACCCTAACTGGGAATGCAGCCAAATGGTATATAGAGCTCACTGGGGGCAGTTTCGCCACATTTGGAGAACTGGCTGTCACTTTTCTTAACCATTTCCAGTTGCCTGTCAGATATGAGGCTGGGACCGAACTCCTGGCTAATTTTAAGCGGGATGAGGCAACTCACATTTCTGATCATATTCAGGAATGGAGGAGAAGGAAGAGGCTTATCAAAGCCCATATTCCAGGTGAGTTCCTTCTCGAGTGGTTTTTGAAATCGCTTCAGTCAGACATTTCAAAGGATGTATCCCTATCAGGGGTATATTCCGAGGAGTAGGCCATCTTTAGGGCCCAGCAGTTAGAACTGATCTATTCTCAGTCTGGGGTACTTTACAAGTATTTGCCCAATGCTCCTCGCTCCAAGTTGGATTTATCGAAACCCAAACCTGGTCCGCATGGTGACGGGCTTGTCGGATCAGTCAATAGTAGTGCAGCCAGCCTGCTTTCTCAATTGCAGCAGTTGTCGTTACAATCTGCTCCTTCTGGTCAGGCTGTGCCTGCTGATTCATCCCCTTCCCAGTCTTTGTCCATAAATGTTGTCCAATCTTCCGAACCAAAAGGAAATCAACAATCCGATGGGAAGAAGAAGGGACGTAATAACAAGAAGAAGGGCAAGAATGGGAAGGGCAATGCAAATAAAACCAACGAGCGTGTTGGTGAGGGTCAAAAGGAGAAAAAGAAAGTGAAGTTTCCATGCAAGCTTTGTGCTGGAGACCATCTCACACACCTTTGCCCAAAAATTCAGGATGCTCAGCGCCTGTTATCTCAGCAGGGTTCTTCTAGTTCCCAGGCTGTGCTAACAAACCCTTTTCCCCAAGGGCAGCAATTAGTTTTTGGCGCGAACCAAAATCCTGGGGCTTCCTCTGGAGGTGCCCAGGAAGGGGAAATTCCATCGAACATCTTTATGATGAGTGCTCACGTGGATGTCGCTACGAGATCCCGTGATTATGGCGGAGAGGAATCTTCGAAGGCTAAGGAAGTTCCTGATGCTACTGAGCCGCTTCACATCACGAAGCCAACTGTTGAGTCTATGCCTCGGATGCCAAAAGCATCTTCTAAGCGGTCAACGATTAATCCGAACGCGAGGGCTGCCCAAAACTACTCGATTGTAGAAGATCTGGCGCAGAGTCCTTGTGCTATGTCAGCTTTAGAGGTACTCCAGTCTTGTCCGGCTCAGCGCAGTGCTTTGCTCGCTGCCATTGGGGCTATTGATCCGAAAAATTCTCTTCTGATTACTTTTGATATGAATAATTTTAAGAAGAGACTTCCTCATCATATGGCCTTCCATATTAAATCATTGTATCGGAAGACTAATATCTTTCGCACGGTTGTTGATGAGGGTGCTTCTACTTGCGTGATGTCCCTCGCATGTTGGAAGACACTTGGATCTCCCAAAGCTGTTCCATCTAGCACTGTTCTTACTACATTCGATGGTCATTCTCACAGACCCCATGGTATTGTCCCGGCTTTGCCCATCTGTGTTGGGGGCAAAACCGTTAACATAGAGGTTGAGGTAGTGGATGCAGCCTTGGAATACAACCTTCTGCTGGGGAGGAACTGGATATATGAGATGGATGCCATTGCATCCTCATTATTTCGAATTGTATGTTTCCCCCACGAAGGGAGGATAGTCACGGTGGATCAACTGGACTGTCCTCCTGTAGACCTGGATGCACCTTCTGACTCATCTGTGCCTAAGTTGGATAATACTAAGGCGCCTGTCGAGAATCTGGGAGTTGGAATGTATTCTTCCCTGATGGGTTCTTTTGATCTTCCTCCTCCTAAAGTGTCTATTAATGCTATTTCATCCTCCAAGGCTCCCCTTCGAAGAGAGTTCTTTCGAACTCATTATTTTTCGGACCCTTGGACCTTACCTTCTCCAACAACCACATTGGAGGAAGGGCAAGTGGGTGGAATGGCATTCCCGATTTCTGCAGCTGAGATTGCATATCAGTCTGTTGTTGACACTGCAGAATCTGATCCAGCTCCTCTTTCGCCGGAAGAGTTGGATGGTGATGTGGCTCCGACTTGGACGCTTACTTCTTCTTCTGCCCAGGATTGTCTAGATACCACTCTTCCATCTGAAGAGGCCATCCTGGAAGCGATGACAGGTATAGATAGACCGTGGGATGATTTGCATCATCGGTCTTACTTCCTACCTGACTTGAGCGAAGTCGAAACAAGTTTTCCAAGTCCTTAGTCTCCTGGACCTGTTCACCCAGTCTTGAGCCCCTTAGCACCAGCACAGGTTTATGCTGAAGGGAACATGGCTGTGATCTCTCCTACTATCCCGGTGAACATCTCCAGGAATCCAAATATTGTCGAGAACGTTTTCATTGGAGCTGAATGTTCCCATGAAGAGGTTCAAATCTACACCGAGCTCTTCAAAGAGTATAGGGATGTTTTTGCTTGGTCTTATGAGGAAATGCCTGGCATAGACCCATCTATTGTCCAGCATGAGATCAAGACGTATGAAAACGCTAAGCCGGTCAGGCAAAAACTTCGTCCGGTTAATCCTAGGAAGGCGGCAGCTATCAAAGCTGAAGTTGAAAAGCTGCTTAAGGCGGGATTCATTTTCCCAGTTCCTCTGACTGAATGGGTTTCAAACCCCGTTCCGGTAGATAAAAATCAAGGAACGATTCGAGTGTGCATCGATTTCAGAGACCTGAATAAGGCGTGTCCTAAAGATAATTACCCCACACCTTTCATCGATCAGATTATTGACGAGTGTGCCGGTAACGAGATTTTCTCCTTCATGGATGGTTTCTCTGGTTACAATCAAATTACTATCCATCCAGAAGATCAACATAAGACCGCATTTATTTGTCCCTGGGGTACGTTTGCATATAAGAAAATGCCTTTTGGTCTTAAAAATGCTGGAGCTACCTTTCAGCGGGCCATTTCTTACGCCTTCCACGACATCAAGAAAATTATCAAGGCATACTTAGATGATCTAGCTACTCATTCTCGAAAGAGGATGGATCATCCGGGGCACCTCCGGCAAATATTTGATAGATGTCATTTTTATAAAATTCGTTTGAATCCGAACAAGTGCGTTTTCGCGGTAACATCCAGTCGGCTGTTGGGATTTATCGTGTCTAGGGAAGGGATAAGGGTAGATCCCTTCAAGGTTGAGTCAATACTTCGGTTGCCTCCCCCGTCTTCAATCCGTCAGCTTCAAAGTCTCCAAGGGAAGTCTAAATTTCTTCGGAGGTTTATCGTTAACTATGCTGAGATTACAAAGGGATATATGAGACTGTTGAAGAAAGGAGTTCCTTTTCTTTGGGACGACTACGCTCAACGCTCATTCGATGCCTTGAAAAAGGCATTGACTTCTGCTCCTTTACTGAGTCCACCCGATTATAGCAGAGATTTTCTTTTGTATCTGGCTACAGCAGAATCTACCATTGGTATGGTTCTGGTTCAGGAGGATGATGCTCTTGTTGAGCATGTTATTTACTACCTTAGTCGAGGACTGGTAGGACCTGAACTGCGATACACCCCGATAGAAAAATTAGGCTTAGCAGCAGTTCATGCTGTGCAGCGACTCCGACATTATATTATTCTTCGAAAAACTTATGTCTTGGCAGCTGCCAATCCATTTCAGTTTGTCCTCAGCAGGCGAGTGATTGGGGGCAAATATAATAGATGGATTGTGATATTATAGGAATTCGATCTAGAGTTCATGTCTGCCAAATCCAAGAAGTCATTAGTCTTTGCGGAATTGATCTCCGAGTTGCCTTGTGGTGAAGAGATGATCTATGATGAGTCCTTTCCAGACGAACACTTGTTTTTAATCTCTCCACAAGATCCTTGGTATGGGGATATCATTGTGTATCTCCAGACTGCGAAGTTTCCCTCTTCTTTTTCGAAAGATGAGCGTCGTAAGCTGCGTCAGTTAGCCAAGAATTATCTGATTATTGGTGATGCTTTGTACCGTCGAGGGGTTGATTCAATCCTAAGACGTTGCTTAACTTTCGAAGAAGCTGAGGCTGTGATTAATGATTCTCACAGTGGAGCTTTTGGGGGTCATTTATCAGGGCTTGCTACAGCCCAAAAGATTTTGCGTGCTGGATACTTCTGGCCCTCGATTTCCAAATATTGTATTGAATCGGTCAAGAAGTGTCATCCTTGTCAGGTGTGTACTCGGAAAATGCGCGCTCATCCAGCTCCGCTTTTTCCAGTCGTTACTATCGGACCCTTTAAAAAGTGGGGTATGGATTATACTACTTGTAACCCGCCTTCGGAAAAAGGTCACAAGTACATTATTGTAGCAGTAGACTACTTTACGAAGTGGGTCGAGGCTATGCCTACTTTTGGGAACGATGGTGAGACTGCAGCTCTTTTCTTCTTCAACCAAGTTATCGCTCGTTTCGATATACCTAGAGAGATTGTCACTGACCATGGCAGTCACTTTCAGAATAGTATGATGGCTGAGTTGGCTCTTAAATTTGGTTTCCGGCAGGAGCATTCATCTCCATATTATCCTCAGGCCAATGGGCAAGTGGAAGCCGTGAATAAATCCTTGAAGACAATTCTTCAACGAACAATTGATAAACATAGATCCAACTAGCATATTATGCTATATCCTGCACTTTGGGCATACGGGACGTCAGTTAAAACTGCAACAGGATTTACTCCGTTTCAGTTAGTCCACGGGGTGGAATCCATATTTCCCATTGAATGCGAGAATCCTTCCCTTAAATTAGGCTTGTTGAGCTTCTTCTGACACTTCTAGTGCGGCGAGGCGGCTTCCCTATCTGGAACATCTTGATGGCTTCGAGCGTCGAGATGCACGCACGTTGAACGAAGCGCATAAAAACCGAGTCAAAGTTCAGTACGATAAGGCGGTTAAGCCTAGGGTCTTTTCCGAAGGCGACCTTGTTTTGGTCTATGCCCAAGAGAAAGATGCCTTGGGGGAAGGAAAGTTTAAGTCGATGTGGTATGGCCCCTATATCGTCAAGAAGGTCCTTAAGAAAGGAGCGTATACCTTGGTTGACTTCGAAGGGAACGAGTTGTCGGAGCCCCGAAATGGGCTCTATTTGAAGAAGTATTATGCCTAGGCTTTGGCCTGGCATTTTGCTTTGTATATAGTAGTTTTTTTGCTTTGTACATATCTGTTTGATTTTCGATTTTTGATGAGATGGTGATGTTTTTGATCTGCTTTGGCAGGTTGTGTTGATGTCATGAGTCATTTTGGTTTCGCCGATGGTGCTAGTAGACACACCCGGAACTTAGCTTTCGTGGCTTGGGTGCTTCATTATCCTTCCGGTCAGCTGTTGGTATCAAGAGGGGTCTGCATTGGTCCTGCTTCCAATAACGTAGCAGAATACACTGCATTTATTCATCTACTCTCGGAGGCAATATCCTTGGGTGTTGATTCGTTGGTAGTTTTCTTGGACTCCCAGCTGGTGGTGTCGCAGTTGAACAACACTTATCGGGTACGAGATCCAATTTTATTACGATTGTTCTTGAGGGTACGTTTGTTACAAAGGTCATTTCAATTTTTAACATTCATTCATATTCCTCGGGCTGACAATTGGTTTGCTGACTCATTGGCTAATCAAGCTTTAGATTGGCATATTAATCATTCAATACAATAAATTCTAATCATCAAAAACATCATACATTTGATACATTTATCACATCACATCAAATATCACTGTATATATATCATCGGTATGTCAAAAAACTTTACAAAATTTGGATCCATAAATGCCGTACAAAACTTGGGCTTATACCCCATCATGTTCAGTCTCAAAAAAGAATATACAGTCATCTAACATATAAAATCTGTCTACTCCTGAGGACCCTGCCCAGAAGTCGTGTTCCTATAGAACATAACTGCAGTGGCCACATGGCGGAATAGTCTAACCCAGTCACGGGGTACTCCTACAACCCGCCTCTGGACGGCTTCCGGCAAGTCCTCCACGGCAGCCATAGGGATTTGGCGGGTCAGTCCCTCCAAGTTTCTCTGAACGGCCTGGAGAGTCTTGTCGGAATCCACTGTCTCCGCCTCACCTCTGCGACGCTTGTGGCGCGGTAGGCCCTCAGGACGAACTGGTCCAACATCTGAAACATGATCATTTTTAATTGTCAGTCATTATGAATCCAATCCAAAAACATGTTTGTTTTTCATTTTTTCATACATGATTGAAAAAATCCAAAAAAAAAAAAAAATCATATAAGTCAAAAACTTTTTGCAAAAACTTACCGACTGCTCCCCATGCTGCACCGGGTGGAAGTACTAGATCTGGATCTCCTCGGAAATCCATCCCAGCATAGGGATAGTCGTCCACTGCGATGATCTGTTCTCCCCACCACAGGAAGAACTCATCGTCCCAGGTGGTTCGGGGTATGTCGCTGCCCCCCAGTCTCTTCATCATGTCTGCCCAACGGGCAATTCTTGGGTCCCGCGGGCTGCTGATAGTCGAGATGACTCTGGGTCTCAAAGCTGGAACTCTCTCGAAGAAGAATGTTGTCAAAATGGTACCATAGCCAAAGTGTTTAGTTTTTGTCTGGCGAATAGAAGTCAGCTGTTGTTTCATATTCAGTAGCAGGGCTGTGCACCAATCGTAGACGTGAATCAAACACTCTACAGCTATACTCATTTGCGTCCTGGACACCTGATGCAGTGAGGCAGATCTTGCCACTCTGCCGATGGTGAACAGGAGGATCTTCATGTGCAAATCCCTGATATCTCTAATAGCAATCTGCGTTCCAACCTTCTTGGAATTATCTACGCAATATAACTGGACATAATCTTCCACAGTTAACCCTCCCAGGGGTTTTCCATGAAGGTCTACTGGGTCTCCCCTCCTGGAGAGTCCAGTGATGAAATATATATCCTCCACTTCTATGCGTAGTGGCATCTGATCAATGATGAAGCAATCCTGATCTGGTTCCCAGTAATTTACGAGCATTTCAAGCAATCGCACATTACTTTTCATATTGGGCATTTTGAAGAATTTCAGTAATCCGCAGTTTCGGAGGATGTTTTGAGCTGCACGGTCCTGCATGACCTCTTGGTCTACTGCACTATGCTCACGTTCCCTCCAAGAAATGGTCATCCTGAGAAATTTCATCAAAATTTGCATTAGAAACACTTTTTTGAAATCGGACCTGCGCATACGCTACTTTCCCTGTGCACAGTCGCGTGTATACGCGACTTGCCTTCATTGAACCCGCGTATGCGCAGATATGCATTTTTTAATAAGGGTTTCAAGGCAAAACATCACTTAATTTTAATTTTCAAACGGACAAAATGAATCAACAGGATGATTAAGGAGCCTACTTGAAGTTTCGCTGAATTCCGACGGTCGGTTGTTCCTGATTTGACGAAACAAGTTTTTTGCTCCAGAGCTCTTTTTCCAAATCAACTATGCAATAATGAACCAAATGAGAAGTAATTTGTGTATTTATGGCTAAAAATTGAAAATTTTCGCAAAAATTTCCTTATGCTTATTTTTTCGATCTATCCTATGCTGTATAACTTGATTGCTTGGAAGTGCCCAGTTTGGTATGTTTTCAGGTACATTTTGACGATTTTGAGATTTTTCCCGGTTTTTGATCCATGATTTCCGACTCTCCACGGCAGGTATATGATCTTCACTGGCATATAGGTTAGGGAATCACTTTCCGTTGCATCTTGCATACTAGCCTCCATACTGATCACTTGCCTTAGGGTCGATCCCATCAGGTCATGAGCATTACACCCATTTCACTCGCCGATTTTTAAATCATGACTTGATGGTAGAGCCTTCCTTTACATGGGCTTCCTAGTTAGTTCCTCGCTATCACTTGTTGCCCATGCTGCTTTTTAAGTAGGCTCGGGAGTCCTCTTTAGTCCCGCCATGTCTTTTGTGTTGAAGCTTCATTCTTCTCCTTCATCACTTATCATTTTTCTGGCTTATACCCTAGAGGCTCCCTGGTGTCGTTAAGTTGTATTACTGCATTGCATATTGGCTAATTTTTTATCCTGGCCTTTAGCCGGCTTCATTTGGACTCGATGTTTAAGCCAACTTTTGACCTTGACTTCTGTACAAGTTAACCATTGCATGCACTTAGCTATCACGACTTGACACCTTTGTACCCATGGATGGAACGTTCCTCTGAGTATCACTGACCAGTTTTCGCCACCTTGCATTGAGCATAGGATTGTTCTAAACCCCGGAACTAGTGCATCTGCTTTCTTGATACTCGTTCTATCCATTGTACCATAACATTCTTTTATTCTTTTTCCGGCTTATTATGAAAAAGACAAAAAAATCAAATATAACAAAAAGAGCGGGAACGGGATGTATCTTCGTTATTTTGATGGCAGTACAGAGTCAGTTTGTCGCCCTTGAACAAAGCACATATACTTATATATATTTCCTTCATTTGGGATGGTTCTAGTTTGACCTAGGTTCAGCCTTTACCATATTTCACTTGTCAGTTCTCCCCCGGTTGGTTATCTCTTCCAATCATATGGAGAGTTTGTTTTGCCTCCTACAAGACAGACTTATACAGTGTCACTTTTACTGCCATGGTCATCACAGAGTCGTGCTTTTGTTCAAGGGAAGTCTAGCCTGAGTCGGCCATTCTGCGGTGTCTCTTGACTCATTATTCAGTCGGCCTTCCCGGTCTTGTCGGTATCATGTTCTATCACATCAGATGTTTTGATCTTCTGCTCGTGCTGGTTTGAGAAGGTCCCCATTGACTTCTTGCCGGCGGGTTTGTCTCTTATCGACTACGACACATTGCTCTGAGAGAAAGCCTAGAGCCGCACCTTGGGCCTATTTCCATCATTGATAGGTGACCTCGTGCTCAACATTTGATCATCATCATGGGTCTTTGACTGAGTGGTTTCCCCTGTGTTCGACGTCAGCACACATTATCACACTTGGGATTCGTGCAGTACCTGGATTTCCATTTGACCCTATCGGTGAATTTCTCGCCTCTGTGTCAGCTTTCATTATTGGTTGGTTCAGAGGGTTTCTTCCGTGCGCTAGCTTCATCTTGTGCACGTCGGAAACGTACTTCGGTTTTGGTTCCATCACTCTACTTCGTCCGATTCCTTCCAAATCTTGGCTTGCGGGTTACACTCGCGCTGGACTGATGTGGGATGCCTTAATGCCTTCCTTCCAACAGATCTTTTCCCATCGACTCCGACTCATTGCTCTGGGAATAAGGTCTAGAGTCTTTTTGTCAGTACCTTAGGGTTTGCAGTCATCAGTGGCAGACTCTTCGCTATCGACAGTGGGGATTCATCATTGCCTCCTGATTGGTAGATTCTTTCAAGTGTTAGACTTCAACTCATTCATTCACACTTGTCAGATTGTACTGGGGCACCTTGACACTCATTATCATTATCGGTGGGTTGTCTCGCGTTGGTTAACGGGAAACATCATTGCCCGGTAATCCAACGATTTCTCACATGGTCGACTTCAGCTCATTTATTCCCATTGTGTAGAATTGTGTCGTTGTGATCGGTGAAGACCTCGGGTTGTATCAGCATTTCTCGGTTCACTGTTGACAGTCCTTTCAGTTTATGCCAGTGTTGCCGTCCACCTTTATATGTTGCAGTTCAGCACAGCAGCATCTTGTATGTTGGTCCCCGAGTTGCGTGATTGTACCGTTTGATCCACCACTTATGATCCAGTACTTGGAGATTCAGTTACTTATTTGATCAGACATCCAGTTGCACCATCTTTGATCAGCTTTCTATATGTGATACTTGGACATTGATTCGGACTTGTATTTCCGGGCCCTGCTCAGATGATTCACTATGTACTTTCAGTTCAGTTATACTTGTATACATATTGGATCTATTTCAGTACTTTCCATATGATGTATTTTTGACTGAGCATGGGTATGCCTGCCTCAGCATGAGTTGACTCTCTGGTTTCTTTCATTGGTTTTTGGCAGGCTGAACTCTGGTAAAGTCCTCTCTTTTCCTTGCGAAGTTCTTTCTATGTGCATAATACATTTCGGCCATCATGTACCCCTTCTGACCTCATATATTAGGGGGCATCTGTTATAGCATCATTTCTCACCTTGACATGATTCATGATTGCTTTATGGCTTTTGGGCACCCATTCCTACAGACTTGGACAAATTCACTTAAAAACAGTGTAAAATCCCCCATACGCGACTATGCCCTTGTTTTTCCGCGTGTATACGCAAGTACAGCTAGACTTTTCCGCGTATGCCATTAAAATGATTAAAAAATATATAAAAAATCCCTAATTTCGCGCTGGGTTGATGGTTACTCAAGTAGTTCAACCACCCCAGCCCGTGGCCAACTGTTTCCAACTGCTGAAACTACTTGGAGGGACTATAAAAAGCCCTCATGTGTATGGCCTAAGGGAGAGAGAGAATTATTGATATTATACTCTGTTGGTATTCCCTATCCAGGTCTGATTCCCCGTGCCTCCTGCACTTTCCCAGTTCATTGTAGGAAACCCTTGTTTCCTTGAGATACACATCCCTTTATATGTTATCTCGTATGCACCAGTTTGGAAGGAGTCTTAGCGAGGCAAGGGCTGGACGGATCCGTACAACGGTCTGCGAAGGCCTTGGAAGGATCAGGTGATCTCTCCACTTGATTACTTTTGTACGTACTATTTATAATATAGAAGTATCATGCTGTTCCCGAAATAAACGTGTTAGTGTATGCTTTAATGTATGAGAATATTTGTTATACAAGCATTCATTATGATTTATTTAATGTTTTATATGAATCTCACTAACATATAGAGTAGATATATGTTGTACAACTTGTCCTTTGTGCTGGTTTCTTCTTGTATTTCAGGTTAAGGAGGAAGGATGGTTGCAAGGAGTTTGAACTCCACGTGGATCTACTTCAAATGTAGGACCAACGGGTAAACCTCTCATTCTGCTCTATTTAGTTTTTCTGAACGTGCATGGTTGTGTGAGTCTCTGTTAAGTAGTACGCCCCTGCTCTGTGGAGGTTGTATCCCAACCAACCTCTAGGGTGTTAATTCCCCGAAACAATGGTAAAGAGGCCTACCTAGAATATGTAGAAAGATTTCTTTTCATCCTCGCTTGTAAGCTCCAATTATATCTCGAAGTGCTATAATTATAACCTGCACAAACGAATAAAACAAACAAAGGATCCATAACATCCATGTAGCATAATATAACATATCTATTCAATGAATGAGCATGGCATTGAAATACATGAGTGAAAACATAACACAAAAAATATTGGAAAACAAGACTCTTTGTATTAATAGAAATAGGAGAGAGTTTACAACCATAAATAAGAGCCAATTTTGTAGATTAATCCCCAATTAGACTTGTCCTTCCTTGTCACAAAGCACAGCTCAATATAAACCCTAATGCATGAATGTGATGAATCATTTAGGTTCAAGGTAGCAAGATTAGGTTACTATCGATCTCAAAAATCCAACCCTAATGTTATGGATGACAATATATGTATAGGGGAGGAGTGGTAGTTTAGGATTTACCATTATGGGATTGAGATCCACACATGATGGGAGATGATATCAATGGATAAGAGGTGCAGTATCCAAGGTAGCATTAGATAGGATTTGAGTTCTTATAGATGGTAAATAGTTAAAACAAGCCCTAAAAGATTCTAGAAGAGGAAGGTTCGGAATTATTTTTAATTTTCCATAATTTTTAGAATCATCGCACTTGCCAAAATGAGAAAATAGTGATGGTTATCATTGGTGCAGAGGAGGGAAACTAATACCGAACATAAGTGGATAAAAGGACCAGTTGCCTTGGGGCTAAAAACATTGATTTTTACCAATTAATCCCAGAAAATAAAAATTATTGGAAAGGTCATGCTTATGGATTTATGAAGGGATGATGAAAAAATGTTCATGGATGATGATTAATCCAATTTGTAGGCATATTGACCAGTTGTAAAAAAATGGCCTATAAAATTATGCAAGGTTTTGCTTCTTTTCCAATTTTATACACAAACAATATAAGGATCTCACTTCTTTAGAAATCATTATAAATTCCCCTCCATATACCATGTGGGATGAGTGAATTTTATCTATGAATCAAAATGCCAAGATTCATGTGGAAATTTTTTTGACTCACGTCATCCATATTAATGATGGTTGAGTCATGAAATTTTGGAGGCCATAACTTAAATTTCCAATGTTAGATCTAGGAAAATGAGAGCATTTTGGAAAGAGACAGGCATGAAGAACACACTTGGAGTTTTTTTTCAATGCTAAAATTATAGATATAAACCTAAAAAATTAAAATAAAATTCATGAACAACTTTAGGCCTATCACCAAGGTATTTTTGAAAATGATTTATAAAAATGGAAATATGAATATTTGAAGTGGGAATCAACTTAGATGATGAATTCTGAAATTCATGTTTTCAAAATGGATCTTTATTCAGTTAACATAGAGAGTAAAACATAACAATCGAGTAGTTGTGAAGATGAATGGGAGATTTTAAATGAGTAGGAGAAGCATATTTCATAAGAGGAGAGAGGATTAATTCCATTAGTCATCCTTCTACAAATTTTGTGTGTCCTCGCTTTCTGCATATAAAGAAATTTCCTTTCTTTCTTCCTAGTATTTGATCATCCAACTTTGTGAGTTACTTACTTATTATGAAGCCAATCATTCAATGCAATTTCTATATTGTTGGGTGTGGAGCCTGATTATCTTGTTTACTTTGTATCACAACATTGGACCCCTGTACCTTAAAAAAGGTGCCAATGCCGCCCGTAATTAATCGCTGCCGTGGGCAGCGCCCCCGAAGCTAAAAACAGATGTAAAATTGCCTTGTAAAAGTATAGTAATTTCTAGTCAATCTAGGCCATTCATTAGGAAAATGATATGACGGTAGAAGTTATGTTTAGATTAGGGTTTCTTGCCCTAGAAGGCAACCCCTCGCTTTTATGAGGGCATTTTATTGCGGCTGTGTATTGTATGTGTATTATCGGAGCGAGAAACAGAGAGGGAGACTGTGAGAGAGAACAGAGGATATCACAGCAGATCTGCAGTAGGTTTTGTCTCTTCATTTTTGTTGGATAATAGAAAGGAAGGACTGGCTGTTCGGGGTGGACGTAGCCCAAACTGGGTGAACCACGTATATCTGTGTCTCTCTATTTTTATGTGTTTTGTGTGCTTGTATTTTCCGCATATTTTATGTGTTGCATTGCTCCATAATATATTATTTTCTAACAACTGGTATTAGAGCCAAAGGTATATTTGGCTGATAAAATTGCAGGAAAGAAGGGTTCCTGGTTCGAGTGGGAGCAATGGTGGACGATGGTAAATTTAGGGTCGAGAAATTTAACAGCAAAAACTTCCCGTTGTGGAAGATGCAAATGGAATATTATCTGTATCAGAAAGATCTGTACATACCATTGAGTGGAAAAAAGAAGCCGGCGGCCATGATAGACGTGGAATGGAACATTCTTGATAGAAAGGCACTCGGAACAGTATGGTTGTGTCTTGCAGTGTCATTCACCTTCAATATTTCAAAGGAAACAACAACAGAGGGTTTGATGCAGACGTTGGCGAAACTATATGAAAAACCCTCGGCCTCAAACAAGGTATTTCTTATGAAACGACTATTTAATATGAAGATGTCGGAAGGTGGATCTGTTGCAGACCATTTAAATGAATTTAATACGGTTACCAGTCAGTTAAGTTCTGTAGGGGTAAACTTTGATGATGAAGTTAGAGCTCTGTTATTCTTGTGCTCATTGCCAGAGAGTTGGAATGGTTTAGTAATGGCCATTAGTAACTCTGTCTCTAGATCTAGTACTTTAAAGTTTGATGATGTTTTTGGTGCTATCCTTAGAGAGGAAATGCGACGGAAAATCTTCGGTGAGACATTGGGCATTGCTTTGAGTGCAGAGTCTAGGGGAAGAAGAATGGAAAGAGGAAAGAGCTTGGGATATCACAGTAAATCAAGGAAAGGCAGATCCAAGTCCATATCGAGGATAGTGTGCTGGAATTGCAGAAAGAAAGGACACCTAAAGAAAGACTGTAGATCTCGAAAGGGAAAAGAAGGAGACACATAGCAAGAAAACAATCTTGAAGCAAATGTGACAGGTGATGTGTTACAAGATGCTTTGATTCGTTCTTTTGAAAATGTTGCTGATTCTTGGGTTGTAGATTTAGGGGCTTCATTCCATGCCACACCTGATAAGAAATATTTTCATGACTACGTTCAAGGAGATTTTGGACAAGTTCATTTGGGTGATGATAAACCCTGTAAAATTGTTGGAATGGGTAAAGTTCTTGTAAAACAACAGAATGGAAACCAATGGATACTAAAGGAGGTAAGGCATGTTCTAGATCTAAAGAAAAATATGATTTCAATAGGGTAGTTAGGCAGTGAAGGTTGTGTGACAACTTTCACAGATAAAACTTGGAAGGTCACCAAAGGAGCGCTGGTAATAGCAAAAGGCAAAAAGGTTGGTACATTGTATTTATGCAATGGTATTTCTAACTCTGTTAATGCTTTAACTTCCAAAGGAGCAGATGCAGCATTATGGCATCATAGGCTGGGACACATGAGTGAGAAGGGAATGAAGATTCTTCACTCAAGAAATTTGTTGCCAGGTTTGAAGAATGTTGATTTGGATTTCTGTGAAAATTGCATTTATGGAAAACAAAAGAGAGTCAGATTTCTCAGAGTTGGGAAAGAAAAGAAGAGCGAAAAATTGGAGCTTGCGCATATAGATGTATGGGGACCTGCTCAGGTATCATCTCTCGGTGGCTCTCGTTATTATGTTACTTTTATTGATGATGCAACTAGAAAAACATGGATTTATTGTATTTAGAATAAATCTGATGTATTTGATACTTTCAAGAAATGGAAAGATTTGGTTGAGATTGAGACAGGAAAGAAGTTGAAGCGTCTCAGATCAGACAATGGAGGTGAATATTGCAGCAAAGAGTTTGATAGGTACTGTTCAGAGCATGGAATTCGTAGAGAGAAGACAGTTCCAAGAACACCACAAGAAAATGGTGTGTCAGAAAGGATGAATAGAAAAATCATGGAGCGTGCAAGGTGCATGAGATTGCATGCGGGATTGCCTTTACAATTTTGGGCAGATGCTGTAGATACTGTTGTTTATCTAATAAACATAGGGCCTTCAAGTTCCTTGGATGGTGGTATTCCAGAGGAAGCATGGACAGGTAAAAAGGTAAACTACTCTTTTTAAATCCTTTTGGTTGTGAGGCCTTTGTCCATATTAATAAAGAAAATAGAACAAAGCTTGAGGCAAAATCAAAGAAATGTACCTTTATTGGACATGGTGCTAATGATTTTGGTTATCGCTTATATGATTATGAAAATCACAAAATCATTAGGAGTAGAGATGTAATATTCAATGAAAAGGTCTTGTATAAGAATCAATTGCAGGAAAAGAAACAGGAAAAAGAAAGCAAGGAATACGCAGTTCTTGATGAGATATCTGAAAAATTAAAGGTGCCTGAAAATAGTAATAATCAACAACCACAGCAGCAACAACCACCACAACAGCAACAGGCACCTCAAACACCTGAAAGTGGTGTTAGAAGATCTACCAGGATAAGTAGACCCCCTGAACGATACTCTCTTTCATTATATTATTTATTGTTGACTGATTCTGGTGAACCTGAATGTTATGAAGAAGCAATGTAGGTTGAAAGTAGGAAGAAGTGGGAGCTAGCCATGGAAGAAGATATGGATTCCTTAATGCATAACCAGAGTTGGGACTTAGTCAGGTTGCTTGCAGGTAAAACTACATTGCAGAATAAATGGGTTTATAGGCTGAAGGAAGAAGATGGAGGAAAACAGAGGTACAAAGCTAGACTTGTGGTGAAGGGGTTTGCACAAAAGAAAGGTATTGATTTTGATGAAATATTTTCTCCTGTTGTTAAGATGAATTCAATAAGAACTATCTTAAGTCTTGTAGCAGCGGAAGATTTACATCTTGAACAGTTAGATGTAAAGATAGCATTTCTCCATGGAGATTTGGAGGAAGAGATATACATGCAACAACCAGAAGGATATGAGGTAAAAGGGAAAGAAAAATTGGTGTGCAGGTTAAAGAAGAGCTTGTATGGTTTAAAACGGGCTCCAAGGCAGTGGTATCTAAAATTTGACAAGTTTATGTCTGAACAAGGTTATACTAGATGTCACTCTGATCATTGTGTTTATCTAAAAAGGAAAAATGATGGCAGCTATATTATATTGTTATTGTATGTAGATGACATGCTTGTTGCGGGGTCTAACATGCAGGAAATAAATGTGCTCAAAAGAAAATTGGCAAATTCATTTGCAATGAAGGATTTGGGAGCTGCAAAACAAATCCTTGGTATGAGGATAACTAGAGATAGGAAAAATCACAAATTAGCATTGTCTCAGAATGAGTACATAGAGAAGGTGTTGAAAATATTTAATATGCAAAATGCAAAACTAGTTAGTACACCTTCTGCTAGCCATTTCAAACTTAGTAAGGAGATGTGCCCAAAGACCCAAGAAGACATGGATTATATCTCTAAAGTTCCATATGCATCAGCAGTTGGAAGCTTAATGTATGCAATGGTTTGCACAAGGCCTGATATTGCACATGCAGTGGGAGTTGTAAGAAGGTACATGAACAATCCAGGAAAAGAACATTGGATGGCAGTAAAATGGATTCTCAGATATTTGAGAGGTACCACAAATCAAGCATTATTCTTTGGTGGTTCAAACATTACTCTATAGGGATATGTTGATGCAGATATGGCAGGTGATAGAGATAACAGGAGGAGCACTACAGGATATGTATTTACTGTAGGTGGAACAACTGTCAGTTGGGTTTCAAAAATCCATAGTGTTGTTTCACTTTCAACAACAGAAGCAGAGTATGTTGACGCTACAGAGGCTAGTAAAGAAATGATTTGGTTACAAATTTTTATGGATGAATTGGGTAAGAAGCATGATATGGGCACACTATACAGTGATAACCAAAGTGCTATTCATCTTGCAAAGAACTTAGCATTTCATTCCAGGACTAAACACATACATCTCAAGTACCATTTCATACGGTCAGTATTAGAATATGGAGAGTTGAAGCTGGAAAAGATACACACTAGCCATAATCCTACAGATATGCTAAAAAAATTTGTAACCAGGGAGAAACTAAGAATGTGCTCAATTTCAATTGGTCTTCAAGGATGACGATGAAGATGAGGAACATCTAGGTCCAAAGAGGAGTCATTGTCCAGCAAATGAAGCAGCGGTGGAGTTGCTACAATCAGTCTCCAAGTGGGAGATTGTTGGGTGTGGAGCCTGATTATCTTGTTTACTTTGTATCACAACATTGGACCCCTGTACCTTAAAAGAGGTGGCAATTCCGCCCGTAATTAATCGCTGTCGTGGGGGGTCCAGGGGGGGTGGTAGCGCTTTTTGGAGCCCCCCCCTAGTGGGGTTTTCAGGGGCAGCGCCCCCAAAGCTAAAAACAAATGTAAAATTGCCTTGTAAAAGTATAGTAATTTCTAGTCAATCTGGGTCGTTTATTAGGCAAATGATATGACGGTAGAAGTTATGTTTAGATTAGTGTTTCTTTCCCTATAAGGCAACCCCTCGCTTTTATGAGGGCATTGTATTGCGGCTGTGTATTGTATGTGTATTATCGGAGCGAGAAACAAAGAGGGAGACTCTGAGAGAGAACAGAGGATATTACAGCAGATATGCTGTAGGTTTTGTCTCTTCATTTTTGCTGGATAATAAAAAGGAAGGAATGGTTGTTCGGGGTGGACGTAGCCCAAACTAGGTGAACCACGTATATCTGTGTCTCTCTGTTTTTATGTGTTTTGTGTGCTTGTATTTTCCGCATATTTTATGTGTTGCGTTTCTCCATAATATATTATTTTCTAACATATATTTATTTGAGATTAATAATTATTAGTTAGTACAAAGGAGCCTAATCCCAATCAATTAGGGGTGAATGCATTTAAATTTACATTAAAGTATTGTTATTTTGTAATGTGATCTCGACACTTTTTATGTTCAAAGTTAAAGTACATAATACTATTTTGGCTCCTCAAAAGAGTTATTTTCAAGAGGGAATTCCATTTGTGGTTTCTGTACTTTTAAATAAGTAGTGAAATATCATGAATGTTCTCCTATGACTCTTAATATTTAAGTGAATGGAATAATTTTAGAGTTTATGAAAATATGGGTCATTTTTTTACTTTATTTCTATGAATTCACTTAAAGTATGTTTGCTATTAGGGTCCTATATTATAGGGATCTTAGTAATTTTAGTATTTCTATGCACTTGAGGTCAATTTGTAAATTTCAGTATCTATTTCATGAGTATTAGAGTTTAAAGGGGTCTTTTGTAAATAATAGCTTTAAGTTTTAGGTATCAAATGCCATGTAAAGTCTCTAAAGTCAAAATGGCTTATTTGGCAGGGTGAGATGAAAGGTCATGCAATGTCATCATGAAGAGGTCATTTAGTCATCATGGAAAGTATAAAGATGTTATATGTCAAGGATCATTTCTGTTATGATTAGTCAGTTAAGGCGAGTCATGTTAGTTATAGGGAATCAATCATGGTAATTCATGTCATGTTCCAATAATTTCAAACAATGACACTTCATTTTGAGATGGATTATCCTTAACATAAAGTAAGGTTGTATAGGCGGATGGAGTTTTAAAAAGTGTATTTGGCTTTCCTTTTCACCCATTCGAAACCCATTCTCTCCTCTCAAAACATGTTGGAGTGTACCAAATGAACATTGTTATTTTCCATCAAAGTTGTTATGAAAGTTGGAAGTTGTTGTGAAATTTGGAGTCTATTGCATAACTAAGAGTCTTGCTGCGCATTTCAAGAAGTCATAAATCTAGTTACAAATATGAAGAAGAAGTTCAAGGGAGTATTTTTCTATAAGAAGATGTAATATTCAAAAATTAGCATACAACTAATTGGAATATTGATTTTTTCTTTTGTCATTTAGATAGATGAATAAGTGGGTAGGGAGATGCATAAATCTATTTAGTAGGAATAAAATCCCTCTTAATGTGAATAGGGATCATCTTGATAGCTAGATAAAGCACTTCCATGTGTGAAAAGGGGCTAAATCATGTGGACAAGGTCAATGTTGACCAAATCAACAATGCTGGTATGGAGAGAGTGGATCATTAATTTGAGACAACGCATTTTTAATTTGAGAAAGTCTCCATGAGAGTAGTGGCTTTAATGAGTGGGACCCAAGGGAGAAGGCTCACAATGCATATAAGGAAGGGCAAGGCAGCCATAGAGGATATGTTAGATTATTATTGATTTTGATCTTTTTAGATCTAGATTTGTCGGGTGACATTTCTATGCATTCTTTTATTGTTTATGAGGGTCTGTTGTGCTGTTTAGCACAAGGGTGTTCCCGAGCAGGAATCCCATACTCATCCTTGGGGGAATTCGATTTCCTACTCATGAGAGGTATTTTTGAGCTGCATATTTGACATTCTGGCATTAGGCCAAGCTTCAGTCTTCAGCTACAACGCAGTCTCCTTCACAATTGTGTTGTGTAGCAGGGTTGCAGTAGTGGAGGGTTGAGAAAACAAATTTCTAATCTTGTTTTCCAGTGGAGAGAGTAGCCCTTCATCTAGGATGCTAGTGAGGAATTTATTAGAGCTTCATTCCACCATCTGGCATTAGGCCAAGCAGCAACATTCACCCACAGTGCAGTATCCTCCAGAAATTGCGTTATTTTGCAATGAAGTTGTAGTGGGAGGTCAATTACCCAAATTCTTGACCCTGTTTTCCAGGGAGAGGACTAGCCCTTCACCTATTTATTTTATTGGGTGCTATTTCAGCTGATAGATCATTTGTAGTGTGCAACTCAAAAAGGGCTGAAAATCCAAACTTAAAATCTGGCCAAACCATTTCTGGGGTTTTCTAGGTTTTTTGAGTAGAATCCGTGGTTAAAATCTTGGATCATTCTAAGCACTCCAACAGCCTTCCACACACGGTTCTTCTTATCAGTAGCAGTAGTAGTAGTAGCACACATTTCTAGTGCTAGTTTTATTTAGTGTATTTCAACCATCTTGTGGCTTGAGTGCATTCCTTTTGGAGCACTGCGTAATTTATTTTTCTATTGATTATAATGACATGAAAAAACTATTTCTACTCATAGATTATGATGTCTTAATGTAATTTCCAGTTGCAACATATTTCCGGAATTTTCTCGATTTTAGTGCTATGTTCCTATTTTGATTTATTTGGAATGTTGCATATTTTCTATATTCCTATCTTTTCCATTTTTTAATATTACAGTGGTATCATAGAACAATCTTGGCTCATCCTGTGAGTTTCAGCCAATATGCTATAAGAAGAAGAAGCAGCAGAAGAAGAGAGATATACAATGACGGAAGTAATTAGCTTTGCCTCATATCTTTTCAGATCTATGAAGAACCTATCCAAGGAGGTCAAGAAGATGAGAGAGGAGAGATGCAATGAGACCTCAAGAGGGTTTCAAGATGAGGAAGGTCCATGCACTTCCTATCAACAGCTAAAGAAACTGGTATTTCATAGAGCTCCAACGAGAACTACTATGCCTACTTTCTTTGAAGAGGAAGGTGAGAGGCATGGAGATGGAGGAAACTTAGATCACGAGATTCTAAGTGATTATCTTACATAGTAAAAATCTCAATCAAGGGATTTCAAGGAGAATCTAGCTCTCCCACAGTTCATTCAGCTCAAAGAAGAGAGGAGACCTTGCAACAACAGAAGGAAAAGACACAATAGATTTATATTTCCTGCATTTGATGGGTCATCCACATGCAGAACAAGGGCTTGGAGAAGGAAGATAGATGCATTCTTCCTACTACATCCAGTAGTAGAAAGAGAAGCTATTGATATTGAAGCGTTGCACCTTGAGGATAAAGCAAACAATTGGTGGTTTAGCCATTTGAAACATGCAAGAGTGATTACTTATGCATATTTTACTCAAAGGCTGATCAAGACGTTTGATAGAAGAAAACCAGAAGAAGGATAACTTCGACCACCACTTGCTATAGAAGTACTTGCATCAAGAGAAGGAACACTTGCACTATTGAAATATGGTCTTGACCTCTTGACACTTAGAGTCCCATGCATTATTCAGGAGATGCATGAGGAGGAGGAGACTTATACTAGCACTGGTGCAGCAGTAGAGGAGCAACCATCATCATCACTAGCAGTTGGAGGAGTCATTACACCGGTGGGAGGAACCCTTGTAGCAGTACAAGATGTTCCCCAGGATCAGCTTAACCAAGGTATGCAAACATTTCCACTTCCTATTATTTCAGTACATCATATGGAGAGTTGTGGGAACATTCCATCATGGAAATTGCATGACCTAGGGTCAAAGCACACTGTTGATTTGGAGTAGTAGACTATCACTGTTCAAAGGAACCTTGACAGGTTCAAGAAGGAGATGTATAGCCATCCTGGTTTTTCATTGTTGAGATGCACACAACACTTTGGCTTGGAGTGTAGAGTTTTTGAGGATAGGATGAGCATAATCCTAATAAATCCAATGTATAACTGTATGTTCAACATTGATAATGATCACGAGAGAACATATGCACCATCATGGAGATTAGGAGTGCTGTCATTGAGAAACAGTGATGAGTTGGGGGACCAAATATTATTGGGACATTCCAATGACCAGTATACTTGTGTAGCATTGAATAGGCATATGGTTGATGGAAGACATCTTATTATGGATGACATCTCCCACTATTATGATAGATCCTTCTTGATGAGCACTTCACAGCTTAATAGGGAGTTTTTTCCTACATCATACTTGGATCCTCATGGGTTCATCATGGTTGTTGATGAGTGATCTTCATGTGGAGATCTTTAGGAGGTTTCTCTTCAACATCCCATGAAGTGCAACGATAGCGATTTGTTTTGGTAGGGTGGCATTCTCCTTTGGAGGGATACCAATTTGGAGCAGGATGGTAGGAGACACTCACATTTGGATGAATGGGTGTGGATGGTGAGAAAGAGGTTAGTGAGACACTTGTATATCTATGACACATGGCAGTAGGAGGCATGGCTACGCTGGCTACTCTTGAAAGAATTTTTCCAATATGGGACATATCCTATGTTGAAGGGTGTGTTATGGTTTGGGGCATTGCATGGCACCCATATGATACAGCAGCATAAAGTTTGGTTGTATGGAAAATTATACAATTCAACTATCATGATATTACTCCATGACTTGTATGATGATGAGATGAGGAGGTAGAAAGAGTTGTTGTTTCTTTGGTTACTCTTGGGAGAGTATGGGCTGATTTTCTCCCATACTTTTCATGATGATTCAGGAGTAGAGGATGGAACAATCATGGTGCAGAGAGGATATTCTTTAGCTTTTAAGGATCAGGATGTACTTCCACATAGGAAGGAGTCTCCCACATGTAGCATCATTATGATATGTGACTTTGGCATTGGTCTTGTCAAATAGGGAAGTCATGAGATGACAAGAGCCTTATTACAAAGGCCAACAACACTGTCACTTGGGAGTATGTATCTATTGATGGAATTTTCCAAGGGGAGCATGCATCCCTTCACTTTTTAGACCACTATGAGGAGACTCTCATGGGAGGACTCATCCATGGAACTCATTTTCAGCCTACTCTCAATACATGGTAAGAGTTGTATTTTTATACTTATTGATCACCTAACAAATTATTTGCATTCTCTTGCCATTTATGTAGAGTGCATTGCTCCACAAAAGGGCAAGTTTATATTTTGGCTTCATGGTATTTCTAAGAACAACATCAGTGGTGGAGGAAACCATTTCTTGTATGGCTGTGGGCAAGTATTTTTCTATTCTAGGTGTGTTCATTTGACATACAATTTCATTTACTACCTTCTAGTAGAAGAGAAAATATGCACAAACAACAAGTGGTTGGGAGACAACTTTCCATATTATGATCTGAAACAACAAGCAGCAAAATTGCATTGCCACCACATGGGAAACTATTGGTATCATCCAACATCTCACAAAACACTCAGTATATTTATCATATTGATGCCATGTTGTGATGATGTACTATTCAACATATGTGGGATGGATTGGGTAAATAAGGTTCATAGAAACAAAGAGTGGGTCTTTGAGGATTGAGTTTCCTTCTTGCCTCTTGAGTGTTGGGAAAAATACTGAGAGGGGGGGGGGGGGTGAATCAGTATTTACTGCATATTCAAAACTTTTTACTTTTTCATTCCTTAAAACCCATACACTACTTTCCTTTAGTAAACTCGCGTATATACACGGATATCATTCATACAAATCGCGTATTAGCAGAGATCTAAATATGCAGACATGTATTAACTTAGTTCTTTTCAATGTTCATTCATCTGATGTTAGGTTATCAGTAAACATGTGCAGTAACAACAGAATAAACCATCACACAAAGCATCACATATGAACACCAGGATTTTTAGGTGGAAACCCAAGTCGGGAGAAAACCACCACTGCAGTTGCTCAGCCTTCAATATTTTATTATAGAGAAAACATCTTACAACATATGTTCTGGTGCAGACTCCTACCAGCACGCAGGCACCCACCTGCGCTCGTTTACCAGCCTCTCCTGGAAGGGAGCTCCAACCCCCTGACTCGTTTACCAGCCTCTCCTGGAAGGGAGCCACGACCCATCTCATTTACTTTCACCTCACCTCATCAGAAGGGGAGCTACAACCTCCGATCAAGGCTACAACCCCTGAAAATTCCCATGGACCATGCTTCTTACCTTTCACACCTGATCCAAAGCTTCCTTTAGGACAACTTGCAAAAGCCATTTGTCATATTTTCAGACTGGACCCACTCCACACATTTAAGCTCAGTCATACAACCAAACTGATACAGACAACTCAGAACTGTAGAATACAGATAGCAGTAACACAGCAGAACAGATCAGACATTTCATACCCCATGCTTCAGCAAACCCTAGTTTGCATACGCGCTTTCCTTTCACTGATCCCGCGTATATACGCACCTTCTACCATACAAACCTCGTGAGCATTTCTCAGACATGGCTTACGTAGCCACTCTCACCGATACGTTGCTTTCATCGGTCACGATATACGCTCTTTTTCATGGAAAACTAGCGATGTTTCTTCGCATTTCTTTTGTGTCATTGTAATTCTTCACAATGACATCACTTCAGATTTTACCTTTTACCTCAGACAGATGTTCGCCTAGATGTTCGTCTCATCACAGATCTAATCAATCCATAAACAGATCTAGAAAATACAAGTATAATATAGATCTAGATCCCCTTCTTCATCATTGGTGCATCATTCCTTTAGATCTATCATTCAATTGTAACCCTATTCAGATATACTTCAGAGTGAAGTATGCATTCAAGCTCAGACATCTGGCACCCACATTCATGATTTGCACAATGAATTTCTTCTTTATATAGGTTTACCCATTTTTCAACACCATGAGCCTTTTCAATAATGTTATGAGCCAAAACAATGTTATCTCTTTTACTACTCTTAATGTATTCTTACACGGGTCATTTAGATTAATCATTACCTAATACAATAATAATACCACAGGGTCCTGTCTGTTTTGTACTTTATGAGCGCTTTTTGCCTATTACTACCACTGTAATGCGTTTCCTGTAGGTGTACATGCCACTTCTCCTAGGAAAATCAGTGTGTCTTACCCTTCGAGATACTTTTCTTCATAGATCTAGTAGACATTGAATTCATTTTCATTCTTCAGACCATTAGATGACTGATTACTTCATCAAGAACATATTCTATCAAGCACAACTTCATCAAGTAAGTTGCCATCTTCTTCATCAAGTGGGTTGCCATTCAATGACAACACTCAGCATCATATTGCTAACTAACATCATTTCACATCAGATTAACATCATTTACCAAGTCCATCAGGTCAAGAATAACTTCATCAGGTGGATTGCCATCAAGGACAACACATGGCAACACTCTCATGTCTTCATCTTCATTCAGTGGGTTGCCATCAAGGACAATACTCTGCATCATATTGCCAACATTGAGGTAAACATTATTGCAGCCCAAAATCAGTAGTAGCTCTACACTTTTCATAAGTCAAGAGAGAGAGAACGTTGGGTAGATAATTTGGTCTATCATGTTCAGTTATGCAACCCACCTACATTATAGGAGCCAAAGGTGGAAGATTTTTTCTATGAATTTCCATTTTGGAGGGTGATTCATTTTGTGTGGATGATAGCTTGTGGATTAGAACTTCACATGGGAATGAAGGTTCCTAACATTTTTTAGATTCCATGCCTCAAGAAGGCATCTAGACAACATATATTTTCCTCCATGGATATCCCACTACTTCATGATGAGAGCCACTTGGATTTGTCACCAAAGGCTAGCTTATACACTTGGGAGGAGCAACTTGGAGACATATTAATGAGAAAGCATCTTGTTCATTGGAGAATATTATCATATGAGAATGATATAGGAGGATAGGAGGCTCTTCAGTTCTATCATTGTAGTAGCTTGAGGACAAGCAACATATATGAGGGGAGGACTGTAATATTCCAAAATTAGAATATAGCTAATTGGAATATTGATTTTTTTTTTTTTCAATTAGATAGATGAATAAGTGGGTAGGGAGACCCATAAATATCTTTAGTAGGAATAAAATCCCTCTTAATGTGAACATGGATCATCTTGATAGCTGGATAAAGCACCTCAATGTGTGAACATGGGCTAAAGCATGTGGACAAGGTCAATGTTGACCAAATCAACAACGCTCGTATGGAGAGAGTGAATCATTAATGTGAGACAACATAGTGTTAATGGGAGAAAGTCTCCATGAGAGTAGTGGCTTTAATGAGTGGGACCCAGGTGAGAAGGCTTACAATGCATATAAGGAAGGGAAAGGCAGCCATAGAGGATATGTTAGATGATTATTGATTTATATTTGTGAGGTGACATTTCTATGCATGCTTTTGTTGTTTAGCAAGGTCTGTTGTGTTATTTAGCACAAGGGTGTTCTTGAGCAGGAATCCCAAAATCATCCTCAGGGGACTTCAATTGCCTACTTAGCAGAGGTATTATTGAGCTGCATATTCCAAATTATAGCATTAGGCCAAGCTTCAGTCTTCAGCTACAACATAGTCTCCTTTAGGATTGTGTTGTGTTGTAGGGTTGCAGTAGTGGAGGGTTGAGAAACCCAATTTTTGAACTTATTTTCCTCTGGAGGGAGAAGCCCTTCATCAAGGAGGCTAGTGAGGAAGTTAATAGAGCTTCATTCCACCATTAGGCATCAGGCCAAGTAGAAAAATTCATCCAAAGTGCAGTGTCTTCCAGAAAATGTGTTATTTTGCAGTGCAGTTGCAATGGGAGGTCAAGTACCCAAGTTCTTGACCCTATTTTCCAGTGAGGGGACCAACCCTTCACCTATTGACTTGATTGGGTGTTATTGCAGCCAATAGATCATTCCTTCAGCCCCATATCAGCATTCATCTCCATGGAGTGTGTAAGTCAGTCAACAGGGGTGCAGTGGGAAACTCAAAAAGGGCCGAAAATCCAAACTTAAAATATGGCCAAGCTATTTCTTGGTTTTTCTGGTTTTCTGATTAGAATCCATGGTTAAAATCCTGGAGCATTCTGAGCACTCCAAGAGCCTTCTGCACATGGTTCTTCTTCTCAGTAGCAACAGTTTCCAGTAGCAACAGTAGCAGCAACACACATTTCCAGTGCTAGTTTTCTTTAGTGTATTGCAACAATCTTGTGGTTTGACTCTATTACTTTTGAAGCACTATGTAATTTATTTTGTTGTTGATTATAATGATATGAACGAACTGTTTCTGCTCATAGATTTATGTACTAATGTAATTTCCAGTGGCATCATATTTTCGACATTTTCCAAATTTTAGTGCTATTTCCTATTTTGATTTATTTTGAATGTTGCATATGTTCCATATTCCTGTCTTTTCGATTTTGGAATATTACAGAGGATCAAACATGGTTAAATTTTCAAAATGCTATAGGTGTTAGGCAAGTCTGCTCTGCGTTTGCTGCGTAAGGGAGTTAGATGATCAGGGGGTATCCATTTAATTTTAAAGTTGTTTTAGGAGTTCACAACCATCTCAAACACATTTCAAGCCAACCCAATAGTTTTATTTTCTTAGAGAAAGGATGCAAGTATACAAAACTTGGAATGCTATACAAGTTGTTGTGCAACTGTCAGAAGCATTAGGGCTTAATTAAAAGTCAATTTTTTGGCTTTATTTTTGTGTGAGGGAACTTAAAAGAGGTTTGCAAGGGTGGGAAAATAATCAATCATCCATTTTTTCTCAAACAAAGTTCAAGCATGTGATTAAATCCATGCAAAGACATCTCCTTGTGTAAGTGCGTTGCGAAAACTTATTTTCACGATATCTCTTAAACCCTATATCCGTTTTCCCTGAATTTTTTATAGTATATGAATAGAGGTAATATACATACACTCAATTTTAAGTCAAAATGCTTCATGGTTTTCTAGAAACAAGCTACTGTCAGCTACAACAATTTTTGCATTTTCGCGAGATCGGTGTGTTGGATTTGGATCAAAATTTTTGTGGAGATGAGGTATGATTACAGTAACTTTCTGTCAAAATTTCAACTCCATCAGACTCACCATTTGGGATATATTCACAAAATATAGTTTGTTACGTAAACTGGTGCGAAACTAGCATACATGTTGCATTTTTAGACAATCAACCTTTTGACTAATGAATTCGACTCCAAAACTTATACATATGGTTTTTATGAATATGAAATTTGTTATTACCAATTTAGAAATTCACGAATCATCTTTTGGGAGTGATTTAATGTATTTTTTTCAATAAATCTGATGTAATTAATGAGTCAAAACAATTTTCCTTTTTCTAGGAAAGTAGTTTATTATCATTTCTATTTAGATGTAATCAATTTTATCTATTGGGTAAATAGGTGGATTTCGACTCCCTTTGACTTAGGAAGAGCTTATTGTATATAATTCATGAATTTGAATGTAGAAAGGGTTGGATTCAAGAGTGAATAGAGTGTATCTTTTGAAAACTTTGCAAACAACGGAGAAATTTTTTAAACAGTGATCTATATATCAATGTAGAGACAATTTTTTTCTAGGATTCTTGCGTTAGACATAATGGTGATGTGCCTCTCTTTGTGAGTTGTCTTCCATTCTAGTTTTCACATGTACTTTTCTTCTTAATTGTTTGAAAGAAAATTATGTTGCAAAAATTACATTGGTACCCTGCCCATGCTTTTCGAACAATTTCAGTGTTTTTTTTATGAAGCTAGATATCAAATTCATCTATACATGTTTTATATTTAATGGATCCTTACTCTCATTTGATCATAGCCACACTACAACTATCAGACTAGGAGGTAACTCCAAAAAACTAAAGATGCATTAGATGGAGATTGTGTGTGTACTTATACATGGAGGTGAGACTATTGGGATTCACTTCCCAATGTCTATAGGCCTTCCTTATTTACTAAATTAAAATAATATACAATCTCACCCAATCCCTTAGGATTAGGTGGCAAAATTTCCCCCTTTAATCTGAAGGGATGTTGGTGAGTCCAAGCATCGTTACGAAATTTTCAAACTTTTCTCTTCCAAGCGCTTTGGTGAAGATGTCTATGGTCTGCTGTAATATTCCCAATTAGTCACTGTTACTTGGAATATTATAACTGCTCCATTTTTGAAATAAGAAGTAGGGAAGACAATAAAAAATATCCCAGTGTGAAAATGGATTGAAGTAGGAGGACAAAATAAAGCCACTTTGGTGTGAAAGAGGCACAAAGCAATGAGCTAACTCCAGTTGACCAAGTCGACAACGCTATCGCAAGAGGAGGGAAAGCTACTAGGGCAACGTTGTTTTGAAGCAGGAAACTTCTCAAGGAAGTCACATCACCAATGAGTGGGGCCCAGGATGGGAAATATCACCAAGGATAAGAAGGAGGAGATAGCAGCAAAGGATTCATTCATTCATCTTGTTTTCTCTTATGACTGATTGCAAGCTTCAACTATTTAGTCGGAGTTGCAACACTGTTTAGTGCAAAGAATTATTATGTGGGAATTCCATCATTACCTTTAGTTTAGATGATTGGGAGATCTAAGTAGGAGGTATTGAGCTCACTTTTCATCATTTTCCTTGAGTTTATCTATTTTGCATCACATACAGCACAATCACCTTCAGTAACTGCGTCATTTCTACAGTAGCAGCAACAGATGGGTGAAACCCTCTTGTTTTAAGCTTGTTTTTTAGAAGGAGGTGTCCTTTTCACTCTGGGAGGTCTATTAAGGGAGGAATTGAGAAAATTTATATATTATTTGTGTATCTCAGGTTACATTTAGTATTTTCTAATACAAGGTTGTTGGGTACAACGTTATTTTATGTAGTGTTGTATCTTATGTTTCTATTTTGCCGGAAACCCTTGCCAGGGTGCTCCGATGTGCCTGTAAAAGAGGTCAAACCTCTTATTTTTGATTCTATGATGAATGAAAGCTCCAGATATGTGTTTCATTATGTTTTTCTATACTTTTCATAATATAAATAATGTTTTTGCAGTCTTCGGCATTTCTATTTTATGAAGTGGTGGGATTAGGGTGCTTTTGAGCATATTTGAGCTGGGGAGATCTGTTTAGTGTAGCTAGGATGATTTCTTTATTATGCCCTTTTATATTTAATCTAAAAATAGAATATAAAAGAGGATCCAAGTCCTTTTCAACATTTTTATTGCATGGTTTTCCTTATACAACGTCCTCATTGAAGAAATTCCTGAAAGGAATATTACAGTGGTATCAGAGCTTTGTTCTTGGCTCAACTTGTGGGGGAGATTTATCTTCAACATGGAGGAGAAAGAAATTTCAAATCTCCAACTTCAAACCCTACAGAAAATTGCAAGGGACCTCAAGGACATGAGACATGAAGGGGATTCTATAGAGTTTTTCCATGAGGAAAGAACTAGCACTGAAAATGGCATGGGGCATTCGGCTGCATCGTAACGCTCTACCATGCCTTCATTTCTAACAGGGGGAGATAAGGAGGGAACCCTGGGAGAATATTTTGAAGAATATGAACTTCAATCTCAAGGGTTCAAGGAGCACTTGAGCTTTCAGGAGTTTGCTGGATCAAGGATGGGAGGAGGATTAATCTTCATCAAAAGGAGGAGAACTTGATGCAGGGATCAGACCTACAACACAGTATGGTAGGGTTCTTCTTGCCCACATTTTATGGGACACCTAAGTGCACAGCAAATGCTTGGGTGGAGAAGCTAGACACATACTTCCAGCTCAACAAGTTTTCTGAGATAAAAGCCATCAAGATAGCTACACTGCACCTAGAAGGGGAAGCTCAAGAATGGTGGTTTCATGGACTAACCACACTTGGGAATAATCATATCACTTCATACTCAGCTTTCATCAAGAAGCTAGTGGAGAGATTTGATCCAAGAGATCCGGAAGCCCACTTTGCCAAGTTAACCAAATTCAAGCAGGAGGGAGATCTTGAGGATTACATTGCTGAGTATTTGCAGTTTTCAGTGATGGTATCCAACCTCACTATGAGCAGGAAGGTATGCATGTTTGTGAATGGGATGGCTGAACCATTACAAGGGTTGGTAAAATCTACTAAACCAACCATACTCCTTGAAGCTGTGGAGAAATCTAGATATCTACAACACATCTTGCCTAGGGCAAGAACCATTTTGCAGTAAGAGACTCACTCAAGGCCAAGGGAGACAATCCATGATCAGGATTTGGAGGTAGAATCTGTTACAGGAAGGACACATCATGGAAAGAACTTCTCCAAGAAGGATGCCAGTGCTGTACAATCCATGGAAGACTTTGCTTCAAGAGGGGGAGCTATTGCAGCGTTAAGAGGAGTCCCAAAGTATCTAACCTTGAGGGTAAGAGGTACTATCATGGGGAAAAGATTTTCTGTATTGATAGATAGTGGAGCTACTCATAATTTATTTGATGCAAAACTATTACAAAGGAGAGGAATCCACATGGAGGAGTTTGAGGGCTTCTCAGTTTTGGTCCCAGGAGCTATGACCCTGCAATGTGCCAAGTATGTTTCGGTACTAACCATTACTATGGGGACCTATACATTGACAGACCACTTCTTTGTAGTAGATATTCCATACACCAATGTCATATTGGGAGTCCAGTAGTTAATCACTCTTGGGAGAGTTACCACTAACTGGAGAACCTTGGAGATGGAATGGATAGGATGGAAGGATGGCCAACAACAAAAGATTAAGGGTATAAACACATACCCCCCTCAGGTTTTTTCAGTACACAGGATGGAGGTAGATCTGCGTAGAGGGGATGTTGAGTGGGCAGTGGAGCTACATATATCAGAGGTGAAGGGCAAGGATTCACTAGTGCATCCAGATGTTTAGTCTCTCTTGGACCGGTATTCTACAGTATTTGGAGATATGCCACCAGGGAGGCCTCCTAAACGAGGGTTTGAACACACCATTGAGTTGGAACAAGGGATCCAAGTTGTAATAACCACTCCTTATAGGCATCCCAAGGCTTATAGGGATGAGATTGAGAGAGCTATCCAAGAGCTGCTAGCTCTAGGACACATCTGGCCTAGTACTAGTCCTTTTTCTTCCTCGGTGGTTTTGGTAAAGAAGAAAGATGACACATTGAGGATGTGCATTGATTATAGGGCCTTGAACAAGAAGACTATGAAGAACAGGTACCCTATACCTAGGATTGATGAACTCATGGATGATTTGAGGGGATCTAAATACTTATCCAAGATTGATTTGAGATCTGGGTATCATCAAATCAAGGTGAGGGAGAAAGATATCCCCAAGACAGTGTTCAGATGTCACTATGGGCATTTTGAGTTTCTAGTAATGCCCTTTGGATTGACCAATGCTCCAAAAACTTTCCAATCCTGTATGAACCACATCTTCCATGGTCATTTGAGAAAGTTTGTATTGGTCTTCTTTGATTATATTCTTATCTACAACTGCACTTGGGAGGAGCACTTGCAGCATATTGAGACAAATTTTCATATCCTCAAGGAGCAACAATTCTATGCCAAGATCTCCAAATGTGAGTTTGGCCTCACAAATATGTTGTATATGGGGGACATCATAGGAGTGGATGGAGTGAGGTTACATGAGGAGAAGATCTAGGCTATTAGAGATTGGCCTGAACCCATGAATGTTACAAAACTCAGAGGGTTTGTGGGCATATGCACTTATTACCGGAAGTTTGTGAAAGGATTTTCACAACTAGCAACACCACTCATAGACTTGACAAAGAAGGGAGCTTTCCATTGGACACCTACAGTGTAGAGGGCTTTTGATAAGCTCAAATAGGTAATGAGTAGTTGTCCTCTTTTGGTTTTGCCTGACTTTTCTCAACCTTTTGTACTAGAATGTGATGCATCAGGTGAAGGTATGGGGGAAGTCTTGATACAAGGTGGGAATCCTATAGCCTTTGACAGTAGGAAGCTTCTCCCTCATGAGAGGTTATACCCCATATATGATAAAGAAATGTTGGCTATCATGCATGCATTAGCCAAATTCCGGCAATACTTGGTGGGGAATAAGTTCAATGTGAAGACTGATTATAACAGTCTTAGATTCTTCATTGAACATAGACAACTCCAGTAAAGACAATAGAATTGGGTGAGAAAAATCCAAGCTTATGATTTTGACATAGAATATGTCAAGGGAAAAAGCAATGTAGTAGTTGATGCACTATCTAGGAGGCCCACAACATTGTCCTTGAGGGGCATGGACGCAGATTGGAAGGCTCAACTCTTAGTTGAGTATTCCAAAGATGAATTTTCATGTGAGATAATTGATGGGGTGGTATCGGATGAGAGGTTTAGAGTGATGGATGAGGTCATCTATTACCGCGACTAGATCTTCTTGGCTAAGAATTCCAAGCTCAAGGAGAAGATCCTATTGGCATCACATGATTCCCCACTAGCAGGGCATCAAGGTTTCACAAAGACTTACAGAGCTATCAGAGAGAGATTCTCATGGAAGGGTCTCAAGGAGGATGTGCTCCGACATCTCAGAGAGTGCACCATTTGTCAACATAACAATGGGGATCACACTCACCCTATTGGATTGTTGCAGCCACTACCTATTCCGGATGGGAAGTGGGGAAGTATCTCTATGGACTTCATCGCCGGCTTATTGACAGTGCAGGGTAAGGACTGTATATTTGTTATTGTTGATAGACTAACAAATTACTCTCATTTATTTTCCAGTTCTGCACATTATACTACTTCACAGGTAGTTGAGCTCTTCTTCAGAGATGTATTTAGACTCCATGGTATCCCAAAGACCATAGTGAGTGATCGGGACAACCGATTCATGGGTGGATTTTGGAAGGAACTTTTCTGGTTAATGGGGATTGATTTGACTCCAAGCACTAGCTATCATCCCCAAACTGATGGATAGACCGAGATTGTGAACAAGTGGCTAGAAGGCTACTTGAGGAACTATGTGGCAGGGTAGCAGAAAGCTTGGATGTGTTGGCTCCACTTGGGAGAGTATTGTTACAAAACTACTCACCATATTTCTATTGGCATGACACCATTCCAAGCCCTATATGGGTATGAGGCACTCTCATTTGCTGATGTTATGTTTGGGGCAAGTAAAGCTCCAAGGGAAATGGAATGGATTTAGGAGAACCAAGATATACTTAGGACATTCAAAGACAACATTGCGACTACCCAGAACCAAAAAAAGATGTATGCAGACCGTGGTCAGATAGAAAGACAGTTTGAGGTGGGAGACCTTGTCTACCTATGTTTTCAACCTTACAAACAGTCCACACTCAAGGAGAAGGGAGATGAGAAGCTCAAACCACGTTTCTATGGGCCATACCGGGTGGTCAAGTGTATCGGTAAGGTACCATATGAGTTGGAGCTTCCTAAGAGGAGCAAGATCCACAATATCTTCCATGTCTCTTGCCTCAAGAAGGCCATTGGGAGGAATGTAGTTTCCAACATGGATCTCCCCCCTATTTATGATGAGGGCCACCTAATCTTGCAGCCAGAAGAAATCTTAGACACAAGGGAGAGGCAACTGAGAAACAGAGTCATCAAGGAATATCTGATTTGATGGAGGAATCTACCAGATGAGGATGCCACTTCAGAGGGAGAGAAGATCTTGCAGCATCCTTCTTTATTGTTGTTTGTGGGAAAGAAACTTTTGAGCGGCGAGCACTATAATATTCCCAATTAGCCACTGCTACTTGGAATATTATAACTTCTCCATTTTTGAAATAAGAAGTAGGGAAGACAATAAAACATATCCCAGTGTGAAAAGGGATTGAAGTAGGAGGAAAAAATAAAGCCACTTTGGTGTGAAAGAGGGGAAAATAAATGAGCTAACTCCAGTTGACCAAGTCAACAGTGCCGTCACAAGAGGAGGGAAAGCTACTAGGGCAGCACAGTTTTGAAGGAGGAAACTTATCAAGGAAGTCACATCACCAATGAGTGGGGCCAGGGATGGGAAAGATCACCAAGGATAAGAAGGAGGAGATAGTAGCAAAGGATTCATTAATTCATATTATTTTTTCTTATGACTGATTGCAAGCTTCAGCTATTTAGCCAGAGTTGCAACACTGTTTAGTGCAAGGAATTCTCATGCCAGAATTCCATCATTACCTTTGGTCTAGCTGATTGGGAGATCTAAGGAGGAGGTCCTGAGCTCAATTTTAATCATTTTCCTTGAGTTTATCTATTCTGCATCACATACAGCACAGTCACCTTCAGTGACTGTGACATTTCTACAGTAGCAGCTGGGTGAAACCCTCTTATTTTAAACTTGTTTTTGAGGAGGAGGTGTCCATTTCACTCCAGGAGGTCTATTGAGGGAGGACTTGAGACAATTTCTATATTATTTGTGTATTTAAAGTTACATTTAGTATTTTCTAATACAGGATTTCTGGGTACAACGTTATTTTCTGCAGTGTTGTATCTTGTGTTGCTATTTTGCCGGAAACCCTTGCCGGGGTGCTCCGATGTGCTTGTAAAAGAGGTCAAACCTCTTATTTACAATTCTATGATGAATGAAAGCTCCAGATATGTGTTTCATTATATTTTTCTGTAGTTTTCATAATATAAATAACGTTTTTGCAGTCTCCGGCATTTATATTTTATGAAGTGGTGGGATTGGGGTGCTTTTGGGCATATTTGAGCTAGGGAGATCTGTTTAGTGTAGCTAGAATGATTTATTTCTGATGCGATTTTATATTTAAGCTAAAAAAAGCATATAAAAGAGGATCCAAGTCCTATTTAGCATTTTTATTGCATGGTTTTCCTTATACAATGTCCTCATTGAAGAAATTGCAGAAATTCCTGAAAGGAATATTACATCTGCTCATTTGTGGAACAATGACGTAGATGGATAGTTTTTACCTCAACATGATGCCGAATCAAATGGTATTTTGTATGATGTGCTTTTTTTGATCATGGAACTTTAGTTTCTTGGCCAACTTTATTGTAGAAGTGTTGTCGATCATGAGTGGTGTTGATTTCATTTGTTTCATCTGCAAATATTATAGGATTTTCCTGAGCGAAAAAATTTCCTTTATTGCTTCAGATACTACCACATATTCTGCCTTGGTTGTGGAATATGCTAGAACTGACTGTTTACGTGATCTCCATGAGACAGCTCCTGATCCAAGATTCATGGTATAACATGAATTAGACACCCAAGTTTCTTTGTCCCCATCAAAATCTGAATCAGAGTATCTGATGAAGCTGAAATCTCCTACATGTGTATATTTGAGTCCAAAGTCTTGAGTCCCCTTCAAGTACTTTAGAACTCTTTTTGTAGCAGACCAATGTCCTTCACAAGGTTTTTGCATAAACCTAGAGAGGATTCCAACATAAAATGAGATGTTTGGTCTCGTGGTAGTAAGGTAGATAAGACTTCCTA